>CM030360.1:34997588-35475250 GCA_017893485.1 Hemerocallis citrina
TATATCAAATAATGGGTATAACAAGAGAGTACAAAAACTCTCGCTCTCATACACTTGAAAGGGGTATACAAAGACAAGAAACTCTCTCTCGACTTGGAGTGGAACACCTCAATGTCTTTACTTTGAAGTGGAACTCTCTAAATTTAACTAGCTTACAAAATGACGAAAAACACCTCCTTATATAGGTGTGGGTGGAACATTGGAGATGCTTTGGAATTGCAAAAGACAATTCCAAATTATGTGCTTTAATTCACTTACATGCACCATTTCATCTTCCAACGCTACTATCTCTACCATTATTCATGGCATAAAACTTTAGCACTTTTTCTAATATTATAGAAATTAATTCGCTAGATAATTCTAGAGAAACCAAGAATCTATCATGTGCTGGAATAGCCCATGGTATACCAACAATCTCCCTTACCATCCCAGTGAACTACTTGGAGTCCATCCCAGCGAGCTCCATGCAATAATCCAATTTCTGATTTGTGACAATTTTTGTTAACATGTCTGAAAGGTTCTTATAGGTATGAATCCTCTTCTGCTAGCTCTAGCAACTTCTTCTCGATCACATCTCTAATCTAATGATACCGTATATCGATGTACTTTGTACAGGAATGACATGTAGAAATTTTGCCCAAATCAATATCACTATGACTATTGCAATAAACACCATGATTATCTTGCTTCAAACCCAAGTCTTAGATAATCCTCTTCATCCATAACAACTCCTTGCATGCTTCTGTAGAGGTTGTGTATTCTTCTTATGTTGTGGACAGAGCAACACACTATTGCAGCTTAGATTGCCAAGACACGACTCCCCTACAAAAGTAAACAAGTAGCTCCAAAGTAGACTTTCTGTTGTCAGGTCTCCTACCATATCAGCATTGGAGTGAGCGACATGAAATTATGCCATGATGTTAATGTAATCTATCAGGCCATAATTTCATGTTGCTCAATCTCATTGATGCTAATGTATCCACCCTTTTCCTCACTTTTACCTTCTCATGATACTTTAAAATCTATATCTACATCTATATTTAAAAGTAATCTATTTACTATATATAACTGAGGAGATAAAGGTATTGTAGAGCCCTACACCTGAGAAGAAGAAAATTCTCATGTCGGGTGGAAAATTCATTCTCATCAAATCCTCTCTTCTAGCTATCTCCATGTACATGATGAGCTTGTGTTTATTACCCTGTGCATAGTAGTTTGGAAGTTTATGTGGACTCAACGGAGAAATCACTCGTACATGGCATGAAAATTATACCTTTGGCCTTCTGTAAATTTGTGCCTGGTTCGCGGGCAGATCCAAAAGTTCTAAACGGTGAGGAAGGCAGTATGGAGATGATACACCTCTAACTGTCCACAACATATCTTCCTAGATTATTAGATTGTTTTATTACTATCTTGTCAATTAATGAAACAATGTGGCTATACTTCACGTTATATTCCCAAAAAAAACTGTCTGCAACATATCTTTGTTTAAGAACATATGAGATGTACTAAGGACTCAAGATATGTATAAATATTAAGGTTTACCGTATAAATAAAGTTACACACATACTCAGACAATTACAGAGATCATAAGCCTGACCAAGAAAATATAGTCAAGAATACAATGATTGGAATCTCGAAAATATTGACTTAAATTTTTGTGCATATAAAGATGATGAAAATCTCAATTAATCGTATGTCTTCACTGCATTACCTTCATCAAAGTGATCGCCAAGAACTGAGAAAACATGATTAATCATTTTCCATCTTTGCTTGACCTCATTCAAATATGAAGCTAATCTCGACTCCAAATTTTGAGAATCCATACTCTCATAAAATTAGGGGAGTTAGATCCGGATGTTAGGGAGTCAATATATAAGCTATAGTGTGTATATAAAGTGTATTTGTTGTATCTTTTGTATGTGCTTGTATCAATTTTTGTGTGTGTGTGTATCACTGTTTGTAAGTGAAGAAGAAGAAGAAGAAAATGAATAAAGGATTGAAACTGATTGTATATGCAACTTGGATTTGTGGTCGATCAGCCTAAGGAGATGGCACTTCATCGTTTCCCTAGTCACCAGAAAATGAATGCCTCTTCTTCCAATCTGAATCCACAAAAGGAGGTAACAATTCCTTTCAAAAACCTAAGATTTCAAACTCCAATTTTGTCACCAACTTTGCACCAAGGCAACTACAACATCAGGAGATGAGGGAGAGAAAGGCGAAGGGATTATGCTTCAATTGTGATGAAACGTATACGCCAAGGCACGGGTGTAAATCTCAAAAACTCTGTTTTTTGGTGATGATGGATGATGAGGATGAAAAAGATAGGGCATAAGCATTAAAAGAGAAGTTGAAGGAATTATTCCCTAAATGTATTTTTCATGTTCTTGTGGGCACCCAAGTTTATCCTCAGACGATGAGAGTGAAAGGGAAAATCCATGGAAGAGAGGTGACCATTCTTATTGATACATGGTCTACTCGTAATTATTTGGATCCTCAAACTGCTATTAAGGCTGGATTGAAGATATTAGCTGAGCCTATTTTTAGAGTAATAGTGGCAAATGGAAAATCTATGCACAGTGAAAGGAATGTGGAATGTGTTCATTTTGTAGTACAGAGAGTTGACCGTACAGCTAAGTTGTTACTCTTACCTTTGGGACCTACATGCTTGGGGCACACTGGTTGAGATTACTAGAGCCAATTAGAATGGAAGTCAGCTGCATGACAATGAAATTCAAGGTATCGGGCTCATTTAAAAGACTCCAAAGGCTCACTAATCCTCAAGTACAAATGATGGAAGCTGCAGGATTACACAACACATTAGGATACTCCTGCCAAGCATTCATGATACAGATACAGGAGGGGGAGGAATACATGGGTACAGTTGTTGAAGATGTGTATATATTGTCACAAATCACATAATCTGCACCTGATATACTCCTGATTTTGCTTATGTTTCCTGAGGTTTTTGCAGAAGAAACAACCTTACCTCCACGAAGAAGTATTAATCACCATATTCCTCTCATTGATTGACAAAAATCAGTATGTATCAGGCTGTATAAACACCCTTATTATCATAAAAATGAGACAGAGAAGCAAATCAGGGACATGTTATCAACTGGGTTGATTAGAACTAGCAATAGTCCTTACACCTCTCCAGTTATATAGGTCAAAAATCTGATTGTAATTGGAGACTGTGTGGATTACAGGGCATTAAATTCTCAAATTATCAAGGCCAAATTTCCTATCCCAGTGATAAATGAGTTGTTGGATGAGTTGAATGGAGCCAAATTCTTCTCTAAGATTGATCTTGAGGTCTAGTTATCACTAAATAGAGTTCATGAACAAGATATATGTGAGACTACCTTCAGAACTCACCAACATTATGAGTTTGTAGTAATCTCATTTGGACTCACTAAGAGCATCCACAGTCGTTTTTCTCATTTGCTATAATATGGCAGCTACAGTAATAGCAAATACGATCGTTCACTGCAGTCGTCGTTTGCTATATTTTTTCTATTTTTTAGAGAGACGGTATATGATATACCGTCCGATCGTTTCAAATAAATTTAAAAAAAGTTAATTACTTATTAACTATTAAACTATATTAATTAACTAAATTAAATAATATAAAAATAACTAAACCTAATTAATATACTAACTAAACCTAATTAATATACTAACTACTCCTAAATTAATCCCTGCACAGCATTAAATGGCTGCATCTTTCATGGACGGGGTATCATACCCCGTCCGGGGTATGTGTCCCCGTCCCACCATATAATTTTTTTTTATTTTTTTTTCCTATCGCTCAATCCTGGCCGTTCGTTTTATTAAAAAAAAAGAAAACAAATAAAAAAAAGGGAGAGACGGGATTTGATACCCCGTCCGGGGTATCATTCCCCGTCCAACCTTTTAAAAAAAAAATTAAGAAAATAGGAGAGACGGTATATGATCGTCCGTCTGATACGATTAAAAAATTATTATATCGAAGAGACGGGGTATCATACCCCGTCCTTTATAATTTGAGAAAGCTCAGTTCGTTTCTCATATTTGAGAAATGGAAATAGAAAGTTTGCCAAAATATGGGAATATGAGAAACGACTGCAGCGCTCCTTTTCTATTCGTTTGCTAAAATTTGAGAAAATGGGAATTATAGAAAACGACTGTGGATGCTCTAATGCACCAGCTACCTTCCAATGCCTCATGAATGAAATATTTCAAGATTGTCTCAGAAAACTTGTATTGGTATTCTTGGATGATATACTGGTTTATACACAAACATGGGAGAGTCACTTGATCTATTTATCTCAAACGTTGGAGGTCTTGAGTAATAATAAATTGATAGCCAAAGCCAGTAAATGCTATTTTGGGCAAAGTTCTGTTAGTTATTTAGGCCACATCATCAGTGCAGAAGGAACTGCAGTGGACTCCAGCAAGATTGAAGTAATGGAGAGACGTCAAGGAGTTGAGTGGATTCCATGGATTGAAAGGGTATAGGAGGAAGTTTATTAAGAATTATGGAGGAATTAATTGCTACTCCATTCACTCAACTCCTCAACAAAAATGAGTTCAAGTGGTCCATTGTTGCAACTGAGGCTTTCTCTACACTGAAAAAATGCATTAACTACCACACCAATGTTGAAGTTGTCTGATGTCTCTAAAGATTTCATATTAGAGACTGATGCATCTCTATTTGGCATTGGAATTGTTGTAATGCAAGAGTCACATCCAATTATTTATATGAGCGAAGGGTTAAAGGGTAAGTCTCTTTCTTTGACTACATATGAAAAATTGGTGTTGGCTATATTGTCTTATGTGAATCATTGGAGGCAGTAGTTATTAGGGAGGTCATTTGTGATTAAAACTGACCAGAGGAGTATTAAGTACATCTTAAAGCAGAGAAACAATACAGAAATGCACGAGTGTTTGTGGAAATTGATGGGCTTCACAGTGGAGTATAAGAAAAGGGAGGGATAATACTGTAGCAGATGGGTTGTCTACAAGGAGAGAGAGCCAAGCCACACACTGTTCAATTACATTCATCGTTCCTCAATGGTTAGAGGAAGTAAAACACTATGCTTCTACAAGATTCTTACTTCACCACTCTGCGGATAAACTGAATAAAGGTGAGTTACAGACAACCAATTATAGGTTGTTGTGGGGAGTGTGGTACTGCAAAGAAAGAATTCTTTTTGAGCTCAACTGCAGCTGTGAGGAAGCTAGTCTTCTTGGATAATCATAAGACTCTGCACATGATTAAAAGATCCTTTATACGGCTAAAAATCAGCAAAGATAAATGGTGACAGAATGCCTTATTTGTCAGAAAAATAAAGGAGAAACTGTCTCCAGCAGGTTTGTTACTGCCTCTACCTATTCCCGAGTTAGTATGGGATGACATATCCATGGATTTCATTGAGGGTTTACCTAAGAACATGGGAAATCATTGTAATTGTAGATAGATTGACTAAGTATGCCCACTTAATTTATCAGCCTTTCTCATCCATTTACTGCTCAATCTATTGCTCAAGTCTTTGTTGATCAACTCTACAGCCTTCGCGGAATGCATATATAAGAGTATAGTAAGTGACAGAGATCTATATTCATCAGTTCTTTTTTGGAAGGAATTCTTCAAATTACAAGGTAGTAAACTCAATCATTCCACAGCCTATCATCCCCAAACTGATGAACATACTAAGATTGTCAGTAATTAAGGTTGTAAAAATGTATCTAATATGTATGTGTGGACATAGAACAAATAAATGGGTGAAATGGCTCAGCAGGGCAGAGTTATGGTACTACACAAATTGGCATACAACTACTGGTGTTTCTCCTTTTGAAGCATTACATGGCAGACCTCCCCCAACTCCTAAATATTATGTGACAGAAACAGCTTCTATACAATCTGTAGATGATGCATTAGCTAGTAGAGATATTGTTCTTAAGCTCTTAAAGGATAATATACTTGCTGATTTTTGTTGATAAACACAGGAAGGGAGGGGATTTGAAGTTGGCGATTTGGTTTTGTTGAGGTTGCAACCATATAGGAAAGCTACCTTAAAGAATTCTATTCCTCAAAAACTCTACCATATTTTTTAGGTCATTATAGAGTGCTGGAGAGGATTGATAAAGTTGGAGAGGATTGATAAAGTTGCATATAAACTTGAACTGCCTCCTTCAGCTGCAATTCACCATGTGCTCCATGTGTCTAAGTTGAAGAAGTTCTACGGTTATCATTTTCCAGCAATCTTTGAAGAGTTACCTCATTGGCAGGGCCGGCCCCAATATGGAGGCGGGTAAGGCGGCCGCCTCGGGCCCCTGCGGAATTTGCAATTTTTGGGGCCCCCAATTTTGAACTTCCCTTGTAAATATAAGCACGTATTTCGCGTGTAAAAAAATATATATGTTATTAGGGGCCCCATTTCGGAAGTTCGCCTAGGGCCCCCGGGAACTCAGGGCCGGCCCTGCTCATTGGGAGATTGATACATCCTCTGTTCTTACACCTGAAGACATTCTGGATAGGAGAGCTTTCAAGAAGGATAACAAGATGGGGGTAAACTTGCTGGTAAAGTGGAAAGATGCAGGGGTGGAGGATGCTACATGGGTGGATGTTGATGAGTTTCAGAGGAAATTTCCCACTTTTGAACTTGGGACAAGTTCTATCTGAAGGGGAATGGAGTTGTCATGGAGTGAATGGAAGCTAAAGTGTGTATATGTAAAGTGTATCTTTGTTTGTCTGTGCTTGGATCAGTTTGTGTCTGCGTATCAGTGTTTAGTGCATAGTGCGCACTAATTCTGTTGTTGTTGGGTTAATAGGTCATTGTGGTTGTTGGGCCCTAAGCACAGACAGCCACATATGCTGCACGTGAGTTGTTAGTGGTAGGAGGTTAGTCCTTTGTTGTTTTCCTTGGCCTTGCTAAACTACCTATAAATCTAAGAGAGGAAGAGGAATAAAGAATTGAAACTGATTGAATTAAAATTCCTCGATCCAATTTAGTTTAAACCTGCACCCTAACTGCATTAATGCCTTATGTTTAATTTCTCAAACAATTCATCATCCAATGTTAAGTTTGAACTCTGACATAAATAATCCCATGTTTTCAACTGGAAAACACGAAAAACTAAAGTTTGTTCCCGTTCTCCAAATTTTAAAGGAATAACAAGATTCAGTTACTTTGCCTACCACTTCTTGTAATATTTCCACAATTAGACGAAGACTAAATTCAAAGTCTCAACCTATTGTTACTCATTTTAATTTGCTTCAGAATCAAAATATTATAAAAGTATCTGGCACTCTGAAGTTCAATATAGAGGCAGTCCATGTATGAGACAATTCAGTAATAACGTTTAATTGGCCAACTCAAACACAAACCAAAATCAAGTACAAACACAATTGCCCATTTGAGATGAAACAGAGTTCCCTAATAAAGTAATATGCCTTGGCCATGCCCATTCAGTAAAAATGGAAGCTGTAGACTAAGGCAGTTTTTCTGCACAAGAAAGTGAGGACTACCTGTACACAAGGAGATACCATTCAATACCTCTTTACACCATATTTACTCTACTAATCCGCTCTATTTTGTTAGTTTTTGACAGTGAGGAATTTCCCGGTGTAACTCCTTTTCTCCACTTACTTGAAAGGGATGTTTTGTTCAAAACACAAACAATCCATTTAAGGATTAGCACATTGCTCCCGATCCGCAAAGAGAAATATAAACAAAATACTACATATTTACTTCCCAATTACCAACTCCCATTGAGATTCTTTTGAGCATCTGTTCTTCAATTTACTAGCCTTGTATCAAATATCTTGTACCTCCTACTTCCCCATGGATCTTTTTCATTCACAAAGTATGATATTAAACAGCACCATATCCATGGTGGGTTTCTGGAAGAACAGCCAACTTTTTTGGTATTGGAATATTTTACGCCCAGAACCTTGCACATCTTTTTAGTTAATTCACCGGCTGCTGGATGACGACCAAAAAATTTCTCCTATTATTGAAATTGAACATCAAACATAAATTAGATATGGAAATGTATAAGCATCGACACATTTTAAACTAGGGAACAATTGATGAGAATAAAGCTAATTGTGTTTCTCTGTGTATAGTACTACTAATGAGAAACATGTGGAACCATAAGCAATTAATGGAAGTTGCTTATCATGGGTTCCCCATTCTTGTGCAGCAATAGAGAAGTAATAAAATCCAAGTAAATCCCCAAGTGTTATTCATTCATAAATCATACCCCCTCTTCATTGCTGATATATGCATGAATTCTCGCTGTAGGATCCTCGAGAGTTAACCGAATCCGGTAATTTCCATCTAAATTATGAAGGTCTTCACCCCGCCAAGGACATGAAGCAACTACACGAACAACACATTTGAACTTGTGTACCACCTGCATCATAAGAAATCCAGTGCGAGTTTAAATGCTTCAGATGACACAATATATTAGGCTCTAACTAGAAGTTTCGTGTACCAAAAATACTAATTTATAACAGGAACATCCAGCTAGAACTGATATCAGAATATCCATATAATGCTGTATGACAATAGCATGGAAATCTGGGGGGAAATATGGTACAGTTACCTACACCAAGACTAAATCATAGATACTACAGCTGGGAATTGGTCCAAGCCCGACTCCCATTGGAACAGGCTTGGGCCGAAATAGGGTTATTTTTTAATTGGGTTTGGGTTTAGTTTCTGCACCAATTCATTAAATAAATCACGTATGGGTTTGAAATATTACGCCAGAACAGCCCCCATAGTGTATGGGAGAGCACAAATTGGTGATAAGCAAAAACCGAACAAAACCATATCCCAAAACTGTTTTGGTTTGGTTATCACTTAATTCGTTCAGTTTCGGTTATGGTCTTTCTGGAGTTGATAGATTTGATCCGGATTCGGTAGGGGTAGGGGTGGACCCACACTACGTCAGTGTGGGCACTTGCCTACATTGGGTTTCGAATCCCAGTTAGGACCTATGTATAAGTATAGATATGTTATATAAATCTACTGCCAACAATTAGACATGCCTACACTGAGCTTTGTTGGTTAGTTTGTTTGTGCCTTCACTGAATTATCTTTGATGATCAAGGGATCGAATCCCACCCATCACTTAGGTTTTTGTATTGTTTTGATGCCCTTTTTCTTTTCATCCCCCCCTGTTGGACCCTATTAGAGAAAATGGGCAAAATAGAAATTAAAAGGAAAAATATTATTTTTGTAAAAATAAAACTTGCACTTTCATCACCTTTTATTATTTTTCTAAAAATGAAACTTGCACTTTCATCACCTTCCCCTTTTGCTTGTTTTGAACAATATTCAGCTTCTCTCAATCTATATAATAAAACACAAAGAAAGCTATCAAGTGGCTCTCCTTCAATCCCCAAGAAAATCAAAGGCCAAGATCTAATCTCACAAAACATATTTCCCCCCCCCCAAAAGTTTCTCCCCAAAACTCAAATTCAAATCCCCCACCCAAAACAACTCCTATATTTATTTAATTTTTTTTTTTCTCGCTCTCTCCCTCCCTCTTCTATTAAAAAAATTTAAAAAATATTTTTTTTAAAATTTTTTTAAAATTAAAAATTAAAAAACTAAAAATAATAAAAATTTAAAAACTTTAAAAATAATTCAAAAAAAATCAAAAAAATCATATAATATGTTTTTTGCTCTATGTTTGCTACTTCAATTAATTTGCTGGACCTCCAAAACTATTTTATATGATCAAACAAGGTACACCGTTCCGAAGACGTGCCGTAGGCAAGTGTCAACGGGCAAACCTAGTATACTATTATAATATAACTAAACAAAAAGGTTGGGTTAAGTAAGAAAATAAATATATTTCCTTCTCAGAAAGTAGACATCAAAAATTGATAAAATCATTATCAGTCTCGTACCAACAGTGTAGAAACTTTTTTCTATATTAAATAACGTGACTTCTCCACCAATTAGCTTCAGTATTTTTTTGGGAAATATAAATTTTCATACTACGAAAGTTTCTTTTAGAAAGGATTTGCATATCATGAATTATACGCTTAGCAAAATATTCTTATTATTTATTGTTGACATACAAGAAATGTAATTTTACAATTCAACGATGATATTGGTAAAAATATAACAAAATCGGGACCGTTTAAATTGGGCACCGATCTTAAAGTTTTCAGGGGTAAAACAGTAATTTTCAGTATAAACAGGCCCAACAAGATAAGCTGGGCCATTTTCAAGCCCAGCGACCCATCCAACTGTAATAGGGACTGTTACAACAGCCCATCGCAAAGGAGTCCGGATTCATCGAACCCAGTTTAAACCCCTTAGGGGGTAATTGATTCTATCCACCCATACACGAGAGAGTTTGAAAACTCTCTCTTCATCAAGAGAGGAGTCCAGACCCGATCTCTTCAAATGGATGGCATAACCGACTCTATCCAACCACCGGGAAGTAGAGATAGATAAATATCTTGAAACCGCTCCCTCGGCGACTATATATACCTTGAGACCTCTTCAGAAACAAAGTAACCAACAACTTCGCTCTCAAAACACATAATATCTTCAAGTTTCTGACTTAGGCGTCGGAGGGTTCGACGCCGGAGCTACCCGCGGTGTTTCAGACTTGTTCGTAGGTCCAGATGAGCGATCTCAGTCGTTCCTAATGTTCAGATCTCGGAGTCAAGAGCAATTTTTTGGTGGTCAAAATTGATGAATAGCGAAGGTTCGATCTTTACTGTTTTTATTTAAAGAATTCATGTATCTGTTTGCTCCCACACAGAAATAAGCAACAACAGATTGGCATCGTCTGTGAGAACAGAAAAGGTCACCGATCCAACTTCGTCGATCCGAAACCACCCTTTCCATCATGCCTCCAAGAAGGAAGGCGAGGACGACGGCTACCAGCCCGCGGGCCAACCATCTTCCTTTACATCCTCCCCTCGCGGAGGACCCGCCCCAACAACTTTAACAGGTTCAGCAGTCTCAAGCAGATCAACAACCTCGACTCAAGCAACCCCCTCTTTAGCAGATCCAGCCTCTGCCCAAATGGGCAACACCGGGGGGCTCCCGTCGAAGTCGCCCCGAACAACCACCTGTACGGTCGTTCGTAAAAAACCGAGGATCAGCTCGTACTACGACCGCTTCAACAACGCCCCAACCGCAACCAGTTCTTCATCAAGTTATCGTAAACCGCCAGTAGGGGAACCGACCTCCAAATCCGTCTAAACAAGAGGCGAACTCGTGACAAGCCCCCTAGTCCAGGACATCGGATAACAGGAGAAGTCTTTCTCCTCAAAGGCAAAGGCACAAAAGAAACCCCTCTCAGGGGATGAAGAAGGTCACCTCCCTCTCGACAACAAAGAAGTCAGACGCGGCCAGTCGATCAGTTCACTGGGCCAACGGAGATGAACAAACACCCATCACCAAAGCAGAGTTTAATAATTTCAAAAATCAAATCCTCCAAGCCCTCAACGTCGCCTCGGACAAAGGCCGACAAACAAACAGTCGTCATCTCGTAACCGTACATGAAGGAGAGTCTTATGGGTCGACAAGATCTTACCAAAGGGACGATTGGTTCTTCACCGCCTCTAAGAGAAGGAGGACCATCTAAACAATATCAACCAAGCAGACCTCTTTTCCCCAAGACGATCATGGAAGGCCTTATCCCCGAGACCTTCAAGTCGCCTCACTTCGAGTCCTAGAACGGAGAGTCTAATCCAGTCGATCACATTGAGTTTTAAAACTCTCATGATGATCCATCAAGCCTCGGACCCCCTCCTCTGCAAGACCTTCTCTGCCACATTGAAGGGACCAGCAAGGGAGTGGTACTCCCGCCTATCCCGGTTCGATCTTCTCGTTCGATCAGTTTAAAGAATGTTTCTTCACCCACTTTGTCAGCAGTCGTCGAACCGAAAAGACAAGTGCATCATTGCTGAACCTGAGTCAGAGAAAAGGGGAACAGCTCAGGGACTTTGTCCGGCATTTCACAGCTGAGTCCCAGTCTATCGCTTTCCACGATCAAGCAATGGTAGCCGCTGCATTCAGACATAATGTCAATAACGCCGATCTTAGGGCATCTCTTACCTAATACCCTCTAGTAGGTTTTCAGCTTTAAATAAGGTCGACACTTGCAATACGGCCAAAGCATGTAATAACGACTAGCCCCCTCGAGACAGCCACTTTATCTTTTCTTCCAATAAGATGTAGTTTATTTTTCTCGCAAAGATCATTGAACTGGCATCGTACCTGTCCTCCCGAGTCACATCTACGAATCGTTAAACAGCAAGTCTGCAGTCCAACTTGTTCCCTAGGGCTGCTCCCACAACTTGCTAGGCTCAAATGACGAGTTTGGACTCCAACACTTGGTTTGACGCTGCTTTAGTCGCTTGCAAATAAGCAAGTACGGAGCAGTTCACCATTCAGAATTGCTCCTGCAACTCGTTAACAACTCCAGAACAACTGGTTCAATCATGGCTCGAAATCGCCCTCACAACTTGCAAGTATGTGGGTTTGGGGCTCGAAATGACCATTCGAACTACTCCCGAAACTGGATGATTACAACGAGCAAGTTCGAAGATTAGCTATTTCCTAGGGCTATCCCCAAAACTTGACTCAATCATATTGAATCTAAAGCCTAGCTCGCCCTTAGAGCTGCTCCTGCAACTCGACAACCCTTAGCGAGCTCTGTGCTCAGCCCTCAACAGCGAGCTCTGTGCTCAGCTACTCTTCCGAGCCACACCAGCCACTCTTTAACTTCATGCGATGGTGCTAGCCTAGCTCGTCCATGGAGCTTCCCCTACAATTAGTTCACCTTCCAACATCAGACATGACATCCAACTCAGTCCTTAAGTCGCCTCAACAAGTTTGTCAGGTCCAAACAGTAGGGTCGACACCATCTTCCTCCTCGGGTTGCCTCGACAAACCTGTTGGATCCAAATGGCAAGGTCGGGACCAACCCCCTCCTCGGGTTGCCTCCATAAACCTGCCAGGTCCAAACAGCAAGGTTGGCACCAACCCACCTCCTCGGGTTGCCTCTACAAATCTGCTGGGTCCAAACGGCAAGGTCAGCACCAACCCCCTCCTCGGGTTGCCTCCACACAAGGTCGGCTCCAACTCCCTCCTCAGGTTGCCTCTACAAATCTGTCGAGTCCAAATGGCAAGGTCGGCACCAACCCCCTCCTCGAGTTGCCTCCACAAACCTATCGGATTCAAACGGCAAGGTCAACACCAACCCCCTCCTCGGGTTGCCTCTACAAACCTGTCAGGTCCAAATGGCAAGATCGGCACCAACTTCCTCCTTGAGTTATCTTTACAAACTTGTTGGGTCTAAACGGCAAGGTCAGCACCAACCCCCTTTCCGGGTTACCTCTACAAACCTGTCGGGTCCAAACGGCAAGGTTGGCACCAACTCCCTCCTCAGGCCGCCTCTACAAACTTGTCACTCAAACGGCAAGTTCAGCGCCAACTCCCTCAGACTGCCTCTACAAACTTGTCGGGCTCAAACGGCAAGTTCGACGCCAACTCCCTCCTCAAGTTGACTCCCCAAACTTGTTGGATTCAAATTGCAAGTTTGGAGTCCAATCCCCTCTTCGGGTCACCTCTGCAAACTTGTTGAGCTCAAACGGCAAGTTAGGCATCCATCTCCCTCCTCGAGAAGTCTCTACAAACTTGTCAGGCTCAAACGCCAAGTTCTGCGCCAACTCCCTTCTTCTTCGCCTCTGCGAGCTTGTCGGGTCCAAACGGCAAGGTCAGCGCCAATTCCCTCTTCGAAGCTTTGCTTCATAGCTCCCCGGGGGTGGATCTCCTCTTCGTAGCTCTGCGGGGGTGGATCTCCTCTTCATAGCTCTGTGGGGGTGGATCTCTTCGTAGCTCCCCGGGAACAACCCCTCTTTGTGGCTCATTCGGGGCGAAACACCTCTTCATAGATCCCCGGAAGTGAAGTTCCTCTTCATAGCTTTCCGGGGGCAAAGCTCCTCTTCATAGCTCCCCAAGGACAAAGCCCCTCTTCGTAGCTTCTCCATGGCAAAGTTCTGTTTGTAGCTCATCTCTTCAACTCCCCGGAGACAGACATTGTGGGCCAGTTTTGATCCCTATAACGGACGATTCTTCTACCGACTTCTGAATAAGACTTGTAGATCTTCAAGTTCCCTTCGAAACAAAGGGTCATAATCCTCAATTGGATCTTTGTAGCTCCATGAAATTTCGTTATACAACAACAGTGCGCGAGAGCCAAAAATAACGCAAAGCGCGTGCTAAAAAAACACGCTCAGAAAGCGCATGGACCCCATATCTATCGGCCAGTTAGGGCTGCAATCGAGCCGAGCCGAACCGAATATCTTCAGGCTCGAGCTCGACTCGTTAAGGAAACGAGCTCAGTTTTGAGCTCGAGCTCGGTTCGAGCCGAGCTTTGACCGTATTCGAGCCGAATAGCTCGCAAGCTTAGCCTAAAAAAAATAAAAAACCCAAGCTCGAGCTCAGCTCATTAAGAAAACGAGCTCAGTTTTGAGCTCGAGCTCGGTTCGAGCCGGGCTTTGACCGAATTCGAGCCGAATAGCTCGCGAATAGCTCGATTCGTTTGCAGCCCTACAACCAGCACAAGAGCGACACGTGTCTAGGCAGGCCCCACTAACGCAACTACTGCAATCCCTCTCTCTGCCACGTGAGCGCGGGCCCCACAGACAGCTGTTGTTGCCTACCTATCTCCACCATGTGGCATCTACTGCGCATCGCCACGTCGCATATGGGACCCACCACCCTCCTCAGTGCAAAAGCGAAACCGAGAAGGTCGTTTGCATCGTTGCTCCTCCGCCGTTCGATTGCCTCGTGATTCGTACTGCATGTGATGGAAGATCACGATCGCCCCATAATTTGAGCTACATGAGATCACGTGCAGAGCACGTGTAATAAAAAAAGGAAAAAGGAGTTGGGGCCCACATGTCAGCACTATTTCTCTGACAAGTGGGACTCAAACCCTCCTCGGCGCAAAAGCAAAACCGAGGTGAGTTGCTTGGGGTGATTTCGACCGTTAGATTTCCTTAAAAGTGTGTTTCTCACGATCAACGATCCAGATTAACTCAGGAATTATTTATTATTTAAAATTGATTTTCTTATTATAAAATTCCAGAAAATTAATTTTAAAATCAGAAATTTATTTTTTTAAAATCTGGAAAATTATTTAAAATTCTAAAAAATAATTAATAATTCGGAAATTTATTTTAAATTCCGTAAAATAATTATTATTTTAGAAAAATTATTTTAAAACTCCGAAAATAAAATTTAAAATTTGGGTTAATTAATTAAATATCCCAAAAAATTATTAAACGTTGGAAAAAACCAGAAAATTCCCAAAAATTCAGGAAAATTCATAAAAATCCAGAAAATTATTAATTCTAGATACTTTATGAAGTCAGAACAGCGTCGTTACACCCTAAACAAGATTCAAACGTCCCTGAATAATCCGATAAGTTTTGTTAACCATTAAAAACGGGCGAACTACTCCCCTAAGGCTGTGAAACTCAGTCTTCGGGAGGGGGCTTGTGATATGGGTAAAAATACAAAATTGGTATCGTTCAAATCGAGCACAAATCTTAAAGCTCTCAAGGGTAAAATGGTAATTTTCAAAATAAACAAGTCCAACAAGATAAGCAGGCCATTTTCAAGCCTAGTGACCCGATCAAACCTGTAATAGGAACTGTTACATCCATCGCAAAGGAGTCCGGATTCATTGAACCCAGTTTAAACCTCCTATTCCTGGGGGGTAACTGATTCCATCCATCCATACACGAGAGAGTTTGAAAACTCTATCTCTTCATCAAGAGAGGAGTCCAAACTCGATCTCTTCATATGGATGGCATAACCGCATAACCGACTATCCAACCACCGAAAAGTAGAGATAGATGAATATCTTGAAACTGACCCCCTCGGCGACTATATACCTTGAGACCTCCTCAGAAACAAAGTAACTAACAACTCCGCTCTCAAAACCCATAATATCTTTGAGTTTCTGACTTGGGAGTTGGAGGGTCTGTCGTCGGGGTCACCCCCGGTATTTCAGACTTGTTTGCAGGTTCAAAGGAGCGATCTCAGCCGTTCCTAACAATCAGATCTTGAAGTCAAGAGCAGCTTTTTGGCATTAAAAATTGACGAATAGCGAAGATTCGATCTTTACTGTTTTTATTTAAAGAAATTCACGTATCTGTTTGCTCCCACACAGAAATAAGCAGCAACAAACGATATATTATATTCATTAGCCTCCTTTAGTTTGTTATGGCAAAATCAATTTACAAATATAATAAATGTTTTTGTATCTTTCTACATAAAATGAAAAACAATAAATTTCTTTAGATAATTGAAACATAAATAATGTTGAACAATTTCATAAATTACGAAAAATTATAAACAAAAGAACGCGCTTGATATGTAATATTTTTTTAAACATTATTTTCTTTAATAAACAAAATTTACTTCGTAATTTGTTTTACTTTATGAATGAACGATAAAACTGTTATTATAGTTTTACTTAATTTGATGATGAAATAATTTGATTTTTGCATATTGTATATTTTATTTGATGATAATCAATAAATCTATTGTTATAATATGCCCACAGTGCGTAAAATTCATGCGTCTGCCACTACTTTTAGTTAACCAACCAGATAACCAAATCTCAAATAAAAAATAACCCAAACTTTTCCAACACTTCCGCTCTCTACCAAACGATCCCACACTTATCTCTCTCTCCCCAAAAATCTCTCCTATCGTTATCCTTCTCTCTTCACTCCCTAAATTTCTCTCATTGATCTCGCTCATTGCATATGTGAGTCATGGTAAAGGTAGCTCCTATCCAAGATAAATTAAGAGACAATCAACTCAGATGATTTGGACATATCACACATACACCTAGTGTGCCCCCGTTAGAATGAAGATATTGCGCTAAACCGATCAGAATGGAAAACCAGGATTCATGTAGCAGACCCCAACTAGTTGGGAAAAAGATTTTGTTGTTGTTGTGGTGGTCTTGCTCTTTGCTCCCTAAATATCTTCTCTCGCATAGTTCTCTATTTATCTCTCTCATCAGTCTATCCCTCTTCCTTCTCTCTCTCGTCTTTCTCATGCAACTCGTGTTGTCTTGATTCCCTACAAAAAGAAAAAGAAAAAAATGGTTAACAAAAATCGGACCGGATTAATTTGATTCAGTTACGATTCGATTAAAATGTTTGGTAGTGTAGTTTGCATATAGGTTTGATTTGGATTATTTTATGCACAAAACCGCGGGTTGCAACCTTGCACACCCCAGCTTATGACTATTGCATGTCTCTGGACATCTAACCCAAATTATGTTCCTTCTGAGCTACCCCTTAATTACCTTTCTAGAAATAAATTCCACTAAGCATTTCTTTTAAGAACACCCATTCTTCCAAGAGCATCTATGGATTTTGCTCCCACTCCTAGTGGCTTTCCTTCATTTGCATCCCACTCCTAGTGGCTTTCCTTCCTCTTTGCAAATTAAATACATGAAACCCATTTTAATTCGTACTTCCCATTGTCACTTTGGTTCATCCCTAGGAAGCACGGATACTTCCAAACGCTCAACGTACCCGTGTCGGGTGCGTATCGGGTGCCGATATTCCTTGGGTACTCCCGGGTGCGTACCCTAGGAGTATCCATTTTTTAAATACATTTTTGTAACTTTTGGACACAGTTAAGTGAAGATGAATGTTTAGGTCCCTAATGTAATTTCAAAAACTTGATGTTTTATGTTATGCTCAAACACAAAATATGTATACACAATGTTTTGATAGTTAGATTATCAATTTTTTCCTCTAAAAATGCTCATAATTATAATGTATTCTTATAATTCTATGAAATAGTTCAAATATATGCATTTTACATAAAATAATAGCTAATTATTTATATATATAATATAATATATATTATATTTAACGTATCCGCCAACGTACCCGTATCTTACTTTTTTGTAAAATCACGTATCTCCGTACCCGCGTCGTGTCGTACTCGCACCCCGTACCCGTATCTATGCTTCATAGGTTCATCCATCCTCACTTCTGATTGGGTTACAATATCGGAAGTGAGGATGGATGAACCAAAAGTACAGATGTAGAAGTAAATATCGAGATGGGTTCCATGGATTTAATTTGCATAGAGAAAGGGAAGAGTCTCACTAAAGAGGGTGCAAAGCAGTTCAAGACTACTGGAAGATGAGGGATTCTCAAAAGAACTGATCACTGGGAATTCTTTCTAGAAAGGTGATCAAAGGGTAGCTCAAAAGAAAAATAATTAGGTTTGGATATATAAAGTAATGCAATACAGATAAGGTATGAGGGCCTGTCGGGCTTATCATTTGAAACCCGCAACCGACCTGTTTAATAGATGGGCTATAACAGAAAGAAAAAAAAAATCCTGACCCAATTTAAAATAAGACCATTTTGGCCCAAGTCCGCTCTAATGGAGGTCAGACTCATCGGACTCAAGACAGGCTTGGACCAATTCCCAGCCAAACTGGAGGCACTAATTTTCATAATCAAATATTTAAGCAAATTTAATTTCAGGCAAAAGATTACATCTTGTAACCCCAACATCATACCACTTTAACCAACAATTTAAACTCTTTTCTTATCTCATTATTAAATATAGAAAAAATAAAAAGCAATCTAAACAATAACATAGATGATTACAACAGATAGAAATAGACCTTTGAACATGTAAGGGAATCCATCAAGGTTGCATATGCCACATTATCATGGTTCGTCTCTGGAATTGTTGACAGTTTATAATATATTAGAATGACATTGGGCTTTATCACTCAGAAAAACCACAAATTAACAAGCATAGAGTTCGGCCAAATTCAAGAAATTACAAATTTGTTTGTGAAAAAAAAAGAAAACAATAACAGGAATTTTTCCTATCACTCATTCGCAGAAGCCAAATGAAGCTTGACAGGATTTACTTATATTCCATTTCATATTTAGTAAGTTACTTATCAAAACAAATTATACAGATGTATCATGGTTTATTTTACAGCTAAACTTCTGGAAAACAACTTCAAATTTTCACCAAAAATCAAAATACCCCTAACCATTGGTTTTCCTAAATTGCCCCATTACTGTTAATATTTGACTTTTTTTAAAATGAATAAAAATAAAAATAAACCCTCCATCCCCCTTACATGATCTCTCACATTTTCACTCACTCTTTTTGCTCTCTCTGACCTCGTAACATGGGCACCAAGAAGGCAATAAACACTCGTTTCAAGAGGGCAAGAAACACTAGTTTCGAGAGGGATCTAAAGCTCAATTTTTAATCTAAAATAGGTTAATTTAGTAAAAGAATACCATAAATAGTTTTAAACAATTTAGACGTAAATACTTTGACATGCGTTTCTTTAGTATAACTGTACCTTAATTTTCTACTTTTCAGTAGTAAAAAGATATTGATGTGTATGTCTTCACTTAAGTCTTCTGGCAAAGAATTTATAACATTGTATTTGGAAATTTTAGCCCTCCAAAATTATGGAACACCATTCTATGCTTGACCTAATTCCCCTTTCTTCCTCCGCCACTCCCACATCCACAACAGTGATCGCAACTATCATTACCAAATCACCACTACCTCCCCTAGCACCACCATTGTCAACAGATCCTCCTGGCCTCACCCAACCCTCATTACTACCAACACCACCTCAAAATCCACTCATGACTCATCAATCATCATATTCTTTATTACCACCATCAGATATCTTCGCCACCATCCCAGTATCACAACCTCCTCCCCTTTTTCACCATCACCACCAAATTATAGTCGTCCTCACATCCACAATCACCCACCAAATCTCCTATCATTATCACTATCACCTCCAAAATCTCCTTCCCACCATTTCCATCACCTCCCATTACATTACTCCAAATTGACTACCAGTCTATCACCCCTAAAAGCTTCCCACCCGAATCACCTAGAACACATCATTGATACCAGCATCATGTCCTCTCCCCACCCTTTTCATGTCCTTTCCCCACCCCCTGTAACCAAATTTTCTCTGCTTTCCAAAATTTCTAAATTCCCAACGACTCATTATCTAAATAATATCCAGACCAAGAAACCAACTCCACTATCCGCACTTTTCTTTCGTTGAGAATAATAATAATGACGGTGACATTTTGGTCATTTTAATGTTTGCAAGGTATTAACAAACAAAAGGCCGTCAGTAAAATGAACATGCCTATGTATTTAATACTAATAATGAGTAAAATTTAGGGAATGTTTAGTAAATTAGCAAATAAAATATTTGAGGGTTTTACCCACAGCCACTGGTCACTCAAAAATCTTGAAATTGGGGATTACTAACTCAAAAATAGCTATTTGCGTATACACCACTGATAAAGTGGGGTCTATTTAGAAAATGTCTCCCTTGGTTTTTTTCCATTCAAACAAGAACAATATTCCGTTCTTTTTAACACGTTAATTTTTTTTTACTGTTATACCCCTATCTCTTCCTCATGATCACCACCAACAATTAGTTTTCCCTTCTTGTATTATGAAATAACTGAGTGGATGATTTATGGAGATAAGAAAGAAGGGGTCGAGAACTAGGGTTTCCATAATAGAAGGGAAAACTAGAGGAAGGAATAGGGGTACAACGGTCAAAATAAATGTTGGGGGAGCTAAAGGACGAAGGATTTATAACGGTCAAAATAATATACGGGTGTTAAAAAAAATGAATATTCTCCTTGTTCGAATAAGATTAACCAAGGGGAACTATATTTAAATAAACCGCATTTTGTAAGTGGTGTATATCCAAATACTGTTTTTTGAGTGAATAATCCTCAATTTCAAGATTTTTGAGTGATTTACGGGCCAAAAAAACAAAAAAAAAATATTTTTAGTTGTGCCCATTCAATCTCCTAGACGAGTCATTAAATGTAAATATTATTTGATATGCAATGCAACGCATCAAATAATGCTTTGGGTAATGGTTAGTTAAAAAAAATAACTTATTTTTTATGCTTCCTTAAAATGGTTACTTAATAAATATATACAAGTAATATGAATTACAATTATAAATGAGTGTGTGAAAATCCACATGTATACTTGCCAATTTAAATATTCAAAAGGTATTAGTATGTAAGTCGTAGTCTTGGTATCTAGAAAGAGAATCTCCCCATCATTTTCGGAAGGCATTTTCTCATGGCCAGAAGCCTAACACTGGGTAGTAGTATCACATGCTAAGATAGTTATATATATTTTGTAGATCCATAACTAACCAATCTAGGCTTTGGTATGAAGCGGTTACTTAACAAATAGATAAAAGGAATTGACCAAATAGAATCATGCAGGCTCGGTGTTACATATTTAGACCTAAGTTATTTAACTTATCCATAATTATAACCTCTCAATCTTCAATACTTTCTGATGTAAAACTAACCCTATATAGAGAATTTTCCAAGAAATTTAAATGATTAATTTTACCAACACGTAATGCAGATTAAGTTAGAAATTATAACGACTAATTGGTTTGATGGATTTTCAAGATGTGAAATAGTTTAACAAGCCCAATTAAAAGTTCAATCCTATCAATCAACAATAACACTTGATCATTCTTAGCATGTAAGATATTCAATAAAAAATGTTACACTAAGAGACAGGTGAAACACACACTCTCAATATTTGTGGACAACAGATAAATCAAATAATATAATAGAGATGATAATGCAGTATAACACAAATATTTAAAAATTGGAAAGAGTATACTGGGGTTCGAAAAATTCTCGCGGACAGATCACGAGTGTTGTGCTTGCAGTGGGATCCAGGGGACGGAGGCGTCAACAGTGGCAGTGGACGGTGGTGGGGCAGTCGATGAGGAATCGTCGGGGAATCGACAGGAAGAAAAGGAGGCGCCGGGGCTATGCTGGTTAGGGTAAAGCACGGTCGACGAGGGATGTAACGACGGTCGATGGCAGACGGCAACGGGGGAGTCACAATCGACGAGAGGTGTGGAGGTAGTAGTGGGGTAGGGTTTCGGAGTAGAGGAAGTTGGGGTAGGGTTTTGAAGTGGGGAGGCTGATGGCGACATGATTGGTGGTGTAAGGAAGATGATAGGGTTACGGGATGGGGGAAGTCGACGGCGAGGACGATGCAGGTGTTGGGTTTCGGAGCTTCGACAGGGAAGAGGTAGGGAGAGAGATATTAGATTGGGGGTTAAGTAATTTGCGGATTGGGATTAGAAATTTGTATTGGATTTGGGGTAGTTTTAGAGTTTATCACAAACCCTAAAATTGGATCTTAATTGTATCACACAAAAAGAGAGATAAAGAGCAAAACTCAACACAATAATTTTTTTTAATCAAGAATGGCATAACTTCTCATTAATCTCAAGGCCTATATATAGGCTGAAAACAAATCTTGATACAAATCTCAAAATATTCTAAAATCTCAGAAATATTCTAATGCATAAAAGAAAGATTACATATGGCTATAATTGCCAAAAACAAATATGGTACTGAAATAAAATAGTAAACTAAACAGAATTGATGTCCTCGTCACTTTTACTAACCGTGTGTGGTTAATTAAATTGACATGATGGGCAAAAATGTTGAACCATATCAAAGATATATCCAACAAAAACTAACCTACAACAAACTAAAAAAGATGCTGGAAGCAATTTAAAATGAAGATGAACGCTCGTTTAAAAATAACTGAGAACATATAAACAAAATTGATGTTTCCTTTAACTTATAGATAACTCATTTCAAATTTTTTTTCTTTTCATAGATTAAGCACAACATAACAGAGTCTCATCCTACAAAATTCTAGGCATATCCAACCATTTTCATTATTTATTATTTCATATATGGGCATGCCAACTCAAACAACATATTGCTAGATAACAACAACAAAGCTTTTATCCCAAAAAAATTATCGGGCCAGCTACGTGATTCCTTCTCCGCTCAACTTTTTAGGGACAAACTCCTTTGTTAGAACTATTGAAATCCTTACAGGTAGCTTCAACCCAAGTTCTTACGACCCCATTTTTCTCCTGTAATTTCCATCTGATCAATTTTCATACATGGCATGGTTATCGCTATTCTTTGTATGGAGACCTCAATCGGTTCTCTTGCATTTTATCCTTAATTAGGACAAATACTGTCTTTCGTATGCAATCACTTCATATTTTGTCTTTTGAAGTGTACCACTCACCCACCTTAGCATCCTCATTTCGACTACACATTTTTTGAACATGTTGTTTCTTAACTACCCAAAACTCTTAACCATAAAGCATAGTTGGTCATATAGCTGCCCTGTAAAAAGTTTCCTTTAATTTCAAAGGTATTTGTTGATCGTAAAGTACTCCTGATGAATTTCACCATTTGAACCAGCTCGTCTTAATTATGGGTAACATCCTCCTTGATCTCTCCATCCTGATAAATGATTGAACCTAGATATCATGATTAGTCACTCTCTCGTAATTCTTGGTTCTCAGTGCAAACTACAATATCTTCATTACACATAATTTTGCTCAACTAAATATATGTTGTATTTTAGTCTACTAATTTTAAATCCCTTAGATTTTAATGCTTCTCTTCATCTCTCTAATTTTAAAGCTTTGTTTTCCTTAGTCTCATCAATCAAAACTATATCACTCTAAACAACAAGTACCATAAGCAGTTAAAATTGAAAAAAATCGTTGATTAATCACTAATCGGACCTAAGGCGATTAATTTTCTAGCGATTTACAATATTTCTATCGGTAGCGGTTTTATCGGGAATAATCGTCGATTAAGTCGGTAATCGGCCAATAATCGGTTAATCCGATTAACCGATTAAATAGGTTCTAGGTTTGTATCACTTTGTTTTGGTCTTTTGCGTTTTAGTATTAAACATGGCAATTGGTGGAAAACTAGTCATATTTATTATATTTAGTTTTTTTTGTATGTAGCATTAAACGAGAATTATGAATATGTAGATGGGTGTAGATGTGACATTAAACGTAAATATGAATATGAAGATAGGTGTGGATTGTTTACTATTCATTTATATTTTGAATAAGGTATACTTACTTAATTAGTGACATTAAACTTGATATTTCACATGTTAACTTGTCTTTCAAAACTTAAGATCCTCGTGATCATATACTTCAGAAAGGATAGATCATTTTTTTCATTTTTTACATATATATAGTCCCTTTCGGTTGCACACTACTTTTGGTGAGCACTCATGAAATAAAGACCCTAAGAAAAATCCGAACCGCTCATATTATTCTATATGCCTAAGATAGCCTAACAATAAAAAATCAAGTAATTTGAAGTTCATTTGCCCATCCATCATGCTGTTAGAATTTTCAGCCATACAATTTTGTGATGATGTAAATCATGGACAAATGAATTTCAAATTAATTGATTTTTTATTGTTAGGCTATCTTAGGTATATAGAACAATATGAGCGGTTCAGATTTGTCATAGGTGCTCTATTTCGTAAGTGCTCACGGAGTGCTCACCAAAGTAGTGTGCAACCGAAGATTTCTCTCTCTCTCTCTATATATATATATACATATATATATATATAATTTTTCTTATTTAATCCCTGATTATTTTCTGATTAACTAATTAATCATTAATCGGTCCTATACCGATTAGTTTTGAAAACCGATTTAAACTACTTAGCATGCACCATAAGACCTCATGAATATGCATAGGTAATTTATCTTAACAATACAAATAGATAAGGACTGTAACGTTCATCCTTAGTGCAAACCTACATAGTACAAAAGGGGTTGTCTCCCCTCCACTCATGTTAACTCTAGTTACTATGTTATCATACATAAGAGGAAAAGAAACCTCTTACTTGTAGGAGAAATTTTTCCTCACATAGAGTTGTACTCGTATGGTGTGACTTTAAATAGATGATCTGTGCCGTTCATTATGTTTCTTATGTCGTAAGACGTTGATGAACAAAAAATAAAAATGTCTGGTGGCTTCTTAACCATGCGTCGTGTGGTACTGTTTTTAAAATTATTGAAAAACCGTTCATTTTTCAACCACGTAAAACATGGACAAACGAACTCCAAATGTCTGGATATTATATAGGAATAAAATCTTATAACATAAAAACATAGTAAATTGTGCCAATCATCCATTGGGGATCCCACCAAAATACTTAATATGAGGAAATCACCTCCTACAAGTATGAGTTCTCTTTTCTTTATCTTTAATATTAACCGTGCATCGTGTGATATCGTTTTTATAATTATTGAAAAACCGTTCATTTTTCAACCATGTAAAACATGGACAAACGAACTCCAAATGTCTGGATATTATATAGGAATAAAATCTTATAACATAAAAACAAAGCAAATTGTGCCAATCATCCATTGGGGATCCCACCAAAATACTAAATATGAGGAAATCACCTCCTACAAGTATGAGTTCTCTTTTCTCTATCTTTAATAACATCAATGAAACTACGAGACATTTTCCAATATAGATGATGTGTACCAAAAATGTTTTTCGTCCACTCAGACATCTTCCTAGTCTCCAAAATTCTATTGAAAAGCTTGTTTCAAGGTTTTAAACTGCGGGATCAAGATCTGTATTGGCCAGATCGGTAGTATCGGATCGATGTAACGAGTTTTTTTATCGGACATTTTTTTTAAATGAAAAAAATTATCTAATATGTTTCTATAATTAAATTATTTTTTAAAAAATAATTGATGAATTTGAATAATTCTTGTTACAAATTTAATATTTTCAAGTATAGACTTGAACATTTTAATTAGTTTCAGAGAATTATTAATGTAGAATAAAGTTAGAACAACAGAAATAGGTAGACCAATTAATACAAGTTTTATATACATACGACGAAAAAATAAAATATAAGCTAGGGATGAAATGATGTTCCAGAATTACATCTTCATTGCTTGGATATCAACATGAATAGAAAATTCAAATATTGAAATTTTTTAATCATAGGATCAGTAGTATTGGGTGGGGATCGGGATGATCCATCTCATCCAATTGGTAGCTCGGCCGATCCTGGAGTTATCTTGTTGATCCCGATATTTAACGGTTGTATCAGAGCGGCCCTTGAAAAATAATCTGGATCAGCCGATCTTTAAAACCATGGCTTGTTTAACTACCAGTCCCTTTTCAAACTTCAATAGGACTACCATTGATCCAACTGCCTTCCCACTTTTTATTTTCTTAAAAGCATCTTTCACTTCACTAAGCCCAATTTTCCTACAATATCTATGGTTTCTATTATGCACTATTTAACTTGTATCCTATGAAGCACAGATACGGGTACGGGGTGCGGGTACGACACGACACGGGTACGGGGATACGTGAATTTACAAAAAAGTAGGATACGGGTGCGTTGTGGGTACGTTAAATATAAAATAATTTATATTATATTTATAGATACAAAAATATTTTTCTTGTTAAAAATGCAAACATTTAAACCATTTCATAGAACTATAAGAATACATTATAATTATGAGCATTTTAGAGAAAAGAAATGATAATCTAACTATCCAATCTTTGGGTAGTCTTATTTTGTGTTTGAGCATAATTGTAAACAACAAACTTTTGAAATTACTTTAGGACCCCATGCATTTATCTAAATATAATTGTGTCTAATAGTTGTGAAAAATGCATTTAAAAAATTGGGTGCTCCTTGGGTACGCACCCGGAAGTACCCAAGGAGTATCGGCACCCGATACGCACCCGACACGGGTACGTCGACCATTTGAAAGTATCCGTGCTTCCTAGCTTGTATCTATCTTAGAACCTTCGGTGTGACTCTCATTAAATAACTTTAAAAAGTAACTCCATCTCTCATTAATATCATCATATTTCACATTACCTACGTCTCAACTCTTCATTTATCTTATACTAGCTTAGCTTGTATATATCTTTCTCTCTCTCTAGTTTGTAAAAATACCACAAGCTTTTAGATTTGGCATCTTTAATGGTTTTTCAGCTTTTTTCTTTACTATCTTGTATTTTTGTAAATTTTCCTTAGTTCGACACTTTTGTCAATCCTTATAAGAAGCTTTAGATTGCACGTAATATTAAATAATTTTAAACCGAAGACTATAAGGTTTATCTTCTCAATGCAAATAGTATGCATTTATCTGAAAATCAACACTTTTTAAATAGCATATTTAAACATACATGTGCACAGCATGCCCGATGTACTTATATTTGATAAAATGATATTCACAGTAGTACCCGTGTGTATTATCGGATTTTTATCCACGTCTCGGTGCTACCTTTCAAATGTTGATCACGTTGTGTGCTAAGGTGATATAATTGTCTATTAATTGGTGCATGTTACATATAACTGAAACTCTGATAAAATGAGTAAATAACTATGTAAGTTACAAAATATATAGTGGAGGGGATACCCACTAGACTGGAAATGCGTCAGAAGAGTTTGCAATAATGGCATTTTGATAACCAACTGGGTCACTAGAAGCCTGGAACTGCCCTTAAGGGAGGATGTTTAGCTTGGTAGTGCATTTCAATTTAACTGAGTGGCAAACTAAGTTATACGCCTTCCATAATTCCCTTGAGTAGTTAAAACATAATTAAGAGGTTGGTAGAAAAATATGGTGAACTCATGCCAAGTGCTTTGAATGTGAAAATGCTCAAAATAATAGTGCAAAGAAGAGTGAAGTTCATAGTAGTTCTGAATTTTTTTTTCCTTTACACATGAGTTACATATGAAGTGAAAGTTTGTGGTACTTCCACCTAATTTAGACAAATTAAAAAAACTTGTATTGAAAGCAAAACCTGTTATATGAGAAGGCTCTGGGAAACTTGCCGAGGGCTGGCGTCTTAGTAATGCACACCGGTCATCATAAATCCTACACTGACCACGTATATTAGTAAAGTTAATTCCATAAAGTTAGCTACATAGAACTTTATCTTTGTTTAAAAGAATGCAGTCACCTTTTCCGATAGATTACATTATCATCTTCATCGGACAACATAACAAGTTTACTAGAAGAATCTGCAACACCCCTCCACATTCCTGATTGCAACTCAAAGGTAACATTACACAACTTTACCCAAGATTCACCACTTCGCAAGAGATGGATGTCTTCGAAACATTCATCGGCAATTATCCTTAAAACTGTTCCCTCACGTGGAAACAAACATATAGTCTCTCTTGGTAGAGGCAGCGGTTCAAGATGCAAAGGGATTGGCTTTTCCAATTCCATATCTAGACTGTGATGAGAAAAAATTAAACATCAGCTGATATCTTTGCTCTACACCATACTAAAGCAAGGTTTTAAAATTATAACACAAATAAGAGAATAAATGTTGTACCTGACTATACCTCTGGCAACTAGAGGAGAAGTGATAAGGAATTTTAAGGGAATAACTCCATAGGAAAAATAAAGGAAAAAGAAAAAGAACCCCAGGGGAGAAGAGGGAAAGAAGATGGAGGCGACGGAAAAAGAAAGTAACAAAGAAGAAAAAGATGAAAAGAATAAGAAATAACCATGCCTCAAATAATCAAAATCACTTCAAGAATAAAGACATAGTGAAGAATTCATTAGTTGCATGCTACTATATAGTTTGTAATAATTGTACGACCATACTTACAATACATTAAACCAGAAAAACAAAATTGAAGCACTGATCAGCTAGACATTATGGGTAGTATGATGACAGGTTGGTCTTAAATTAAAACACCAATAGTCCCTACTGTCTCAAAACATTCAACTGACACTATATCTTCTCTATATACCGATACGAGTCTTCCCATAAGAAGAAGAATGTCTGCTATCTAAAATTAATTGCCCCCCTGTAGTAGCTCTCTTCTGTTATGAGCGGGCGGGGCTACAATGCAATTTCTCCATTGTAAAAAAGTGAGAGGGGACGGGAAAGTAACACCCCGGGCCTACTCAGCTACTAATCTAAGAAGCCCGTGTCATTCACGTAGTCATGACCGGGTATTGCCACGCCCTACTGCCCAAGTCACAGGGCTAAAGTCTCACCCAAAAGACTAGCTAGTGGGAAGGCACTTTGGGATCATGGACTTTACAATATAAGGTACGCTCCATCTCTCGATTTTCCAATGTGGGACTAAATTTCCTATACTTCCTACAATTCTTTTGCTAGGCACATGCAGGTCACATGCTAGGCCCATCCTACATGCCTATTCCCATCAATTAATTCTTAAAGCCCACCTAGCAACCACTAATGCCTAACTAGGGATATTACAGGGAGGGGGGAGGGGGTTTGAAAAAGTGAGATTCAGTCAATTCTTCTACCGGAAATTAATTCCTCAATTAGTTTCAACCCTAATATAAAGATAAAGAGAAAAGGTTGAAAACTATGATGCAGTCAAACGATCATCCTACCCAAAGCACTTGTCTTATGATGTCAGCATGAAACATGGTCATTTACGGGAAAGAGTGGGTTTTTTATTTAAAAAATTGGAAGGCTACGGACTTCAAATCTTTTTGATAAGAGGCTTTCTTGGCTAAAGCGCCTAAAAATAATTAGAATTCTTTTGCTGAGAACATTTGGGATAATTTTCCCCAAAAATTAAATTATACATAAACCAAAAGAAAAGTTATGTACAATCCAAAACAATAACCAATAAAACAGTTACTCTACCAAGATTAGGACCAGTACGTACAATCCAAAATGCCTACAGCCCAAATAACCTTTCTGAGAGTTTCTTAATCACCATTTCATTGACACAAAACAGATTAGCTAATGAAAACTGAAATATAAATTACTGGACAGATGAATCAATAAATATAAATTACTAGACAGATGAATCAATAACCCCACCAGTGATCATTAATCCAGTCAATAATAATATTCTACATATGGAGAACAAGTAACAGTACAAACTACAGCATTAAATGAAACAACAGGGACAAAAAACTTCATAAAAAAATATTCATCATGCAAAGTACCGGTTGTGACATTTGGCTACAACATATTTTGAGGTCAGTAATGCATACTAAATCATTATCACAATAAATATAACTAGTTAACATGGAAACGAGTACTCACTTCGTTTGAAAATCATTAGGAGGAGAATCAGTTCCATCCCATACAAAAATCATCCACACATTTTCAGAAGTTTCACACAGATGAAGTATCTTCAGCAAAGCAAAACAAAAAGGCTCTCTTTTAATTAGATTTGAAAACTGGGCTTGAAAGAATATATGCAAAAAAATATTTAGGAAAAGTGGCTTACCTTGCATACTATATCAAAAGTTTTACCAGTCTTAATGTGTCTTAGCAATCTCGGACGCTTTATTGAACCTAAAAAACATATTTATCAGAATCACATTGCAAACAGAACTTGAGTGAAAAAGAATGCTAAATAAATACCCATTTCAGGAAATTAATGAGATAAATCATTTTTTAGTGTTAATAGAGGAAATCATAAAGAGAACCACTCAACACAAGACTAATGGGGCAGTAATTTATAGAGTTCTGGAAATTCTTGCAAGTCCAAATAGAATACATAAAAGATAGTGTGAAATGGATAAGAACATGTTACAATGATTCAATTGCAATATTATGAAATTTATGAAGAATATTCCTGCACTTCCAAAATTGAACAAATAAGAAGTCTCATGACAAGTTACAAGATAAAAACCCAACATCAGTGCCCCATAGTTAAATTAGTTTACATTAAACACAGAGATAGAAGATAAGATAGGGATATAGAGTTACAAATATAAAAATAAAAATAATTAGGGTTTGACAAAGATCCTTTCAGGAGAACTTTAGACGGACTTGAACTCAAATCTTCCAGAGTGAAAAGTAGGATAAATTTCAGAAAGCCCCCTTAACATTCCCTTCATATTCAGATAACCCCCCTTAGTTTTCTTTTCTTTGTGATAAGCCCTACTAACCTTTTTTGTTTATCAATCAGACCCTCTTGTCACCTTTGACTATAATGCACATGCAACATGAAATGTTTTCAAGGACTAAGCAGCTTCTCATTAGTATTTAGTTGTTAGTTTGATTAACTTAGATAGATTATAGGAACACCGAACACATACTTGAAGAGTACAGGAACACAATCTTGAAGAAAACAGAAGCAGATATATTGAGTAGAGGTGCCTTCAGTTAATATCTGTAATTAACCACTAAATGCTAGGAAGAAACAGATCAGTCATTGAAAACGCCTGATCAGCACACGTGTCATCACATTATACTATTATAGTCTAATTATCTATGATGATCTATAACGCATACGGATTACGAGTACAGGGTGCGGGTACGACACGACAGGTACGGGGATACGTGATTTTACAAAAAAATGATATGGGTGTGTTGGTGGGTATGTTAAATATAAAATATTTTATATTATATCTATAAATAAAAAATATTTATCTTGTTAAAAATACAAACATTTAAACATTTTCATATGATTGTGTAAATAGATTATAATTATGAGCATTTTGGATAATCTAACTATTAAATCTTTCGGTATACTTGTTTTTGTGTTTGAGCATAACTGCGAACAAGAAGTTTTCAAAATTACACTAGGACGTTAAGCATTTCTCCAAACATAATTGTATCCAGAAGTTGCAAAAAAAATGTATTAAAAAAATGGATATTCCTTGGGTACGCACCCGGGAGTACCCAAGAAGTATCGGCACCCCATATAAACATGACATGGGTACGTCGGCCACTTGGAAGTATATGTACTTCCTAGATGATGATAGTAGGGTGCTAACTAATATAAAATAAAAATAATAAAATCAGGAAAGCTAGAAGGAAAATAAAAGTTGAGGGTTACTTGAGTTAAGGGGAATTACCAAGATATTCTCCGAAATTTAGCCTGAAAATAATGTTGAACATCAAAATTTCCAATTCAAGCATATCAGTGAGATCTATTACATGTAAAGGGCATATCAACAAGGGAAAAATATTCCATCCCACTTGAATATTTTAAGAAATAACTCTTTCATATTTTAAATATTTCTTATCCATTTATGTGAGAAACTAAATCTTAAATGACTTACAAAAACATGGACTGCAGCAAGTGATTATAAAAGCCACCTTAATGGTGGGTATGCCACTCCACCCACTATGAGAAGAGACAGAAATGAACTTTCCAACTAGTGAGGGAGAAGATGACCTCCTTATCTTCTATTTTTCTTTTTTCAATACATTGGATTTGAATTGATTTTTGATAATCCACAAAAGGACACCCAGCAACAACATTAAATGGCGCCATTATGGATCTCAACTATGTCAACTGGGATACTTATATTGGGGAGAGCAAGGATATGTTCTATAGGCAAGGGATAGGAGTAGTCCGTATATAGCATCCTCATGATCAAACTATAATGCCAATAGAAGCTTCAATTCCAACCGGATACTAATATGATTTCAAATATAAATGTTGTTGTAAGAGAGACCCTTTCCGATATTTAAGCTCAATTATACAAAGAAATGGAGAGATTTGCGAAGAAGTTATACATAGTTGTTGTTGTTGTTGTTGTTGTTGTTTATACATAGTTGTTGTGGTTGTCGTCGTCGTCGTCGTCGTCTGAGCACATACACTTGTTTCATTTTTTTCCTAATTTGGTTATGAAATACTCACCCTGGAGTCCATACTATTACTCGTACTATACATAGCCCCACACATATTCTTTTTATGTACACTCCTTTACCATTTAGATACAAATCTTGAACCAGTAAAAAAAAACTCTTACCCAATCATGACATGAAGGAGAACAAGGGGTTCAAAGGTAAAAGAATAGGAAATTAAGTTAAGAAATTATTAAATATTATAATAATTTTTAAAAAAAAACAAAGGGGGAAATGCAAGTTTAAATCAAAAAAGTGAATGCCAAATTATTGCGAAGAAAATGCACAACAAGATCATGTTCACCAAGACAATTGTTTCAAAACTATTCATAAGAATAGTGGATCCACTAAATAAATGAGTATGCAATCGCAAACTTACACTCATCGACAACAAAGATAAGGTATGGACATACTCAATTGTAGCTTTTGGCATCTTGTCCTCCATAGTATGTGCTCGGAAATCAAATTGGTGCCCAAGAAGACACAATGTAACCCACGCCTCTCAAAACATTTATTTCCAAGCCATACCCGTCTTTTGTGCATACAATATATTAGAATGAGTGTGTCGACTATACAAACTAGTATATTTTACCACATATGGATGACTTGCAGGGTGTAAACATGATTTTTTTTACATCCAGCCACTACCCCCTTCAAGCAAACCATGAAATCGGTGCATAACATGCACAATCTAGTTTATGTCCTCCAAAGCACTAGTTTCTATGCTAGTTCATAAGACCAGTGTAAGCTTTAACACAAGTGTGTTTTCTACAAACTTGCCTCTTTTATCACAAAACTAGGCCATGCACTGCCCGAACATAAAGTCTTAGATCTCGTCACTACCCATGTGCACAGGATTGGATATGACTATGTATAAGAATTAATGTACCAATGAGTTTATATTATTTCTTTCATATACCTGATTCCAAGGTAGATCCCAAAACAAGATTCAAAATATTAAAACATGTGCGCACAATACAAAAGTAGTGTTTCTGATCTACCCCAAGCAAAACATGACAAACCAAATTATACTTAGGTGAGGAACAAGTTGTGACGGAAATTTGTCATAATATACTGACAGGCTAACAGCATTGATCATCTAGTCTCCATGACACAGCATCCCGTCAAGGGTATTTTGTGCATGTATCTCTTATCGAGATCACATGTATGTACTTTATCCATTTGCACTCCTGCAGGCAGGCATCTACCAGTGTGGATTATCAGAAGAATTTTACGCTTCCGTTATATTGTTCAAGGGAATTAGCTTGTTTGATATCCCGGAATCATCTTCTAACTTTATATAAAGCCTTTCTTGATCCATATCTCCTCAGATAGTAACTACGTACCGGCTCATAATGGTATATCTAGCTACCAGCTGGTTGTAAACACTAAACACTAGATTAAATCCTCCTTCTCTTCAATAATGGAATGTTTTAGATTTTTTGTTTTTGAATATAGTTTACCACATTTACAGGAGATGTTGATGGTAGATTATTGGTTCAAAACAGATGAAACCATGCATTATACCTGTATTAGTTTGAGATTGATGTTCAGGTAGCGATGCCCTTAATTGTATTAATGATTTGCTATCTTGATGAACAGCCGAGTACATGGGAGAAGTTTGGTATGGATTAATATCCATATTAATTCTGCCATCGAAAAGTGCAAACGAAGAGATTCTCTTGTTAAAAACGCAGCAGACTTCTCCATTAAAAACCTTCATCTGAAAATATGAGCATAAACATTCGTTCCAAAAATGAGTGCTGGGAACTATAGTTATGGCTACAAAACTGGTGAGTTGATAACTTGATATAAGATAAAAATGAAAGATAATATGATTTCAAAAGATAGCATATGTGAAAATAAATGATAGATACAGCTTAAAAAAACCATTAAAAGGTATGATGTTTTGAATTAATTACATTAATGTATATTGTTTAGTATGAGAATTCAAGATGACAAGCAAAGTGTAACTAAAGAACTACAGAAACACAAATAGATCATTGGTAGCAAGTAGTCGCAAACAAGTTTTGACAATAAATGAGTGTAATAGTATTAACTGAAAGACTATAATAATTAATATATGTGGGTTTGAGTTTGAGAATATCTTATAACATGCCTCTGTTGAACTAGGTGACAATTCATATTAAAAAACTTAATATATCTAAGAATAAAAAACTTTCTGAAAAGAAAAAACGAAAGAGAGTGGCAAGAAAATCCAAAATGGTTCCAGCTGTGGCAATGGGTGGGGTCTAACTGCCAGGGTCTAACTGCAAATCAACATTATTAGTTCAAAACATAGAAATAAGATCTGATTCAGGATCTAATCAGTTTTTAGAGGAGTTTATATGGGGTGTTGTTAAGATTCTTATATTAATCTATTGAATGCATGAAAGTAGTTTGAGAGTTGAGACAAGGCTGAAGCAATTAAAGGCCCCCCATAAATACTCAAAAATGTATTGAAATGAAACATAGTGTGCCAAATTTCTAGAATATGCTAATGGGTACTCTCATGGATGCCCATGCTGCCTTGGTCATTTTAATTTTAAAAAATCTACGTTAATCTTATTTTTGTTATTGTGTACTGTTTAGTTTCTTGTGGAATTTCTGCACTCATTTTGCTAGTTGTTCCAACAATTAGAAACTACCAAACAGAAGCATTTTTACCATATGTCAAAGACAGACGTACGATAGTAGAAATGCTAATTATATATGGACAAAAAAAATACTTCAAATGTGCAAGTACTACATAGATAATTTACTTAGGCTTTCTGGGCTTTGGCAGCAAAAAGCCCGATGAAAAACCAAGACAATGTTAAATGAAAAAATAGATAGTAAACTAAAAAAATCATTAGAAAAAGAGTATTTTCAAAGCATACATAATTAACAAAGAAATTATTGAAATTAATACTAAAAATTCAAACAATAACTATTAAAAAGCAATATTTTGAAGAGAATGTATACTGTAAATTTAAAATGGAGCTGAAGTGCAATACCCTAGATAGGCTTAAGCTATTAATGAAAATTGTGGGCTAATTCGCTTAATGGGCTTAGAATTAAGTTATAGGCTTGAATGGGCTTAGGCTAATAATGGGCTTAATGGGCTTAACAGGGTTTAGTATGTATAGTATATATAGGTGAGTATACGTAGCATGGACGATGCATGCATATACATGCTCATATGATAGTGACAAGGTGGTGACAATGATAGGTGATAGTCACATATTCGGATTGAAAGGCGAGTGAATAATGGTTTAAACAGGATTGTCTATGATCCAAAGATAACTAGTAAGCTAACTCTTTGGGTGAAGTTGTGACCTATAGTGGGGCTGTAGTTAGGTTCTTTAGGCTCGTAGACGCATATGCATGTAAGCAGCTAAGCAGACCCGGGGCATTACAAATGTATCAGAACCGACTTTCGACATCAATGTGGAAGACCAGGTACAGTTTACTAGTAAAAAAGATCAGGGCGGTACGCTGGCTGTATCAGGATAGTGGCACCAATGTGGACCACATCGGTGTCAAAAGTTGGCTCTGATACAATTTGTAATGCCTCAGGCCCGCTCAGCTGCTTACATGCATACGTGCCTAAAGAACCTAACCACGGCCCCACCACAGGGCACAGACTCACCAAATGAGTTAGGTTAGCAGGTATATTTGGTTCATAGGCAAACCTATTTAAACTATTATTCACTCACATTTCAATCTGATATGGGACTATCACATATCATTGCCACCACCTTGTCACTATTATATATGCATATGTATATGCATGCATCCTTCGTACTACGTATACTCACCTATATATATTATATATATTAAACACCATCAAGTCCACCAAAGCCCAATAATAATACTAAGCTCACTAATCTTAGGGATATTACAATCACCCGTCCTTATGAACTTAACATCCTCGCTAAGCTCGGACCCTTCTCTACCCAGGACCTCCTTTCTAGCCGATGTGGTCCATATGAGTGACACTACCCTGATTCCACCAGCGTACTGCCCTAGTCTTTTTTTAACCAGCGTATTGTTCCTGGCCTTACCAGTGTGTACATCCACTGTGGTCCCAGATCGGTGTCAAAAGTAGACTATAATATCATTGCACATCGGCTAGAAAAGAAGTCATGAGCTTTGGTTGTAATACCATTCACAATCACCTACTTGTCACTATCACTCTTGCATGCATACATGCTACGCTACGTTATATACACAACACACTAAGCCCATTAATCACACATACATGCTACGCTACGTTATATACACACACACTAAGCCCATATATATGGGCTTAGTGTGTGTGTATATAACGTAGCGTAGGATGTATGCATGCAAGAGTGATTGTGACAAATAGGTGATAATAAATGGAAATAATCCCATATCAAATTAATATGTGTGATTAGATGTTTAAATAGAATTGCCTAAGATCGAAGAGTACCTACTAAGCTAGCTCTTTTGATGAAACTGTGCACTGTGGTGGGGCAGTGGTTAGGTTCTTTAGATACGTAGACGCGTAGGCATGTAAGCAGCTGAGCGGGTCCGGGATGTTACATGAAGTGCTCTAAAAAACATAAGTGAAAGCGGGGATTACAAACTAAGACTTTGGCAAACTTTTTACAACCATGAACCCATTAGCAAAAACAACTCCAAGTAAGATGTTGATCAAATCTACTAGAAGCAAATAATGTTCAAATATCCAGGATTGGTTCTACAGGCCCTGATAAAGCCGAAAGTGGGTTGGCTGAGCCACCTTCGCTCGAGGGATAACGGTTGTACTTAGTAGGGCTTGAAAATTATTCCAAAAGCGGCAGAAAAAACAAAACAAAAAATGTTATTAATAATTGAAAGTAAAAGCACATAATAATAATAATAATAACAGCTCTCTTCCTTTCCCTCTCATCCTCTTCCTCCTTCACAGTGTCAGAGTGGAATCCTTTTACTGTTTCGTTTTTTATTGCCTTACAAAAAGGCCGCTATGCATTCTGTACATGTTTATTAAATATAAGTAGTTTATGTTAACGAGCTTGATGTCTAAAATCCACATAATAATTTGATTCATTGTCTACAAAAATGTTTGTAACTTTTGAAATATTCTTGTATGATGCATAGCTCATAGTTGTTTGCACTTGCATTAGTACTCAGTAGTTACTGATGAGATCTTGCATAGCTTGTTGTTATTATAAGGATTTACATGAATTAGCAAAAAACTGATGTAAAAAAATCTTTAGTTCTCCTATTGTTGCTGCTAATTTCGGTGTAGGAGCAAACAAATGATTTATAGATTCTTTTGGAAACAATAAAGGCAAACCTGTTCACTTCTAGCCGGCATTTGACTGTTTCTTGCCACTGCCGTTGACCTGCAAAAAGTTCGAAACACCGGGATGAATCCCGGCGGCGAACCCTCTGACGCTCAAGTCAGTAATCAGCAAGATTATGAAAGAGCGCTTTGTGGAAAAAATATTGATTACCTTTCTTATGGTGGGAGCGAGGTATTTATAGTCGTCTTTTGAGATAGTTTAGAGATAATCATTTATCTCTATGTCCCGGTGTTTTTAGATAAGACGTAGAGTTTAAACTGTTTCATGATAAGGGTTTGAGTTTAAACCGCCTCTCAAGGATAATCATAAATTTGAATGACTCTTTTAAATGACCTGGGCTAATTTGTAATGAGCCGTCACCCTTACTCAGTAGCACAGGCCTGTTTTTGGGTTATTGGGCCTAGATAAGACCCGGCTCCCATTTCGAACCCGTTTATAAGTGAAATTGCCGTTTTACCCCTGAGAGCTTTACGATCCATGCCGGATTTGAACGGTCTTGATTTAGTTCTACTTTTACCCATATCACCTATGATTTTAAGAATTTACTCTAAAATTTCCAAAGTTACTTTGTTTTTTTTACTTAAGGAAATTATAAAATTAGATATGTATTGATGCTTTTCTCTACTAATGGCTCAAAACCCTGAACCATTACCTCCCACTTCTCTCCCCCCCTGCTTTCCACAATAAACCTCTCGTCCTGTGAACTTGATGATGCACATACCAAAAAATTTAAGGGATCCCTGAAACTAGAAACGAAAGATTAAGTTGAACAGACTACAGTTCCATCATTTTGAATATGCTTTAAGTTGGCTCTATAGTTTTGTGCTCCCAAGATCACATATGAAGTGAAAAACTGACAATACAAGACTTTCTGTTCATCTATAAATAGATTTGACATATAATTCTTCAGAATCCTGGTAAATGTTATGAATGACCTAACAAAGTGCAGTGCTAAGGATGGCATTAAATTATTTAGTAACATGGTAAACATTATGAATGAACTAAGTGCAATGATAAGCATGTCAAAGTGAACTACTGATGGACAATCAGACAGATATCTATGAATTATGATAAACTTTAATATATCTTTATACAGCGCGCTCAATATCTGTTTCCTCAGAACCTACCTATGTAAGTGATTCTGGTGGCCAACAATACTCCACTCACACCCCGAAAAATCTCAACAGCCAGGTCCCTTTACAGGGAACTCATAACTATAGCCGCTCTCAAAAAGTATACTTCCTCAGAGGATATATATTGGAGAATATAAAGTAGCAACTCTTAAAGCAAACATTTCACACAAAATTTTGAAGCAACATTAACATCAGCGCTGAAGTCTACTTTAGATGCATAGAAGGCTTATCAATTTAGAAATTAGAACCACAACAACAACAACAAAGCCCTTATCCGACAATGTTAGCACCGGCTGAATTTAGAAATGTTAACCCTATACCTACATTAAAGACAAAAATTTTAAGAAATATACTGGTGCTGACTTTACTTTAGGACCTACCTCTACATGATGAAGACTAATTATGTCCCCAGCAAACTTGACATTCGGCAGGCCTTCAGTTTTCTCAGCAAAAAAATGCACTTTTAGCCCTGGTGGTGGACATGATTGGTCAACAATCCTCATCAGAAGGGCATAATCTGCGAACCAGCAAAGATTAGATAATATAAGTATTTTACAGAGATACATCATTCAATCTGAGACTTAACACTGCGCCTTGCCGATGAAAACTGTTCAACGAGTAAAAATTAACATCTAGTTGGACGAAGAAATAGTTCAACTATCCAAAGTGAAACTAAATGCAGAAAAATACCCAGTTTGTAAAATGTACTCAAAGAAAAGCATAAAGGAAGCAACAAATATTACATAAAGCAAGTTTCAGAAAAAAGTATAGTGAGATTAGCAAAAGTCAAAGAAAATTTGAACAAGAAGCAACATAGATGATAGAACTATCCACACTTAGCTTCCAGAGTATGACATCATTGACAATAACGCATTTCACTGCATTAGACATCTCATACGAACTAAGCTTATCTAGCAGAAAGCACATCGCGAATTTCCCAAATCCAGAGTCTTCACATTGATTGTGACCAACCAGCTTAAAATATTTAGTTTTTTTCAGCATGATTAGATAGAATAAAAGTTTCCATTTTGAGAACCATTGTTGGAACGAACAATTAAAAGACCATTACCATGTGAATCAACACAAAAAGAATGCAACATATATGAGCCCCAAAAACAAAAAATCAAACCTAGTTTAAATTCTGAAGACTAGGATAAGAAACAAATGTTGACATACCATGGAGATTAAAAGCTCAAGACTCCCATTTATATGATATCGTCACAGAAGGGAAATCATAGTAACTACAAATCACAAACAGTTCTTTTACGAAGTTGTACACCAACACTTCTTATCTAGATAAATATTTAGGAAGAGTAGCTCAAGGCTGTTAATCTCAATATATGTCAAAGAACTCTCCTGGAGAGCATGCAATTGTCATGAATTCAAGTAGAGAAAAGAAGCCATGTGCCGCTAGCATTATTTAGCATCAAGTACAGTACATGATAGCTCTGCAAATTGTCTTCTAACACCAGATAATAAGCTTAGCCGAAACAATCCGAAGCCAAGCCTTGACCGTAACTTTTTTGCCAAATACAAACACGTGCATTCTCACGTGCTAAAATCTAGCATCTAGTGTCTATCTATCTATCTTTCTTTCTATATATCTGAGAAGGCTGTGCATGGTTGGACTATTACGTAATGCACGTGCCAATTTAATAATTATACTTATAAGAATAAGTGAGGTGTCCATTGATGGTAATCAAACATTAGTTAAGATATGAGAAGGGTGTGTATGGTAGGACTCCGTCCAAGGTATAAATTGACTAAATGAGGTTCCAATATGTACACTGCAAATGTCCTAAAAATCGGCCACTAACATTGTGAATGAGCGAATAAATGAGAATCGCAGTGCATTGTACTTGCTAATAATCTGGTTAAGGGTAAAGATTGATGAATGAAATGAACTCAACGAACAAATGGGTAGTTAATCGACGCCTTGACGCATTCATTCACTCCTAAATCCTCACTTCACTTGTAGGGACTGAACATAACAAAGGGTTAAATTAAAACCCTAAACCCCAATTTCAGAAATTAATCAAGAAAGACTTATTTTTGTGGTGAGAGTGAGAGTGAGGGTTAGGGTTTAAGAAAGGAGCGAACCGGTTCCTCTTGATTTCTTGGGCGGGTCAAACTCGAAGACCCTGGCGAAGATGCTGGCCCTCATGTTCACCATCTTCTTCGCATCAGCGATCGGAATGTACACGTACTCACCAGATCGTTCCGCCATTCTTGTATTCTGAGCTTTTCTATGGGGTTCTCTTTTTTCTTTTTCTTTTCCTTTTTTTATTGCTGCGGGATTGAGGATGAGAGTTAATTAAAGTTACCGATTAGTTTTTGAAACTATCTGCACAAATCGGCCAATCTCAAAACTATTTGCAAACAAAGGCCAGTTTTCAAACAAAACTCATATTTTCTATCTATATCTATACTAGTAATTTAGACCTGCGATGCACGTTTTAATAATTTCAAAAAATAAAAATAGAAATTCTGATGTAGAGAGGATTTGAACCGGAAATCTCCTTTATATTAGTTATATACGTGCGTTGCACGTGTTGGTTGAATGACAAAATGACAAATGACACTAAGGCCTTCTCCCATTATAATATTAGAGATAGAGATATATCTATATAATAAAACACAAACAAAGCTATCAAGTGGTTCTACTTCAATCCCCTCAAAAATCAAAGGCCTAGATCTAACCTCACAAAACAAATTTTCCCCCCAAAAATTTCCTCCAAAACTCAAATTCAAATCTCTCACCCAAAACAACTCCTATATTTATTTAATTTTTTTTTCTCTCTCTCTCCCTCCCTCTTCTATTCAAAAAATTAAGAACATAAAATTTTTTTAAATTTTTTTGAAAATTAAAAATTTAAAAGCTTTAAAAATAGTTCAAAAAGATCAAAAAAAATTATATAATATGTTTTTTGCTGGACCCCAAAAGTTTCTCATATAATATGTTTGTTACTTCAATTAATTTGCTCGACCTCCGAAACTATTTTATACGATCAAATAAAGTGCATCGTTCTGAAGACGTGCCGTAGGCACGTGTCAACGGGCAAACCTAGTAATAAAATACAAATAAAGCTATCAAGTGACTTGCATTCATTTGGAAGTAAATCAATAGTCCAGATCTAACCTCACAAAAGACATTTTTCTTCCCAAAATTTGAACCCCAAAACTCAATTTTTTCCCCCAAAACAAAACAACTCATTTGTTTATTACTCTCTCTCTCTCCCCCCTTCTTTTCTCCTTTTTCGTAATTCTTTCTCTCTTTCTTCTCCCTTTTTTTAGCCCAGGTATGTCCAAAAAAAAAATCTAAATGTTTATTTTGGTTATGCAATTTCGGATTATGTTTTTTTTTCGAATTTTTAATATGTTTTTTTTTTTTTGGATTATGCTTTTGTAACTCAATAACATTCACTTCTATTTAATTGTTTTGAATTACCATATTTGATTTGATTGTAGAATACTTCACTTAGCAATTGTTTTAGATTAGAATGCTTTACTGAGTTAATTTTGATTATAATGTTTTTTTTTATTATGCAATTTCGGATTATGTTTATTTTGAATATTTGGGCATTTGCTGCTTTTAAAGATCGTTGCAAGTTCTTTAATTGACTCGCTTGGTCGTATTTTTGTGGACAAATCCATGCTTAATCCCTATATTTCGGGTTTTAGTAGCTGCAAAATTGTATCTTGATCTGCTTTGCTACAATTTCACTTCATTTATACATCACAACAAATTTTCTCTTTAAATTCATACATGGTTAACTACATAAAAAACAAATAAGGGGATCTAACTCATGCAGTTTGAGGCGTCAACTGTATTAGAAAATGAATTGCTACTTATGTCACTAAATCAAAAAAGAAATCTCTTATGCTCAAATCACACATAGCAAGGAATTTCCGATTCACTACTTTTGTAGATTCACGGTACTATTTTTGAATCCTGAGCTGCTGACAAATGATCCTGCAACATACAAACCAATAAACATCAAGGTCACTCTGTAATCCTACTTTAGAGTACATCAATACATCAACGTCTACTAGCAAATAGACATCTGTATAAATCATCTCTTACTGTTTACATGAATTTTCGCTCAAGTCACACGTAGCAAGGAATTTCCGATCCACTACTTTTGTAGATTCACAGTACTTTTGTTGAATCCCGAACTGCTGACAAATGATCCTCCGGTATACAAACCAATAAACATCAAGGTCACTCCATAATCCTACTTCATAGTACATCAATACATCAACGTCTACTGGAAAATAAACATCTATATGAATCATCTCTTATTGTTTACATGATTTTTCATATGTTGTATTGTTCCGAATACGTGCTGTATGCACGTGCACACGGGCATACCTAGTTCTATAATATTTTCTATATAATGTGTGACCTTTCTTCAATTTTAAAATTTTGTTTTGCAATATTTTCTATTTATTCTTTCTAATTAATTTTTTGACTACTTATATTAAATATTTTGAGAAAACCATGTAAGAGTTACTTGTTTAGAAATAAGGCCCTAATACCATTTCTGGTGCGCTGCGTGTAAGAGTTGTGATTGCCTGCAAAAAAATAATAAGAGAGTATCAAAAACTTTAAAATTAATTTTCCTGAAAATAACATACATTATCATTCTCTCAAGTATTAAAATCTATATAATAAAATACAAAGAAAGCTATTGATATGGCTAAAAATGGGGTTAAATCGGAACCGTTCAAAGTGGGCACGAGTCTTAAAGTTGCAGGGGCAAGATGGTAATTTCGCTTACAAACGGGTCCGAATTGGGAATCGGGTCTCTCCTCTTGACCCGCCAACCCTTGAACGGATCCGTTCAGCTAAGAACGGGTCCAAACCCGTTAAGGACCAGTTCATACAGGATAGGAGGAGATCCTGGTTTGTCCTTATCCACTGGAGGTGGTTACAACCACTTCAATCCAGTCACTCCGGGAAGTAGGGATTCATTCTTATCCCGAAACAGATCCCATGGCGGCTATAAATACCCCCTACCTCCAACTACCACAGGTGATCACTTTTTTTGCACTTGAGCTCTTTCCTATTACTTTTTCTGGTATTGACAAGAGCGTCGGAGGATTCGTCCCCGGGATCCATCCCGATGTTTCGAACGTTTGTGCAGGTCCGTGGGAACACTAAGGAGTCAACTTGTCAATAAGGAAGAAGTAGGATTTTGCCCGTTCGAGTTCCTACGAACCTACAAATTCTGTCTATTGCCCCTACACCAGATTCAACAACAACAGATTGGCATCGTCTGTGGGAAGTACTCGACAAGCAACCCTACCTTCCTCCTTCAGCCAAGGCTACTCCTAGCCATGCCTCCCAAGAGGAAGCCCGCAAACTCCAACCAAAGAACGACCTCTTCTCATCCTCCTCCTCCCCCTCCTCCGGAGGATCTCCCTCCACCCATCCTGCAGACCCTGCAGCTCGAGCAGCAGGCTCCCCAGTCTATTCTGCAGCTCTAGAGAGGACCATCTTGATAGAGGTCCTTCTCAGACCAAGTATTGATGAAGACGGCCCGGAGCCAATGGAAGCCTACCCCCTAACACTTGGGGAAAAACTGGATGAAGCCCCTCATCGAGTACCTCCGAGACGGAGTCCTTCCTGAAGACCCGAAAGAGGCAAGGAGGATCAGGACACGAGCTGAGCGGTACACACTCCTGGACGGGGTCATGTACAAATGCTCCTACACCCAGATAGACGGGCGACCCTATCTGAGATGCCTCTCCCCGGAGGAAGCGCTCTACGCCCTTAAGGAGGCCCATGATGGTCTATGCGACGCGCACTTAGGAGCGAGATCCCTCGCCTGGAAACTCTTGAACTACGGCTACTTCTGGCCCACACTACTAAGTGACTCTGACGAGTACGTCCACCAGTGCAACTCCTGCTAGAAGTTCACCCCAATCCTTCGCTTGCCCCAAGCACAACTCACTTCCTTGGCGAGTCCAATACCCTTCGCAATGTGGGGAATGGATTTGCTCGGACCTTTCCCTCTAGCATTGGGCTAGCTGAAGTTCTCAGTGGTAGCAATAGACTGCTTCTCAAAATGGATCAAGGCTGAACCTCTTTCAACAATCACCGAGCACAAGGTCCAGAAGTTCTTTTAGAATAACATCATCTGTCGGTTCGGGGTCCCTCGCATCCTCGTAACCGACAACGGAACTCAATTCACGGGAACGACCTTTCGCACCTTTTGCACCGACCTCGACATTCAGCTACGGTTCTCCTCGGTAGCCCACCCCCAGTCCAATGGCCAAGCAGAGAACGCAAATCGACAAATCCTCTCCGGTTTGAAGAAGAGGCTTGACAAATCCACTAAGGGGCTATGGGTCGAACAACTCCCCAATGTGCTTTAGAACTATCACACCACCAAAAGAACTCCAACAGGAGAGTCCCCCTTTAACCTCACGTATGGATCCGAAGCTCTCATCCCTTTGGAAGTGGGTCTGCCTTCACCCCGACTTATAGCTTACAGTGAAGCGCAGAATGCGAACCAGCTTCGCAACTGCCTATACCTCATTGACGAAGTCCGCGAGAGAGTCGCAATTTGGCAAGACTACCGCCGTAGGATCGCTCAGGCTTACAATAAGAGGGTACGACCAGCCAACCTAAAAGAGGGTGACTTAGTGCTCAGAAAGTTGTCGATCTCTAATTCAAGCAAAAGAGGAAAGTTGGCACCCAATTGGGAGGGACCATATAGGGTCTCCAGAGTTATTCGCCTGGGAGCGTATCAACTCGAAGACCCGAGAAGCAGGAAGATATCGAGGACGTGGAATGCGGAGCACTTGATGAAGTACCGAGAGGGTGTCTAAACACCGCTCCAAGCAACTTCTCCAAGAGCGCTCCAGAAGCCATGTCTAAAGTCCTTACTTGTATTTTCTTTTTTTCAAAGTGTAAAGGCGGCTCGCAACTTAGAAGCGGCCGCCCAGTTGTTTTCAATAAAAAGAAATCTCTACTTCTCGAGTTCTCTATCTTTGGGTAGTCTAACTCTACTTACAAAAAAATTTCGCACTAAAACGACATGCTTGGAGTCCAATACTTGGTTCGACTCCGCTTCAACTACTCATTTCTAAGCGAGTACAAAGCGGATCACCATTCGGAATTGCCCCTACAGCTGTTGGTAATCGTTAAAACGACATGCTTGGAGTCCAACACTTGGTTCGACTCTGCTTCAACTACTCGTTTCTAAGCAAGTACAAAGCGGATCACCATTCGGAATTGCTCCTACAGCTGTTGACAATCGCTAAAACGACATGCTTGGAGTCCAACACTTGGTTCGACTCCGCTTAAACTACTCGTTTCTAAGCGAGTACGAAGCAGATCACCATTTCGGAATTGCTCCTATAGCTGTTGACAATCGCTAAAACGACAAGCTTGGAGTCCAACACTTGCTTCGACTTCGCTTCAACCACTTGCTTCTAAGCAAGTACGAAGCGGTTCACCATTCGGAATTGCTCCTGCAGCTGTTGATGTTTTCTAAACGACGCACTCGGAGTCCAACACTTGGTTCAATTCCGCGTCAACTACTTGCTTCTAAGCAAGTACGAAGCGGTTCACCATTCGGAATTGCTCCCACAGCCGTTGATAGTCTCTAAACAACAAGTTCGGAGCCTAACGCTTGGTTCGATTCCACTTCAACTACTTGCTTATAAGCAAGTATGAAGTGATTTGCTATTCGGAATTGCTCCCACAATTGTCAACAGTTACAAACACCAGCAAAGCGCACAAGTTCACAAAACAAGTACTATTTCATTCGAGTTTGAGATTACAAGTCTAATTACAAGACCCACTGCTCATCTTTACATTGAGACACAAAACTTGTGCAAAAAAGACTGCAAAATTACAAGGGAGACGCCCTAACGCCTTCTAGGGAGTAGGATACTCTTCTTGAGCGACAAATGAGGTCGGTGAACACCTTGTCGCCACGATCCTACACCCGTGGAGGTTTCTAAGTCGGCGAGCCTAGTTGTGTCTCTGAGAGTTGCACCGACTGAGGCCTCGCTCGATGAGCCAGCCACTCCCCTCTGTGCGTCTCCAGGACACCCCAAGGTAGGAGGCGAACGTAACGCCAACTTGTGAAACGACCGTCCCTGCGAGTACTCGTGTAGCATCCCGAATTTCTAATATAATATCTTAGAAAATACGTGGCACAATTCCCAGCATCAACTTCAATGTAATAGTACACATAGCCCAAAACACAGATAATTTTTATTTCAAACTTTTGTTACAACAATCATTTACAAAATACAGCGGAATTACAAACACCTTGAATTACAAACTTTTTCTTTTACAACACTTCTTTACAAATTTTACACAAAAGCTCTATTACATCAATTTATCTTAAGCATCCAAACCCCCAAGCTATATGCAACAACAACCTGTAAAACATGAGGCCAGAGATGATCCCTAACCCCCAAAACTAAAGGGGTCAGCCATAAAGGTGTGAGTGACATAAAAACAAACAACATAATTAAATCATAAAACACTGAGTCATCAACAACATGCATTAACAACAATAATAAAAGAATGAGAAATAACAAGTAAATAAAGCATAAAAATATCAGGAATGAATACAACAAGTGAAGCTAGACTAAGTGTCAAGTGTAGGAAAAACAGAAAAACACAAGCATAAAACCAAGTCAAGAAAACACAATCTATATGTGGACTCTCTAATGCGTACTTGTCGGATTCTATGCATTCCATAGTACATAGGTCCGGTGCAAGCCCTTAACGATCTCCACTTTATAGGGATAACCCCTCGCTATGCAACTAATCTTACTATGGTGATGGGAAAACAAGATCCAGAGCACTCCGCGAATAGGCACCACAGCCCTCGACGCGCAAGCATCATGTAAGATAGCTCACAAACAACCGGAGAATCATCTCTCAAACCGTGTAACCCACGAATAGGCTTGCAAGGCCCTCGACGTGCAGATACACCAGGTACATTCCGTGAATAGGCCTGCCGACCCTCGACATGCGAATGCACCCTGCATGCTCCAGGAATAGGCCTGCAGACCCTCGACACGCGAACACACAAATGCCCTCTCGAGACAGAACAACAAACAGTCCTGGAACGCATCTGTTGGACTAACAAAACCATGAGCCTATACTTACGTTTCCCAAGTTCCATCACATCCCCACTAGTGCCTGTCCTTAAGTTGATTATTATTAAACCACCAAAAATCCTCATCTCTAGAGTTAGTGTATCCTGCCGGACTTAAATACTCAACAACAACTAAACCAAGACCCTCCAAGTCTAACTCAACAAATCTCAACTGCCGGTTCACAGGACCCCCACTCAACTCCTAGAGATCTCAACAAGACCAAAGTTCACAAATCCATCGTCGAAACGATCAAAGGGAGAAACCTCTTCAATCAACAAAACCAAAATCTTTATAAAATTCCATAATCCAAATTCAGCAATAAAATATCTTAAAAACATATGTTCTGTAGAAACAATAATATTTAGAATAGTACGTTATAGATCAAAACATTTAGAGAATAAATCATTTGAAAGAACATTCAAAAATATAAAGATACATCAGTATCAGTCGACGACAAAAGCTATCGGTCGACTGTCCAGAGAGAAAATTCAATAATCTTTAAGAAATAATTCTAAGTATAGTAGTCGACTGAAAAGGGTATGATCGACTGTCCAGAGTGAAAAATACAATAACTTCGAGAAAATAATTCTAAGTGGTACCAGTCGACTGTTAAGGTCCTCAGTCGACTGTCCAGATGAAATTTCAAGAAAAACTAAGGAACATAGCAGCCAGGTCGTGTCGGTCGACTGAGAAATCGTACCAGTCGACTGTCGACCTACATACTGCCGATTTTTGGTTGTGCACATTTCAACCGTCACGAAGATTTACTTTACAAAAACGAAATCTATAAAAAGTATATTTTTGATATGATCAAATAAACTTATAGGATATACAAAGATCCATATAAACCAATCAAAAACCACTTGAATAACTTTTTGATGAACTTCTTCAAAATAAAACATAAATTGTGCATATAATCAAAATAGAGTTTCTAAAAAAAATTAATTGTTCGTTGAAATTGCTTCGTATTCAGATCCAAACCACATCAATACCAAGTCTCAAAAGAAAATCCCAATTTGGATATATTTCCTCAAATTCAACTAAATCTCAAATTTTAGTCATCATAACTCAAATCCTCAAAACATGGTCCTCTAAACCATTATTCATTCTCAAAATTTCTCAAACTCAATCTCAACTACTCTCAATAGTTGATTTATAAACAAAAACCAATTTATCATCAACATGGCCAAGTTGTTTTCATCTAACTCACCAATAGTCCCAAAAATCTCATCTTTAATTAATTAATGCATACCATCCATCATACTCAATCAAATCAATAATCCAAAAGAAAAAGTTTACTCATAATTTATATTAGGTTCTCCAACAAATCTAAAATCATTCACATGCAAATATCTAGGGTTCTTCTCAAAGATCCAATTTTTCATCTATCCAACATACATATTCATACCCAACCCTAGCATGCTTTCTAATAGATGAAATTCAACATCCAAAATCAATCAAAACATTCATATCATTCTCATACAACATACACAAATCAAAATAAAAATAAACAAGTCACTCACATACATAAAACAAAGCAGCAAAACAATTATATCACTCACCTCAAATGAAGAAATCCAATCGAATAAGCAAAACTCTTCTTTGCGAAATCCAAGATCTTCTCTTTCAATCTCCAAGAAAAATAAAAATAATAAACCTTGTGTTGTGCAGCGAGTGACGGCTGCACTCCACCTTTTATATAGGCCGGAATTGAAGGATTAGGGTTTTGAAACACATTTGCAAGATAATCCTTTAACAAATTATTACTTTACATATATAAACCTTTCTTTATAAAGTAGTTAAAATAAGTTAAATAAATAAAAAGCAAATCAAATCCTTTTACTACTGAGTTGTCCAGCAATCCAGCATAGCCCAGCAATAAGTAAAATTCGGATTTGCACTCAGGGTGGCAATTTTGCACAAAAGTCATTCTTTTTGTAATATTTGCAAATACATCATAAAATATTCGTAAAAATCCAGAAAATTCAGAAATAATATCTAATAATACATATTATATTTTCCAATAAAAATATCTGACTTTTACTTTCCAGAAAAACATTTGCACAAGATCCAACATAAATTCCATATTTGCAAAAACACCATTTTTGTTTAAATATTTACCAAATCAACTCTAAATAAAATTTAAATATATTTTAATTTCAATGATGACCATGGAAAGCCCATAAATCAGTAAAAAATGAATTTTCATAATTTATTTGGGATCCAAACGGCTTTTTACATAAAAGCCCCTCTCTTTCGAGATATTTATAAAAATAGTTTCTTTACTCAGAAAAATCCCAAAATTTAGAATATACTCTATTATGAGTAGGAGAATTTATTAAAGTATAAAATTGGATATTTACACCAAAAATATTTGCACGTGTTTTGCACGTGTAAAAGATAAATCTTTAGAAAAATATTTATTAAATCTCCCGAAAATCATTTTAATTCATTTTCTATTCTCAAAAATAGTATTTAAAAATACGGGGTACTACAACTCGTCTCGGGCGCAAGAAGTGGTCCTAACGTTGCCCCCCTCCGAAAGACGTCGCAACCGGTGCATCTCCACCTCTAACTCAAAGATTCGCTCCTTCAGCGAGTTATCTGTTACCTTAACCTTTAGCCGAGGCGTTCGACTCGTTGTACCCGCACGAGAAGCTTCCGTGATGGTCTGCCGAAGCTACGCCGTCTCCAGACTCTTTTCGAGCACCACGTTCTTTAGACTATCTCTCTCTGCTCTAGCCTCGAACAAAGACTGCCGAATGGACTCCAGCTTCTTGCCTTGCTTCGAGGGAAGCCCCTCCCCCACTTCACGAGACACCTCCCGAGCTTGCTCCTTCAGTCGCTTCAGTTCGGAGGTACGATGCGCCAGTGTCAGCTTGTGATGACTAAGTTCTGCCTCGCTCTTGAGGAGCCTCTCTCGACTTTGAGAAAGAGCCAGCCTAGCAACTCCTAGATCAGATCGAACGCGAGATACCTCGGCCCCTTCGAGGCTCTTCGTCGAGTGGTAGTACTTCAACGATCTGAAAAGGCCAAGTGAAACTACTGAGTTCAAACACGACCACTACAAAACTTGAAAACAATACCGAACTCCGACACTTGTTCGAAAAAGTGTTTTAACGCTTGTTCAAGAGTAAGTTTCAAAGCAGTGCCGAACTCCGACACTTGTTCAAAAAAGTGTTTTAACACTTGTTCAAGAGTGAGTTTCAAAGCAGTGCCGAACTCCGACACTTGTTCAAAAAAGTGTTTTAACACTTGTTCAATAGTAAGTTTCAAAGCAATGCCAAACTCCGACACTTGTTCGAAAAAGTGTTTTAGCGCTTGTTCAAGAGTGGGTTTCAAAGCAATGCCGAGCTCCGACACTTGTTCGAAAAAGTGTCCCAACGATTGTTCAAAAAATATATATATTTAATTAAGAGCTTTTTCACTCAATGCCGAGCCTCAACACTTGTCCAAAAGTTTTCATTAAAATTTCAAGATTACAAGCGTTGGCCAGTCCGCAGTTCGGCACTACATGAGAAAAAAACAAAAAGCAAAAAGCAAAAAGAGAGAAATAAGTGCAAGACGGATCAGGGGTCGACCTCTGTTGAAGGACCCTCCCCGGGGGCCACGATGGCTAGGGGCTCGGCCTCCGACGGAGCCTCCCCCTCGGCCTCAACCTCTTCAACTTCGACCGCCTCGGTCTCCTCTTCTTCTTCGCCCTCTTTATTACCTTCGGAGACATTGTCGAAGCCGAGGACAGGATCCGGAAAGAGACGCCACCTAGTGCAATCAACTTTGGGAAACTTCCCCTTCACCTCGTCTATGGCCCGAGCATATGCCGTCACCATGTTTACGATCAGGTACCCCTTTGCCTTCTCCAAGGCCTGCTCCTCAGCCTCCTTTGCCTTCTCCAAGGCCTGTACCTCAGCCTCCTTCACCGCCTCCAGCTTCACCGCAGCTACGGAGTCCTCCTTGTCCTTGGCTGACTCCTCGGCAGCCTTAAGGAGCCGAGCGTTGTCCACCTCCAGCTTGGCAACCACGGCTTCGAGGTGCACCAACGTCAAGTTCTTTGACTCGGCCTCCGTCTTCGTCTTTTCGAGCTCCTTGGCAATCCGAGCCTTCTCACCTCAGGCCTTATCCGCCTCGAGCTTCAATTCTTTTTCTTGTTCGGCCACTTTCTTCATCAAATGGCCGAAGTGGCACGTGATCTACGGAGTATGGGACTTGAATTATTTTAGAAAAAATAAAAAACTAAGTGCTCAGCAAAAGAAAGTTTGGACTTCAAAACTTACCGACATCGCTGAGCGAGCAACTTCGAGGGCGTTGTTCCCTACACTGCCAGCCTCCAATGCCGCTTCGTCCTTCAGCGTGGTAAGGTGCCGAACCGCCTGCATGCACACCATCGAGTCGCCCAAGAACCCATCAAGCTTACGGACCTGCCAATTCGGAACAAAGATCTTCTTGTGCTCCTCGGTCAGTAACATCTCGGCTTCGGCAGTCAAGGGCGGAGCCTCTAGCCCTAGGGCTGCCGATATCAGAAAGATTCTCGTATCAGTCGAAGCTGAAGTGACCGCTGTGGCCGAAGGCTTCGGAGCCGAGGGGGCCGTCTCCCTAGTTGCTCCGCTACGGTGCGGTAGGCTAGTACCGTCTCCGAAGTGGTCTTCGAGGCAACTATCTTCCTCTTCTTCGAAGCCTTTGCTGCTCAGGGCCCCACGCTGCGACACCAAGTCCTCAAAGTCCATTGATTCTGCAGGAGAGAAACAGTTAGAAAAAAAACCTACTTTTCCAACAACACAAAAAATAAACAAACAAAGCAAAGCCGTACTAGGGTTTATCGAGCTAAGACCCCTCCGGAAGAGCGCCTCCTCGGTCAAGTCCTTCCAATCGAACTTCGGGCGATCAAGCAATGTCCGAACCATAGCTTCCTTTTCAGTGCTGAGGGTCGGTCTTTGCATAACCTTCTTTGGCACCGAATTGACCCAAGCTGTGGGGATCCCCCATGGCCCTCGGCTTCGAATCAGGAAATACTTATCTCTTTAATTCTTTATCGAGTCCAGACAGCTGACCAACTTCGTCCAGAACCTCGGAGCCAAATAGAACTAGTAGACGTCCTTGTGCAGCTGATGCATCCGGTACACAGTTTGGAGCACGCTCAGCCTCGACTCAAGACTCGCTGCCTGACAGTGGAGGATGAACCCGTTTATCAGCCTCCACACGTTCGGCATGTACTGAACGGGGCTGACACGGAACCACTTCAGCACTTCGGCGACGAAGGGGTGCAGTGGGAGCCGAACCCCCGCCAAGAACGCATCGACCGGCCAGAAGCACATGTCGACAGGCATTGGCGAGTTGGCCCTCACTCCTGGCCTGGGGAGCATCAAGTCGAACTCCCGCGGGATCTGAAAGCATACCCTAATCTTCGCCAAGTCCTCCTCGGTAAGGATGGAGATCGTCTCATCCGCTTCAGATGTCTCTCTGACCTCTTTTTCCTCAAAGCTCCGAGCCATCCCATACATTATCCGCTCCGCCTGGTCCCCTGGAAGCTCTCGAACCTTCGGCAGCCCTGTCAGGACCCCAGGCATTCTTTCGAACTCCCCCATCCTCCGATCCTCCAAGATCCTTGTCTCAATGACTACCGAAGCCTGCCCTACCATGACATTGCCCTTGTCGATTTGGGGGGACCTGATTAGAGGAGGCCTCGGGGGCAAGAAGGGGGAGGTCTCCTTCCTCGAAGGGTCGATAGACATTTTCTAAAAGCGAAAATAAACTAAGTATAGAGTTACCTTGATTTGAAAGCTACGGTCGGAAAATACGCCGGAAGATGATGAAAACTCGTCGGAAGCTCTCACAGAGTAAAATTCTCGCCTGAGTAAAAAGCAAAAGTAATGAGCAAATGACAGTGGGGGTGGAGATTTATAGGGACTAAGGTTGGTAGCATGCCTACCGAGGCAAAAGGGACCCCAGGAGCGAAAGGCCTGGCCCATTTGGTTAAAAGACGCAAGAAAATGCGTTGACTGGTCAACGGTCCCAGGGTCCCACAGGCCACGTGGCGCTCTCTCATTCATCGACAGAGGTTCCGAAGTCGATTTCCACCGATGTTGAAACGCAAGAAAATGCGTTGACTGGTCAACGGTCCCAAGGGTCCCACAGGCCACGTGGCGCTCTCTCATTCGTCGACAGAGGTTTCCAAGTCGATTGCCACCGACGTCGAAACGCAAGAAAATGCGTTGACTGGTCAACGGTCCCAGGGTCCCACAGGCCATGTGGTGCTCTCTTTCGTTGACAGAGGCTCCGAAGTCGATTGCCACCGATGTCGAAACGCAAGAAAATGTGTTGATTGGTCAACAGTCCCAGGGTCCCACAGGCCACGTGGCGCTCTCTCATTCGTCGACAGAAGTTCCGAAGTCGATTGCCACCGATGTCGAAACACAAGAAAATGCATTGACTGGTCAACGGTCCCAGGGTCCCACAGGCTACGTGGTGCTCTCTCATTCATCGACAGAGGTTTCGAAGTCGATGGCCACCGATGTCGAAACGCAAGAAAATGCATTGACTGGTCAACGGTCCCGAGGTCCCAAGTGCCATGCGTCGCTCTCTCAGACTTCGGCAAGCTTTCCGAAGTTGCTTGCCACCGATGCCTGACCATGAGCCCACATGCCATGTGTCGTTCCCTTGGACCTCGACGAACGCCCCGAGGTCGGTTGCCACCGACCTCCAAACTGGCAAAGTTCGCTTCCTTCATGAACACCAGATCACCCAGATCTTCGCCCCCCTAGCTGATGGACGATCCAGATTCGGCCACATCATAAATAAGGTGATTAAAATTATTATTTTTAATTATTAATTCGGATTATTTATTTAAAAATTGTGAAAAATGCCAAAAAATTCAGGAAAATTAAGTAAAAATTCTAAAAAATAATTATAAATTTGGGGAAATATTTTTTCAGCCCCTGGGTAAATAATTATTTGTTGGAACAATTAATCAGTGCCCCAGAAAAATAAATCATTGTTTCGCAAAATTGGATAAATGGTCCGAAAAATAGTTGAAAAATGGAGAAAAATCACCAAAAATCCAGAGGAACCAAGAAGCAACTTCGAGCATGCTACCAGCTCAGAAAAGCACCATCACCCCTCAGGTGAGATTCGACCACCCTTTAAGAACTCCGATAAAACCCTATACGCCGTTAGAACCACAAAACTACTCCCACAAGGTTGTAACGCACAGTCTTTGGGAGTGGGGGGCTCGTGATATGGTTAAAAATGGGGTTAAATCAGAACCATTCAAAGTGGGCACGTGTCTCAAAGTTGCAGGGGCAGGATGGTAATTTCGCTTACAGACGGGTCCGAATTGGGAATCGGGTCTCTCCTCTTGGACCCGCCAACCCTTGAACGGATCCGTTCAGCTAAGAAAGGGTCCAAACCCGTTAAGGACCAATTCAAACAGAATAGGAGGAGATCCTGATTCGTCCTTATCCGCTGGAGATGGTTACAACCACTTCAATCCAGTCACTCCGGGAAGTAGGAATTCGTTCTTATCCTGAAACAGATCCCATGACGGCTATAAATACCCCCTACCTCCAACTACCATAGGTGATCACTTTTTGTGCACTTGAGCTCTTTCCTATTACTTTTTCTGGTATTGACAAGAGCGTCGGAGGGTTCATCGTCGGGATTCATCCCGGTGTTTCGAACGTTTGTGCAGGTTCGCGGGAGCACCAAGGAGTTAACTTGTCAACAAGGAAGAAGTAGGATTCTACCCGTTCGAGTTCCTACGAACCTACAAATTCTGTCTATTGCCCCTATACCAGATTCAGTGGCAACAGCTATCAAGTAACTCTCATTCATTTGGAAGTAAATCAATGGTTCAGATCTAACCTCACAAAAGACATTTTCCTCCCCAAAATTTGAACCCCAAAACTCAAACTTTCCCCCCAAAACAAAACAACTCATTCATTTATTAATCTCTCTCTCTCTTTCTCTCTCTCTCTCTCCCCCCCCCCCCCCCCCTCTTTTCTCTTTTTTCATAATTCTTTCTCTCTTTCTTCTCTCTTTTTTTAACATAGGTATGTAAAAAAAAATTGAATGTTTATTTTGGTTATGCAATTTCGGATTATGTTTTTGGTTATTTTGGTTATGCAAAAAAATTGAATGTTCTCCCCCATCCTCCGCCTGTCGTCGAGCCGCCAGCATCCTGCTCCCGCTCGCCTTCCCTCTCGCGACCACCGCCTCGACTGCGACCCAGCCTCGCCACCGTCATCTTCATCCCCTGCCTGAACCCATCGAAGCGTTGCCATTCCGAACTCAAGCTCCTCGTCTTCTCCCCTCCGTCAAGTTACTCTCGACAGTGCCACCTCCAATTTCAGCCCTCCTCTGTTTCGCTCCCAAAATAGAGCTCGCTCAAGTGTCGCTGTCTCCGCCACTGCCATCGCATTCTGACTGCAGCACCGTCGTCGTCGTCGCTGCCTTCGCTGCCTTCGCCGCAGTCATCATCGTCGTAGTTGCTCGACGTCACTCCCCCCCTCTCTCTGTTGCGTTAGAGAAGACGAAAGCTCAGTGGGTGGTTGGCGTGTTTGCTGTTGCGGGTGTAGGGGATCCAATCCACTGTTTGGTGTTTGTGTGGGGATCCGCTATGGGGACGAAGCACAGTGGGTGCTTTTGGTGTGTGCCGTTATGTGCATGGGATTTGGCATTCAGTGTTTGCTGTTTTGGAAGAGTAGGGTAGCCGATCTGTTGGTGTCTTACTCTTTTGGTCTTGCACGTGACTCACACATGTTAGTGCTTCGTATTTCTGGTTTGTCGCTCGGGATCCTAATCCCGTTATTCTCAATATTTTGGATCTAACGTCATCTAAAGGCAAGTTATCTCACTTTCGAATTATATTGAATCATATTCAAAATTGTTTATTGAATCCTGTAAGTAGATCCCTATTTATTATCGTATACTGTTATTATAATCTATCGTTGGGATGCTACGAATTTGCATGAGGGAATCCAAGTAGTAGTCTTGACTTCGTGCCGTCTTTTTGCCTCCGACTTATTGAGATCTTACATGCATTCATATAGTTAATTATTGGATATAGGAAATAGGGATTGCTATTGCATTTCATGTTACAACATCACACAACAACTGTAGATTGTATACTAGTATTAATTGTTTATATGATTGATGTTGGTGTACTTGTCGATTGTGATTAGTAGGGTTATTGACATTATACATCTTAATACCATGCTCACATAGAGGTAACTTGCTATGATTTATGTTGTCGACCCCTAACTCATCGTTCATAACATTGTAATCATTTTATGCATGAAAAATATATTGAGACCCTGAAAATTATTGCCAACCTGAACATTACCATGCTGTTTCGACCTAGATAATTTCACCAAAATCAATAACTTCCTGAATATGAAATGTAGCCCCAGATGTCTAGGTTACTACCCTTTTGACGGAATTGAATTCCGAGTTATGGTTTGTGAGTTATCGCAGTTTTACTGCTGCTGTGTCGTAGAATTCCATATTCTAAAAACTGCTGCGACACTCTAATTTACAATTAATTTAACCATGCTACCTATAAGATAATAACATGAAATTTTTCATGTTGATACTAAACACACTAGAGAACATTCACAAATTTTTCTGGAATTAATTAATGAAGTTTCAGACCTGTTTCGTATGTATAAACACAATTTCACAAGTTCTGGCTAAACACAAATCCTGTGTAGATTGTTGTTTTGACACCTGATGCTACAACTTTTATGTATCTTGTTAATATGCATTGGAACCTGGCAGAAGTCTAGTTTCTATACCCTATGACGGATCCACATTTGCTATCCTGTAGGAACGGAAATTCTGATTTTGGTACAGCAACCTACTGATGTCCAAAATTGGGTTTCTATGTTTAATAATATATAATTGAATCTATAATGTTGTATTTGGTGCAATTAATTGTATAGAGTATATTGCATGATCTTAGGATTATTTTTTCATCATTCTATTGTCCCTTATTAATCACCTTATCGTTCCCCCTAATGGTTCAGTCTCTATTGTCCCCTATCAGTATTGTAGTGTTGCCAACCAATGTTGCATGTTAATTGAATAAAAAATGTTAATCAAGCCAGGGTTAAAGGTTGATTAGGATAGTTGATAATATAGTGACTGTACTTGGGAATGTGGGCCTCGTTCCCAAATTATCGTTATCGTCATTGTGCAAGAAATTGCAAATGGCCAGTGTTATCGTCATTGTACAAGAAATTGCAAATGGCCAGTATTATCGTTATTGTGCAAGAAATTGCTCAATAGCTAGTGTTATATTATGCCGAGTACATGACTTATAGAATCTACTACCTTAGTCTAGACGAAATTGATTGTATGCATGGAACCTGCAGTATGGGATGCAGTAATATGAGCATTAGTTAGAATTAAAATGAATAATAGACTTAAGATTTTCATCGCATTGTCATTGCATTTTGTCATCATTATTAAACAGTGTTATCGTTATTGCTTACTGTTATGGTTAATGTTTATTGTTATGGTTATAAAATATCGTTATTGCACATTGTACTATTATCGTTTTGTCACTGTTCAATACTATTGATTTCATCGTTCATTGAATTCATTGTTATACCGTCATTATCATTGTTTCTCTGTTTCTCTACTTGCTGTCCATGACTTGCTCTAAGGACATATTTTTCCTCTCTTTTAGATGAACAGTTTACAGGTAATCAAGGAGATTTGCCTGACAGGCTAGGAGAGCAACAATGATGAAAGACTTGTACTGCTGCACCGTTTAAATAATTATTATTTCTTTTTTTTTTTGAACTTTAATAATTGAACATTGTTGTATTTGTGGACTTTTGACCCGAATAATGTTATTGTTGATTCCAGATGTTGGATTTATTTTATGTTGGTTATTTTAGGCTTAAATTTCAAGTATTGTTATTTATGTGATTACTTCTTTTATTGCATGCGTGGTTGTTTTACTTCGCCATGACTACATAGGTCCTAGGGCAAGCCTCTTAATCGTTCTTCAACTTTGTAGGGTTCAATCCCTCGCCATGACTTAATCTACTACTGTAACTATGGTAGGTATCTTAGATGATCTATGAGTACAAGCACGTGTACAGAAAACCTGGAGGGGAATCCCACGTCATGTCACGACGCATCGTGAAGACAGCCTGTGGCAATTCAGCCTCCTTCATGGCACACGATCCTCTTGCAGTCACCAAACATCCCATAAGCGTCGCCACTGGGACGGTACCTTGGAGCAGTATCCACGTCATGTCACGACACATCGTGAAGACAGCCTGTGAATACTCTCACGCCGCCAATCCAATGGCCCTCATACTCATGTTTTTCTCCTACTTTCATCACGTCTCCACTATGTACTAATCTTTAGTTTTTATCAGAATCATGAACAAAATCAAAGCTCTAGAGTTAGCCTCTCCACTAAACCGGACTTATTCATTCATTCAAACATGACCAACCTTGGTCTTTCCTTTCAATTTTCATTTCATTTCTTTCCAAATGCCGGGGGAGACTTAGCTACTCTTTTATTTCAATTTCAATTCAAATTTCCAATATTGAGCATTTCCACTCATAAGTTCATATGTTGAGTTATCATACTCAAATAGCATTTTTCTTTTCCAATCATGATTTCTAAATTGTCCAATAGTCCATAATTATACATTAAATTCAACTATTCATCATGTAACTCATGAAATGTTATTTTCACATAAAAACCCACATCACTAATTATTCAATCAAAGGTGAACATTTACACTTCATAATTTCCACACTATTCTCAAAAGAGAATAATTTGCATCACATCACACAATATAATTGCCACAGTAATTTTCTAGTCCTTCATTTCAAGTCATTTTTACAAGATATAATTTCACAAGGAATATCAATGTAGAACCATAGTTCTATTACCATATTTAGTCACAAATCATACTTTATTTCATGTAAACAATTCCCAAATTATTTTAATAAGTCCTACATATTTTTAGAACAATAATCATATTTTTTTCCACAATTTTTTGATCACCAAAACGTTAAAAAAATAAGTTTCTCCAATCTTGCCGAGGGCAAGATTCGAACCCAGAACCATAGAGAACACAGCCGAAGGCACAGGCCACTAGGCCATTTGTGCCAGCAGTATAAAGAGGCGCTGGGAGTATTAAATACTCTCGGCCGCTGATTCCTATACTTTTAAAAATTTATGAAACAAAATATGGTGCCACAGGGATTCGAACCGGCCAACACAGGGAACCCAACCGCACTTCTGACCACTTGAGCTACGTGCTCAGGTTGTCACTAACGCAATTCAAATTTTATTTAACCAATACTCTCTGTTATTTAGAATATTTCGATGTTCAACTAATTCTCATTTCAATTTGCTTTTATAGAATTTACTGTAAATTTCCAGATTGGCTAGTCTCAACCTAAATTATACTCCATTATAATAAAGAATAATTTTTTTCAATAATTAATACATATTTCCATACAACTAATTCGAAATATGAACTATCACTACCACATTTTCTTCTCTTTTCAACATTTCTTAGCAATTAGCATTCTAATCTCTTTATCAACAAATTTCACATTAGTTCTCTGTCTTTAATCATTTATCCAACATACAAACTCATATTTTAAATTATTCATGCCCACATTAACACAAAAGATCTATTTAACACATGAAATAACATTATCAATCTACTAACTTTTGTATGTAATTCTCGATGGTAATAAATGTGTTTTCTTCAATCAATCCATGATCCTAATCAATTCACATACAACTTAAATAATAGAACCACATACAAATTTGCATATCCACATTTCAATCATTTAATAGGTTATTTTTCCTAATTAAGTGTACTCTTCTTAATCTTTTTCATGCTTCATTCATTCATTTCTAACATGCGTTTCTAATTTAGAAATATGGAGAATTTACCCACCTCAATAGAGAGACAAACACAATTAGCAACTTCCTAAACAAAAGTCCTTGCACACGAACGGTCCTCCTCCTAGAAGCGCGCACTCGAGCCTCCAAAAGCACCTCACCGAGAGCTCCTTGATGGTAGCCGGCCTCTCATTTCCTCCTTGATGTTGCAAGCACAATTCCACACACTCTCAATCCTTTAACTCACACAATCACTACTAGATAAAGTATTTTAGACTATAGATTTGTATAAAGTAATAAGCACAAGAATAACTAGCCATGGAGGGAGTATTTACACTAAAAATCAAAGAGAATGGAGGGCTAGGATCAAGTAGTTGGTTATAAGATGGAGGGCTAAGATGAAAGTAGAAGTTGCATTAACTACCCACAACCAAGTAACCACCAAGCATGATCTCCATTAAAATTTTGATTTTCCCTCCAAAAGATTACAACCGGCCTACAATAGGAAGTGCATATTGCACGTGTACGTGCAATGCACGTGCAAGCATTTGCCTCCAAAAATTTTGTACATTAAATTTTTGTATAAAAATAAAATAGTCTTTAAATTGTATTCTACATGACAAGTTATATAAAAATAGTCCATGGGTTTTAGTTTATGGGCCAAAATAATTATTATAAAAATATAATAAATTAAATTAACTTTGGGCTTTTAAAAAGAAAAGGCTTTTTGTCTAATTAAAAGAAGGCTTTATAGAAAAATAATTAAAGGCACATATTAAATATTTGTACTCATCATGATGAAAATATTTACCAAAAATATTGCACGTGCACACTACGTGCAAAATAAATAATTTTTCATTAAATGAAAAATCGGGGCATTACATATATAAAATTGATTATACATATGAGTAGTAGTTAATTTGTGATGATGATATTTAGAATGAAAATGCATGATAATTGGAAGATTATCTTGTAGATAAGTTGAAATGATGTTGTTTGGGTGCATAGTAATATATTATGATTATATTGAATAAATTGGATATGAATTTGTACACAAAGTTTCTATTTTGAATTTTGTTTGCGCATCAGAAAATCGTATGTAATAAAATAGTTGAAATCTAGAAGTAATTTTTTTTTGGAGCATCGTGTATGTGTCAGGAATATCCCTTTAAAATTTCATAAAATTTGGAGGTCGTTTACTATTTTAATAAAATCTAAACTCAGAACTGGTTAGTAGTTGACTGGTTGTTGGAAATCTGTACACATTTCGGTTTTTAATCAATTCAGCATTATAAATAAAATAATTTGAGAAAAGTCAGAAGTAAGATATTGTAGTAGACTCGTTAAAATTTCTTAAAAGTCCTAGAAATCAAATTTTCACGAAGAATTGAATTTTTTATGTATTTTACAATATTGTACTATTGATAGTATTTCGACCATACTTCATATTTCGAAGAATTCAGAGTTATAGATACAATATTTTGAGGAAAATTATAACTAAGAAGTTTTAGTAGACTTTTACACCTTTATTTTGATATAAAGAATGCAAAGTTTCGTGAAGTATATAATTTTCTATGATTTTTTCAAATGGCATGAAATGCAGTTTTCTGACTTTGAATTTACTGTTTTGCAAATGATACTTAAACAAAGTTATTGAAAATATATTCTCGCTGTTTTAAGTTATATTTTGGGAAAAATAAAGATCATATTCATTCTTAGATGATATGTGAACTCAAGAAAAATATATATATGGTTAATGATGTTATGAATTGGTTCAAAATAAATCAAAGGAAAATGATGAGGTGAATTTTCAAATGAAGAATTTTAAGAGATTATGTTTTGATCTTAATTAACTTGTATTGAGAAAGTTTTGATGAATATGAAAAATGTATTGTGAAAATGAATAGGTTGAGATTGTACTTCTTGATGAATAAATAAGAACGAATGAAAGAATTTGAGTGAATTATGAATACATGAACATGAGTTATAAGGGTATGAGTACCCCAAGTTGTTGAACATGGAAAGATATTGATTCTAGAGGCTTAGTGACACCTAGGTACCAGCAAAAGTAATGAAAATGAATAATTGATTTTTAAGAAGTGGCCAATATGGGCTGTCGTTCTCGTTATTTTTTGTGTAAGACCGGTAGGAGGGTAAACTAGCTCTAGGTAGTATAATTTATTCATGTTCAAACTTAAGGATAGACACTAGTTGGAGATATGACGAAATGAGTGCAAACGTGAGTTATGGACTCCATAATGATCCTTGGAGAGAGACGGTCCCCAGTATTCCGTGACGATGGACGTAAGGGCCATAGAATAATCTACGAAGTGGGAACGATCTCCAGTATTCTGGGACGAGAGCGACACTCATGGGATGCTTGTGCAATGAGGGCTCTAGAATGACCTGCTGAGTGAGATGATCTCCAGTATTCCGGGATGATGAACGTAAGGGCCACAGAATGATTCACAGAGAGGGAATGGTCTCCAGTATTCCAAGAGCGAGAGCCAATACTTACAAAGTGTCTAAAGCTTCTAGTAGTTATCGTAGTAGGTTGCATGGTGAGGGATTTAACACTACAATGTGGAGAACGTAGGTGCTTGTCCTCGGACCTATGTAGTGTGGGATGCATAGAATCCGAACAAGTATGCATCAGTGTCATCCTAGCGTAAAAATCTGCATTAGGCATTAAGTCATATCATACACTGATATGTTAAGGATAGTCAAACTTTACACTTTTATATGCATTCAAGTTTGTGATTGTTAAAGTAAGAGATTTCGTTATAATACAACATAGAGAGGATCGTTGTTTATAACATTGCGTCAGTTGTAAGAAACTAACGTACCCACAGATTTTTAGTGCAAGGCTTGATTGGATTGACAAGGACTTAAAGACGGTTGATGATAAAGATTATATTCATGATTAAAGCTTTTGCTATTAGAGTTATATTTCATGTTATATTTTATTTTAACTTCCGCTGTATAACTCTGTATTAAACATTGTTGTGTTATAAAAAGTTTTAATTTCCTTGTAAAATTGTACGAAATGAAGTAAAATATCCTGTTGTACTACGAATTACATGTAAATGAAATTCGGGGTGTTACATATGCAATTTCGGATTATGTTTTTTTTTGAATATTTGGGCATTTGTTGCTTTTAAAGATCGTCGCAAATTCTTTAATTGACTCGCTTGATCGTATTTTCATGGACAAATCCTTGCTTAATCCCTATATTTCAGGTTTTAGTAGCTGCAAAATTGTATCTTGATCTGTTTTGCTACAATTTCACTTCACATATACATCACAACAAATTTTCTCTTTTAAATTCATACATGGTTAACTACATAAAAAACAAACAAGGGGGAACTAACTCATGCAGTTTGAGGCATCAACCGTATTAGAAAATGAATTGCTACTTATGTCATACTCTAAATCAAAAAAGAAATCTCTTATGCTCAAGTCACACATAGCAAGGAATTTCCGATCCACTACTTTTGTAGATTCACAGTACTATTTTTGAATCCTAGGCTGCTGAGAAATGATCCTGCAATATACAAACCAATAAACATGAAGGTCACTCCATAATCCTACTTCAGAGTACATCAATACATCAATGTCTACTAGCAAATAAACATCTATATAAATCATCCCTTACTGTTTACATGATTTTTCGCTCAAGTCACACATAGCAAGGAATTTTCGATCCACTACTTTTGTAGATTCACAGTACTATTTTTGAATCCCGAGCTGCTGGCAAATGATCATGCAATAAACATCAAGGTCACTCCATAATTCTACTTCAGAGTACATCAATACATCAACGTCTACTGGCAAATAAATATCTATATAAATCATCCCTTACTGTTTACATGATTTTTCATATGTTGTATCGTTCCAAATACGTGTCGTAGGCATGTGCACACGGGCATACCTAGTAATCAAACATATCTTCAAATCCTCTTATAATTTCTGATTATGTTTTTGATAATTCGCTATCACTATCATATGGAGGTTCTTCCATATATTCGTTTTCTTCAAGAAATTGCTTATATGTTGTTGTAGAACTAGTTATATAGCTACCAAATTCTCCATTTTCAAAGAATAATAAAGTTATTTCTTGAAAAGTTAGGTCATCAATTATTCAAACATTTATATTACTGGTTTGACCAGGATTAACCTGATTTATTATTATAATTATTACCCATCGTATGTTAAATAAAAATAATTTAAACTCATAAAAATCAACTGGGCTTGATAAACTTTGAGGATAGTAAACATCAAAAATCAAAATTTTATCACTTACATGATAGTTAGTCATCAATTCTTGAATTAACTCATGATTGGAACTATTATTATCCATTCTTCTTTTTTATGATTCTTTTGAATTCAAAGTTTAAAACAATAAGTACAAAAATCAAGAGTAGGGAGATGTGTTTCTAATGATACCATAATATCAAACAAAAAGGGTATAACATACTTCCGACTTAGCTGAGCCTCTTTGAGATGTTCTGTACCGGTTACTACCAGTCGATAAAGTACCTCTGATATGCACCTCAATTTCAGTGTTTCTTTTACGTTCCTCCCATCTCAGGACTACTATGCTCTTCAAGAGAGCTTCATCAAAGGGCTCTGGAACAACTGAGTAGTACTTCAGCACATGCAGCGACAAACTAGCTCGTTTTCTACCACTAGGTGTATAGCTTAACTATAATATGTTGTAGGTTGGTCTTTGCGAGATCTTTCAGGTAGAGCCTTACAAAACTCTCTCTGAGGAGAAAATACTAGTTAGTCATACCTTATAATAAACAAGAAATAACAAGAAAGATAGTCTTTATTGATTCCAGACTTCTTACAGATCAACTATTCTTACAAGATTATATAGAATTTCTCTACTAGATTGTCTTTCTTTCTTTCTTACTAAGCCCACTCTTTTATAGAGGAAGGGATGACTTTATTTCTTACATCATCTCTTAAATTAGTGATTCATTATTGTTTAATTACATCAGTGCTTACATCATGGATCAATAATTGAGGTTAATATATCACTACTTACGTTACTCTAGAAAAAGAGATTTCTCATTGCCGACATTTTCATATGCTCCATGTTTATGTTGGTGTTCTATCTTCGTCAAGCTACAGTAGTGTCCATATGTTTGTTCTGTCATTGTCATTACTCTTGTAGATAGTATCTTGTACCAGTTGTCAAATAGCTCACGCTTATCTTGTGGTTGTTTTATTTTTACTGTGTTATACATTATTATTTTCTCTTGGTCTGGGCTGTCATAAATCCAGATGTTGATGTCTCTTAATTTTATGTTTTTTAATTCACAATACATATTTATGAATCTCATTGACCTCCCTTTTGAAATTATCTTCTCAAATTCCTCAGCTTTGTATGACACAATGTTAGATGCTCCATATATTACTTAGGTAGTCATCCCTATTTTGATAACATGTTCTGCTGAAAATTCTTCATTTTCTTCAAGATACATAGTGATTGCTAAATACATTCTAACATATATATTTGAGGCATTTATAAGACCAAAATAACTCTTGGTTTCTTTTGGCAATTGGATAAATTCTTCACATGCTACAATGAATAAGTCATCTTTCAAATAGTGCTCGCGTTGTTCTTGGATTAGCTCCTAGTAAAATGATGGCCTTGTTCATATGTTGTTGTGATATGGTCTTGATGAGCTGGTTCACCTCGGTTACTTGACATAATTTTTGAATATATTGTAAAAATAATATTTCTTTAATGCTTTGGTAGGAGATTTCTCAGTGAGTAATGTCTCCTTATACATAGTTTTGTTTGAAGGTGTGTTTGCTTATTCTTATAGGGAATGGGTAGGTTCACCCATTTCACTCTTTTTTTCACTAACATTGCCCACAATATTTTCTGTAGTTGCATGCTGATTTATGTGCTGGTAGAATAGACTTTGAAGTCCGCATATTTGTAATTGGAACTGATTAAATGCTGCATTTATCTGTTCCACATTTTCCGTAAGGAAAACTATGTTCTCTATTTGTTGAACTCTAATTTCCATTCTGCAAGAATAAAATGATTAATTTCTTGATAGAAAATCAGCTAAAACGTTATCTTTTTCTTTTATATTTTTTTTGTAAAATCATAATGTGATAGTTCTATTTGTCATCTTATCAATCTTTTATTTGCTATAGTTGGATCTATTATTTTGTTAATCCAAGTTTTTGCTTGGGTATTATCGGTTTTTACTTTGAATTTTGTATGTATTATGAATAACTCAAACTTTTTTATTGATTTTAAGATTGCTAATAATTATTTTTCATTTATGTGGTAATTTTGTTGTGTTTGTGTAAATGAACCACTAGTGTATCTGACTAGTCTTTCTTCTTTTTCATCTTTTTCTAAAATTTTTAATATTGCTCCCCAATTCTTTTCACTTGCATCTGTTTCTATCATCCATGCGCATTCTTTAACAAGTAATCTTAGTTTATTTAATTCTGAAGTTTGTTGTTTCAATATTTTAAGTTTTTCTTCATCCTTTGTAGTCCATTCCCGTTTCTTGAAATTTCTCAATTTTTATTGTAGTCAATTTTTTTTGCAGATAAATTTGGTATATATCATCTTGTTTGATTTAATAGTCCAATTATGGCTTGTATTTCTCTTTTTTCTTTAAGAATACTTGGGAATTTCTTTATATTTTCTGTTATATGTGGATGTAGTTCAATTCCCTCATGTCATATTTTTGTACCTAAATATTCTATCAATATTTTGAATCATTCTATTTTCTTTTTTGAAAATATAATTCATGTACTTTTTACTATTTCTATGAATTTGAGTAAATGTTCGTTATGTTGATCTTCATTTTTGGATCCTATTGGGATATCATCTACATACACTAGTATAAAATTATTGTATTTTTAAATATCTTATCCATATATTCTTGAAATACTCCAGCACTATTTTTATATTCAAAAGTAATATGTTCCATTCACAAAATTCTTGCAGTGCACTAAATGTTGTTAATTGTTTTGATTCTTCTATTAGTTTTATGCGCTAAAATCCCGATTTGCAATCAAATTTGGAATAGATTTTTCTTGATCTTACTGTGTTTAGTAGTTTTTGTATATCTGGTAGTGGATATCCAAATATTTTAGATATTTTATATAATTTACTACCATTCTAGATTTAACTCTTTTTTCTTCCGAGTATTTTCTTACTATGAATGCTGGTGATGAATGTGGACTGTGCGATTTTCTTATGTAATTGTTTTCCATTAGCTCTTCTATATGTATTTTGAATTCTTCTAAATCTGTGGGAGTATATCTTATATATTTAATCTATATTATTTTGTTCTTATCTATTAACTCTATATGAGTTGTGAGTTTTCCTGAGTGCCATTTTGCTAAATGATCATCTCCACACAGATCTTCTAGTTGTTTTTTGTAAAATTACTTGTGTAAATGTTTCTTGGACTTATTGTATTCTAGTTTTATTTGGTAAATACTGATATTCACCATGCTAGGTTGAAGAACCTCTGATGTGTGGTAAGTCTGTCCTAGTATAAGGTTGCGTTATCATAATTGCTATGGCTTGATGTTTACAATGTGCTGTAAATATAACTGTTCTGTGTGATATAGTCATAGGATAGTATTGTTGTAAAAAGTCATTTCCTAATAAGACATCATTATTCATGTCATTAAACTGGTATATTATTGATATTTTTATGATATAATTTCCTAATCCAGTTATTGCTTTTTTATTATTTCCATTTTGTTTTCATTTTAGTAGTATATTTTCACGGTATAAGTGTAACACCCCGTAATTTCAAAAGCTATACCATAGTAGTATATATATATAGTATATATATATAATATATACAAGGTGATGGCATAAAATGTAAATAAGTGGAAAGAGGGGGGGTCCCACGCATTTGAAGTCATCAACTTGTGTTGTTGTGCTTGTGGCGCATGCTGACTTCATCAATGGGGGGGCCCGCCTGTTCGAAAGCAGCTGGCGCTGTCTCTGCCTCTTGCTGACGTAGGCATGGGGCCCACTGTTGGGGCTCTGTGCTCACGGGAGAAAAAGTGGAGAGAGGTGATTAGAATAGTCCCATATCGGGAATTAGCAAGAATTAAAATAATAATAAATAATATAGTCTATGATCAAGAGTCACCAATTCGGTTAACCACCTTTTGGGAGGTAGTCTGTGGTGGGCAGTTGTACTATACTATAAATAATTTGTCTAATAAATTGTATAAAATGTCTGAGCTTGGGGCAGGGACGTTACAAATGGTATCAGAGCCGACTTTCGACACCGAGTGTGGGGCATGTATATATAGTCGGACGGTGAATTTCGGGACTGTGGTGAATGAGGCGAGCCTCAATTAAATCTGGAATTATAATTGATCGGGTGGTGAATTCCGAGATCATGATTAATCGAGCAGATAGGAGAGCAGATGCTCCACATCGGCTAGAAAGTAGATCCTGCACTAGATTCTGCATGCCTCGTACTCAGCGAGGACGCTGATTTCTGAAAGGGGGGGTGTATGTAACACCTCGTAATTTCAAGAGCTATACTATAGTAGTATATATAATATATAAAAGGTGATGGCATAAAGTGTAAATAAGTGGAAAGAAGGGAGGGGGGTCCCATGCATTTGAAGACAACAACTTATGCTGTTGTGCTTGTGACGTATGCTGACGTCATGCAATGGGGGGCCCGCCTATTTGAAAGCAGCTGGCGCTGTCCTTGCCTCTTGCTAACGTGGGCATGGGGCCCACTGTTGGGTCTCTGTGCTCACGAAAGAAAAAGAGGAGAGAGGTGATTAGAATAGTTGTAACCCCTGTTTTTCGTTTTTCGTATTCTTGGTGTAATTTTCTTCTTTCTTGAGTATTTATACTCTTCTTGTATTTTGGACCGTATATTAGAGTTGTTTTCAATATATATTCATTTTTGTTTATTTTTTATCTTCTTGTGATTGATTTATCTGTCCCATGATTTGTTCTTGATCGTTATATTGTTTTCCGCTCTTTATTTGGTTCTTGTTCTTTTATTCTGTTCTTGGGTGCTCGTGGTGTTTTGGTTGCTAATCCTATTGCTATTCATATTGCTTTTGATCCCCAATTAACTACCAAAATCAAATTAGCCTACAATCCTATTTTAAATCCTATGCAAATCCTGTTAAACCCAAATCTCCTATTATTACTCCTATTATACCCAAATACACCAATTAACCCAATATCCACAGCCCAATAACTCAACCCTATATAAAACCCTCACCTCCTACCTAAACCCTAACCATACCCTGTGCAACCCTATCGACCTCTCCTACTCTCTCTGTTTGCGCCGTCAACACCCCATCCCGCACACCCCCTGTAATACCCTGAATTTTAAATATATGAAAATTATTTATTTTTGCACGCAGTGTGCACGTGTGATATTGTTGGCTATTATTTTTTAACATGATGAATAAGAATATTGTTTTCTATAAAGCATTTTTACTAAAGCCCAAATGTTAATTTACTTATTTTTCTTTTAAATATTATCTTGGCCCAATTAATTTAAGCCCATGGAACTAATCTTTTATTCCCTACAACTTATAGTGTGTAGCATTTCTTTATTTCTTTTAGACTTGTCATTGTGTACAAGTTCTTGTAGGGTGATTTGTGCATACACGTGCATGTTGCATACACGTGTAGAACACACCCTTTTGTTGGCCGGATTGGGTAGAGAAGTGGGTGAGAGTTGTGGGTGGTTATTTAGGGTGTGAGTGGTTATCACAACTCCCTAGTGCATCCTAGCCCTTGATCCAATAACCATCTACTGAATCCTAGCCCTCCATCTCACTCCATTTGGTGTATAAATAACCCCTCTCATTCCTTAGTTCTTTTACACTAAAGGTTATTTTGTAAGAGAACTATTATTGAGAGAGAGTTGTGTGTGCTTTTTGTGGAGTCCGGGCATCATCTTCTGGAGATTTTCGGCAAGGAGCAAGGAGCAAGGAGCAAGGAGTGCTGCATTGCATTAAGGAATTTCTCTGGAGTTCGATTATTTCGTCAATAAGGTGGGTGTTTCTCAGGACTTCTAAAGTAGAAAATATGCCATATTTGTGATGATTGTTATTATGCTTATGAGAAGTAAATTCAAACGTACTAGAATTGCTTGAGTATGTTTATGATGATAATTGTGGAAGACTAATAGTGAAATAATAGCACTGCAATCAATGACGAATTGGGTCGGTACAGTCGACTGTCGTTTGGATAAGTCGACTGGTACGAGACATCTGTTTTATGTTTTGTTAGAAGTTTCATGACCTATATGTGTATAATTAAAATGAAATAGTAAGGCTAAACTCATATTCTTCATGGTATACATGACTGAGGAGCCATGAGCATGTGGAAAAGGAACTAGCGATGAGTAATGAAACTAAGAATGGCCTGTGCAGTCGACTGGTGTTATGAATAGTCGACCGATGCTTTGTTTAAACTATGAATAATCCAGTAGTTTCATGAAATGAGGTATCTTTCTATTGTGTTATTCTAGTGTAATGGATTGAGATTTATATTTTCATCTCTGCAAGAAAGTTATGAACAAGTATAAATACATGTTTTCCTTGAAGAAAAGACAATGTTTGTTACTTGAAATTCCATACTGCGATATTACTGAACAATTAAGAAATTTCGTGCCTATGAAACATGCAAGTATGTATATTGTGATTTGACACCATGATGCATGAACCTGTAAGAAAGATAATCCTTTAATTTGAAATATGAATCTGTCCAGTCGACCTAATGCGAGTAGCAAGTCGACTGAGCTGAACATAGAAATGTACTGTTAAAAACCCCCAGGACAGACGACTGATGGAATAACAGTCGACTGTCACATGAATGATTTTTGAACATAGAAAGCTGCGGAACAGCCGACTGGCCATGTGCAGCAGTCGACTCTCTCGAGTGATTATGAAGAACTGGAATTGACTGTACAAGTCGACTGGTCTTTTCCAAGTCGGCTGTACAGAATGTATTTTGATATGTCAGAGATTTCCGTTGATTGTTGTTAAAAGTTGTGAACTTTATGATCGATGTTGATAAACTCCATTTATTGCTGCATGAATGTACATGAAAGGAATCATAGTTTTGAATTAATAACTGCATGAATATGAAAGGTAAGAACATGATATGCTGAGGCAATGAAAATGAATTCATGAGATGGAATTGCTCAAATTGAAAGTTGTGAATTGGAAATTGAACAAAGGAGTAGCTAAGTCTCCCCCGGCAATGGAAATGAAATGAAAAATGAGAATTTAAAGACCAAGGTTGGTCATGTATTGAAATGAATGAATAAGTCCGGTTTAGTGGAGAGGCTAACTCCAGAACTTTGATTTTTATTCATGATTCTATTAAAATAAGGACTAGTACATAGTGGAGATGTGATGAAAGTAAGAGAAAAACATTGAGTATGAGGGCTATTGGGTAGCGGCGAGAGCGTATCCTAGGAATTCCCATGATGAGTCTGGGTGAGGATACTACTCCAGAGTACCGTCCCAGTGGCGACGCTCGTGGGATGTTTGAAGACTATGGGTGGTGTCATGTCTATGGTGAGAGCTGAATTACCACAGGATGTCTGCATGATGAGTCATGTCAGCGATGGGATTCCCTCCAGAGTGCCTAGACATGAGTTCGTAAGTCGGAAAATATCTAGGATACTTACCGTAATTACAGTAGTAGTTTAAGTCATGGCGAGGGATTGAACCCTACAAAAATGAAGAACGATTAAGAGGCTTGCCCTCGGACCTATGTAGTATGGGATGCATAGAATCCGAACAAGTGTGCATTAGTGTCATGTAAATCAAGTAATTGCATTAAGGATTAAGTGCACAATCACAACACGACATCATTAAGATTTCCCTCTTTTCTTTTATTTTGAATGTGAACAAGTTTGTGATCTGTTAAGAAATGAGAATCGTTATACTGTTTCTGGTATAGAGAGGATGGCCATGTATAACTATCGTCGGTTGAATAAACTGACGTACCCACAATTTTGTATGCAGGACAAATTACATGTTAAAGAGGAATGGATGCATAAAGATTTTACCATGTTGTTGTACATTTATGTAAATGTTGTAAATTTTTAATTCCGCTGTGCAAATGAAAAGTATAATATATGATGTAAACTCTGATGTAAAGTGAAAAGTTTAAATTCCTTGTAAAGTTGTATTGAAGAAAGTGAAAAGATCCTGTAGAACATCTCGAATTCAGGGTATTTGGGATTCGGGGCGTTACACCACCTCCCCTAGCTGCTGCACCCATCCGCCGTCCTTCCGTCGCCAGCCAACCTGACCCTAGCCCCCATTGCACCCGAGTACTCCTTCACCATCTCTCTCTCCTCTGTCTGCCTCCCTTGTCGGCGTCAGGCGTCGACGACAGAGGTAGTAGCAGTGCCAGCACTCAGCCAGCGCCGCCGCCACCTCACCCTCTCGATCTCTCTCCCTCTTGTTGGGTTTGCACGCGCTCGGAGTTGCACGTGTATTTGCTTTGGTTCGTGATTTGTGTTCGTAGGTTTTGCTCATTGTGTTCGTTGCTGGGATCCATTCCCGTTATTCTTGGTGTTCGTTTCGTCTTCGGTTAAGGCAAGTAACTTGTACCCAATTCCTTTGTATGATACAAGTCATAAATTCCGCTTGTAGTGTAGTTGGGTTCTAGAGACAACTCGTGTGTAATGTATGTTTGATGAGTATTTTCTGTATAGTGCTATTTGACCATAGTTGTCTTACGATACAAATTTGACATGAAACAACTTAGGTTTTGACCAGTCTTGATGTGATTATATTTGTGAGATAATTATGAGAATTTGTGTGTTTATTTGGATCCATGTGATATACTTGTTGTGGACATGCTATATACCCTATTTCATGATGTTTGGAGACTTAGTAGACTCTATAACGTGTTTGGTTATGTTTGGGACGAGTTTCGTATGTTGATTTATTGTTAAAAGGAAAATCTGTATTTTGTCAGTGATCTGTTTTGATTTGTATTTTAGACCATATTAATGTCAGTATTTGAAAATATTTTGTGAACATGAACTGTAGAGAATTTCGTCTAGTTTCAAATCCTTTTGACGGATCTCAGTTTTGTTTTACGAGTTGTGAGTTATGCTTATTTTACTACAGAGATGTATCTTATTTCCAGATTTCGTTTCTCGATGATTTCGAGAACTATACTATTTTGATACTAGTGCTAAGCATATTATTTTAATCTCAAATTTTGCACAGTATTTCTATACCTATTTAGGGATTACCTAGAATTTTGGTGGATTTTATTGATGAGTTTATAATACCGTTCAGGCTTGTTTATAAAAACTATACTTGCTGAATTTTGCTCGCTGTTCTGAAAAGATTTGTATTTTCACCCTAATTTCTTTTCCTGTATGAAAAATATTTATGAAATATGAAAGTTATATTATTTTGTCTATTTTCTTCTCCCTTTGGCGGATTTGGATTTCGTTTCACGGTTTGCGAGATATTACAGTTTTCGTACAGCACTGTTGGGAAATCCAGATTTGCCAAACTATAGTTTCTTGATGTTTTCTGATTTTTGTTGGCTAAACTAATCTTACTGGAAAATTATGAAACTTTACATTATTATACTAGAAATATAGGGAAATACTCCAGATTTTTCCTGGATTTATTTGAGGTGTTTGATGCTGTTTTCCTGACTGTGAATTCGATTTACTGATTTCTGCTAAACGTATTTTCTGGTTTCAAATCAGTTTTGAGTTATGTTTTTTTAAAACACTATATGACTTATATGTATCCGCTGGATTCGGTTGGAAGTCTACTTTCCAGATTCTCTAACGGATTCAGGTTTTGATATTTATGGGACCGGAAATTGCTGTTTTAGTACTGTACTGTCGTGCTGTCCTGAATTAGGAAGTACTCTATTTTGTTCTGTTATGTGACTATCTTACCATCTGTACCTGCTTATCTGTTATTTTGAACTTGTGGGTCATCATATCATACTAGGTTTACTCTATTTCATGCACATACACATCTGTCTGATAATAATTATAAAATGATCAAGCCGGGGTTTATGGGAAAGATCTAGTAGTGGGAAAGCATAGAAATGTGTACATAGAAGGGGGCCCGTATTTCCCATATGATTATCTGTTATCTGTTATTCTGTACCCTGTCTACATTACTTCCTATAGGAAGGTGTAGGGAAGAAGAGAATCACTAGGTTCTATCTGTCTGTCTGGATTTTGCATCTGATATCTGTCTGTCTGAACCCTGAGTACACGGCCCTATATGATCCCCTACGAAATCTACAAATGTAACTGTTTTGAATGTAGAAACCAAGTGATAAAAGGATGGCACATAAAGTGCTACCTAGTTAGTAATTAATACAAGAGTTATAAGAATCTGTATCTGTATCTGAATCTGAATTTGAATCTGAATCTGTTATCTGTTATCTGTATCTGCTATCTAGTTATCTAATTATCGGATTATCTGTTATCTATCTGATACTATCACTTGACATCATTATTTGACACTATCTGTATATCTGTCTACATGCTATTTGACTTTTGACACTCGACACATGTTAGTATACCATGCTAGTTGATTTTGCTATACCATGCTATATCTGTTTCTGCTATTATTTAGATTTGTTAGTTTCCATATACTTGTATCCTGCATTACAAGCGACCTGTAACTTGCATTGACGGGCACTTGTTTTCTTTTTACTTCTCCTGCAATTTATTGATTTCAGATCAGGATGGTCGTTTGCCCGACGGTATTTGAGAAATAAAATATTAGTGCTGGACTTCTTTTGCTGTTATTATTATCTGTTGCTTTTGAACCAGGTATTTGAGTATATAAATTTTATTTGTATTTGGACGATGTGACCCAGGATATTAACTTGTTCGGATCTGTTTATTTGAGACTATTATATTATTGGGTTTCAATTAATTTCTGTTGGCACTTTATTTTGTTTTGAGATATATATGTCTGTGTGAGGATGATTCTTTTGGCTTCCGACTCTGATTATTCTGAGATTTGTTGTAAGATTCTGAACAGCTTATGGATGATGCAAATCATTCGCTGGGTTGAGTCGCGTATGCATATTCTGTATTCTTTTTGGGAAGCGGGGAGTGACAATAGTCCCATATCAGGAATTAGCAAGAATTAAAATAATAATAAATAATATAGCCTATGATCAAGAGTCACTAATCCGGTTAACCACCTTTTGAGAAGCAGCTTGTGGTGGGCAATTGTACTATACTATAAATAATTTGTCTGAAAAATTGTATAAATTGTCTGAGCTTGGGGCTGGGGCGTTACAATAAGCTTGCATCTGCTCCAGTGTCTATTAGAATGTGATAGTTTCTTGATTTGTATTCTTCGTGTACAAATTTTGTTATAATGTATAATGTATTTTTTTGTTGCTCGTAATGGATTAATTTAGATAATATTTATTTATTACTATACTTTCATTATTTACTATTATTGTTATTTTTCTTTTTGTATTGAGTATGGTTGTACATATGTAAGGAAGTCAGTTTCTAATAAAATTTTATTAACATTGTATTCTGGGTCTACATGTAGATGTAATAGTATTTCATTTCTATTGTTTATTCTTAGTGGTAATACTATTTTATGGACATTTGTATGTCTATTGTTATAGTAGTCTAAATAGTAATATGGGTTCTCTAATTGTATTAATGCAGTTGTTTTATATTTGTTTGTTTAATATGTGAATTAATAGCTCATGTGTCTACAAGAGCTATTTGTTTGTTCCATTTTCCATTATCATAGTATTCTATTTCTATCTTAAATTGATTATTATTTTTGTTATTTAATGTATATATTATTGGTATTTTCTTCTCTCTCATTTATACTCCTGATAATCTATGATATATGACTAACCTTTTGACCTTATTTTCTTCTGTCATGCTTATAAAGAAATTAAAATTTATTGTAAAATTTATTTTTTGGAACATATAGTTTTCTTGTACTGTTACTATTAAATCATCTTGTGTAAATAATATTATAATATCATCCATAAAGTATATTTCTAAGGGTGTATTTATTCCTTCCTTAAAATAAGCTTTTATTATTATTTGTATGCTCATAAATGCATGTGTCTTAATGTCTTTCTAGTTTTCTCACTTATTTTTTCTATTTCTTGTCTTCTTATTCTTTCAATTGTCAATGAAATTATAGTTTTTCTTTGAGCTTGTTCAATGTCTATATTTTTTTCTCTTTCAAATATTGGAAGTTTAAATATTTCTCTCGGATTTATCTCTAGTTTGGTTGCCCTTATTAAATCGTATTTTTGTAGGTTAAAACTCATTATTTCTCTTACTTCTTCATTATTTTCTTTTATGTCAAATTGTTCTCATATTTCTATTATTTTCATTTTCATTTTTATTTCATATTCTTCTATTTCATCCTCACTACTTCCACTATCTTCTTTCTTTATCATTATTTTTTTATCCTCACGTATTTCTGACCAATCTTATTTATATTCTATTGGTTCATAGTTTATGTTATACATTTCTTCAATTTCTACTATGTATTTCATATTTTACATTTTCTTTTTTCATTCTTTTAGGACATTTTGGTGATATATGTCCGACTTCTCCGCATATGTAACAATTACATTTCTTTGGGTTTTTTGAATATTGTTTGCTGTTGTTCATTTTTCTAAAATATTTTTTATAGGGTTTTTTTATATCTCTGCAATTTTTTTTTTGTATTTTGATTTATATTTTTGTATTTTGTTTTTACGTACTTTTATATTGTAACACCCCGAATTTCAAAACAACTGAATTCGAGATTCCACGGGATCTTTACACTTCTTTCATACAATTTTACAAGGAATTTAAAACTTTTTACTTTACATCAGAGTTACAATGAAATCTTTACACTTTACAGTGGAAGCAAAATTTACAACATTTACATGAATGAAAGTACAACAACATTTGAATAATCTCTAAGCATCAGTTCTTCTTTAATCTTTGTCATGTCATTTATCCTGCATACAAAACTGTGGGTACGTCAGTTTATTCAACCGACGAATATTATACACTGCCATCCTCTCTATGCCGGAAACAATATAATGATTTTTCATACTTAACAAACACAAACTTGTTCACAAATCAAACTAAGGGGAATATCCTATTGATGTCGTGTTGTGATTGTGCACTTAGTCCTTAATGCAGTTATTTATATTACATGACACTAATGCGCACTTGTTCGGATTCTATGCATCCCATACTACATAGGTCCGAGGGCAAGCCTCTTAACCATTCTTCATCTTGTAGGGTTCAATCCCTCGTCATGACTTACTCTACTACTGTAACTACGGTAAGTGTTCTAAATGTTCTATGAGTAACAAGCTCATGTACAGAAAAACTGGAGGGGGAATCCCACGTCATGTCACGACGCATCGTGAAGACAACCTATGGACAATTCAGCCTCCTTCATGACACATGATCCTCTCGCAGTCACCAAACACCCCACAAGCGTCGCCAAGATCCCAATAATTTCGGAGTAGTGCCCACGTCATGTCATGACGCATCGTGAAGACAAACTGTGAATCACACCCACATCGTAGACTCGAGGCCCTCATACTTGTGTTTTTCTCTCACTTTCATCACCTCTTCACTATGTACTAATTCTTAATTTAATGAAATCATGAACAAAATCAATCTCTTAGAGTCAGCACTCTCACTAATACCGGTCTTATTTCTTTCATTTCTCAATGACCCAAACTTGATCTTTTCAATTTCATTTATCATATCTCATTACTTTCAATTGCCGGCGTGAGTCTTGGCTACACCCTAATTTTCAATTTCAATTCACAATTCACATATTTGAGTTCTCATACTCAAGAAATTTCTCTTTTCCAATTACATGATTTCCAATCTTTTCGTGAGTCAATTATCATACATGGAGTTCAATTATAAATCATGCATTCCATAACCAGTATTTATTTCCATATTAAAATCATACCACGAAAACATCTAGTCAAAGTGAATATTCACAAAATCACCATTGTCATGCTACTCTTTTAACATAATAACCCATACAAAAATTCACATTTATATTTTCTTTCCATCAAATTTCCTTTTTAATACTCATCTTAATCACCTCTTGAAATCACACATTTTTATGAAATTATACGAGTAAGAAACCATAGTTTCGAATACAATTTTACCTCAAAAATAAACTTTATTTTAGTCCAATAACTCCCAATTAATTTTCATAGGTTTTATATGATTTTTCAATAATAACGGTATTTTTTTCAGAATTTTTATACATCAAGAAAAACCCCAAAAAATCAATTTGTCAAAAAATTATATTCTGGCTACACCCAGAATCAAACCCGCAACCTTTAAGAAGACAGCCGCACGCGCTAGCCGACTGGCCGAAGGCGCTCAGCGATATGAAGAGAGACAGAGAGTTATATACTCTCTGTTCGGTGATTGGTATTTTTTAAACCGCACACAAAATAAAGGTGAACACAGGTATCGAACCAGCGACCACAGAGCCACACGCCGTGCTACAGTATCGCCAGAAGACTCACCGACCACTTGAGCTATGAGCTTAAGTTGTCACATACACAACTCGAATTCTATTTAACTCGGTTCTCTGTTTTATTAAAACATTTCGATGTTCAAAAATCCTTATCTTTATTTTGCTTGCACCAAAAGCCATGTAAAACTCCAGGATGTATATTCTAACTTAAATTAACACTCCCGTATTTTTAAAATAATTTTTCAGTAATTTAATACACATTTTTCATACAATAATTTAAATTCCATACTACTCTTTCCATAATTCAATTTGACATTCCTCAACACAACTTGGTATTAAAAAATTCACATTATAAATATAATTCTCTGTTTTCCCCTCTTTCATAAACCCGAATGCATAGGACAATTTTATTCATTTGAACCATTATCACGATAGTCCATTTAGCACATAAAACAATAATTTCATCTACTATCATTTCATACTCAATTTTGACGTTATCAACCATCCCAATTCAATATTTCCATAACTACAGGCAATTTGCACACAATATTAAGATTTATGACAAGTTAACATATAATCTATCAAGCATTAATTTAATCAGCTAGCAAGTCCTTTTTCAAATTAAGTGTACTCTTATTAGTTTATTTCATGCATCATTATTTCAATACTCCTAGCATGGCATCTAAATTAGAAGTATAGAGAACCACCCACCTAATTTGGAGAGAAATCACACAACAACTCCTAAACGAAAGAGCCCTTCTCCTCCTAGATTGAGCTTGCCCAAACGAGTGCTCCTCCTCCTTGCTCCCAGTGCAACCCGAGAGCTCTAAGTTGATGTAGCCGACCTCCTAGCTTGCAAGCACACACACTCTCAATCTCTCAATCTTTTACTCTCACTTCCTACTAACAATCTACAACTAACAATTGTATTCTTTCACTATAGGTTTGGATAATGAAAAGTGTAAGGATAACTAGGCTGGGGGGAGGGGGGGGGGTATTTATACAAATTTTGGGGACAAATAGAAGGCTAGGATTGATCTAGGAGTTAAGAAATAAAGGCTAGGATTCAAGGGAAAGTTGTAGTAATCAACCATGATCACAAAAACTACCTTCCACAACTCCACTTCTTTTCCTTTTCCCTCCTAATCCCATCCGGCCACAATGAAAAAGTGCACAAACACGTGCTAGTGCAATGCACGTGTTTGTATAGTCTCCCATTTTAAAAAGTTGTACATTTATTATTTTTTTTATAAAAAAACTATAAAAATTGTCTACACTACAAGTTGTAATAAAAAGAGAAAATAAATTTATGGGCCTTTATTTAATGGGCCAAATTGGCTATATTTAAAATAAATTAAGTTGGGCTCAAAATAAAAGAGTACTTATGTTTGTTTAAAAATAGGCTTTAATAAAAACAGTAGAAATGACACATATATATATGTATACTCATTTGTTTATGAAATGAAAATAATTATATAAAAATTTTATATCACAAGATAACACGTGCACAAAACGTACAAATTAATAATACAAAATAATAATTCTCATAAATGAAAATCAGGGTATTACATATATAATTGTAGCTATTATTACAACCCCAATGATTTGGTTTGCTTCATCAAACCATATTCTTTGTTTATATGTTCTATGATGTTTTATAGTTGATCTAGCTTCTTGACATACTTTATCTATATAATCTTTTATAAATTGTGTTATATATCATAAATGATTTATTTCTGGTTTTACTTTCTCATTTATGTATGCAATATATTTGTTTATACTTCATGGATCTGATAGTTTTAGAAAAAATGAGTCTAAGATTGGACTATTTTCTTTTTTTTGTATAATAACTATCTTGAAAATATTATTTGATTCACAAGCATAGTTGTCAAAATAACATATGTCGCATATTTCTAAATTGCTTAGCTTCCATCTTGCTTGGTTCTTTTTTATATATTGTGCCTTTTTGTTTCATAGAAACTAAATTCTGTTCTTATTGCTATCTCATATTTTGTAATTATTTCTTTTAGTCCTAAGGTTCTTTGTGCTGAACTTTCTTCCGTTTCTTTATCATCAATTGGTCTTAATTTTCTGATCTTATTTCTCTCTTCTTCTGCTAGTACATTCCACCATTTTGCTACTACTCCTATAAAGGTTGCTTTTAGAAATGTAAAGCCCCGCAAAATAGTATATATCTATTTTTTATTTTAATCCGTGCACGATTGAGAGTTGCACGTATTAATGGATTTTTCTCAATTTTAATTGAGTAAGTATTGAAACATATTATTATTCAATATGTCCCGAACTCAACAAAGGTGCAATTGTAGAACCGGAGTTGAGATATACTTGTCTCAATTATAATTGAAGATGAAATGTATAAATAATTGATTGTTATTTGTATAGTAATATATGAATATGATTGCTTGTGTTTATAAAATTTGTCTTCAAATTTATTTTTGAGTGTTCTACCATTTGTTGTACAAATTTATTTTTATTGCGCACCAACTTGAGTGTATGTTTGAGTCAACCAAACTCAACATGGTTGGACATTTGGGCTCTAGCTATGATCAATTTGATTCTATGAGCTTAACATGTATATATATATATATATATATATATATATATATACTAGATTTTCCCGTGAGCATGTGCCTACGGCACGTCTTCGGAACGATACAACATATGAAAGTCTTGTAAACAGTAAAACAACAATTATGTAGCTCAAGTTTGAATAGTAAAACAATAATTAGTTGTAAATAAAAGTCCATGTTTCCATTAGTATATGTTGAAAAATAATTATAAATAGGGGTGTAAAATCCAACTTCTTAGAACTTTGAGTATGGAAAATGATGAAATTTAACTGTTGATGAGATATTTGCTATTTTCAATGTAACATGAGCAATAAAAAAATGCATAAAAATTTTGAAAATATAAATTCCTGAGTAAATAGAGAGAGAATGAGAGAGAGAGAGAGAGAGAGAGAGAGAGAGAGAGCGGGAGAGAAATAAATAACTAAAGGAGTTGTTTTGGGGGGATTTGAATTTGAGTTTTGGGGAGAACTTTTGGGCGGAAAAATATATTTTGTGAGGTTAGATCTGGACCATTGATTTCAACCCTATTGAATGAGAGCCGCTTGATAGCTTTCTTTGTGTTTTATTGTAAAGATATATATGCAGTATACTACACATGTACTATTTACACATATATAAATATAATATTGCAAAGCCATGGGCTTGGAGGGAAGAGAACTAGGATTTTGATTTTTGAATGGTTATCATGATGGGTGTGAGAGTTTCCAAGAGCATCTTGTAGAAACCTAAGCATCTTTGTTCACTCTCAGACTCAACCCTCTCCTCCATCATGATGTCTCTTCTATTTAATCCCCTCTCTTTTGCACTAGCTCATTTTCCCTCATTCTCCTACACTTAAACATTTTTCCTACACCTCAACCTACTTCAACCACTTCATTTCTTCCCTAAGCTACTGATTTGAGAAGGAGGAGGAGTCAAGGAGAATGGGAGCCAAGGGCTAGGAGCAAGAAGGGAAAGAGCAAGGAGCAAGGAGGAAAAGAGCAAACTAGGTGGAGCTTGAAGGTGTTATTGTCTACAATTTTAAGGTGGGTGTATCTAAAACTTTTGGTGTCAATAATCTTTTGGTGAAATCTGGATGTGATTCTTGTCAGCATGAGTAGGTCATGTTGTCACGCCCCGCTTCCCAAAAATATGAAATACGAGCATATGATAATGGCCCAGCGAATGACTAATGTCACCCATAAGCTGTTTATCTGATCAACTCAATAATATAATCAATACAGAATTATTGCGCAGACAATAATAATAATTTCATGAACAATAATACTTGGAATGAAGCAATATGAAATATCCAAATACAATAAACCAACGTCTGGAAACAATAACAAAATATGGGTCATACGCCCAATACAATAATAATCCAATCACAAATAGATAATAAGTCTCAATACATTAAGTTTGATAAAACAATAAGCAATTAAAAGCATTAAAACTTCAGAATCGTTGTTCTCCAATCCCAGCAAGCAATTCTCCTTCATTACCTGTGAACACTTCATCTAAAAGAAGAAGAAAATTTGTCCTTAGAGCAAGTCGTGGACAGCAAGCAGAAAAAGTAAGGAACAATTAAATAACGGCATAACAATAAATTCAATGGATAAATAGGAATCAATTAACATGTGACAATAGCAATAAGCAATATCATGATAATCGGTGCAATTGGTATAAACAATGATGCAATAATCGATGACAATATCCAATGGTCAATATCGATAACACTTAGACAATATTTGATATCAATAGGAACAATGATGTACAATATGTAATATCGATGTTGTGTCAATTCTTAAGTCTATTAATCATTTTAATCCTAACTAATGCAGCACTTCATGCGTCCCATTGATTTACCACATGGTTTTTACATACAAACAAGTTACATTTAGACTTAATGGTAGATTTTATAGTTCATGGACTCGGCACGATACTAATGTTCCATCCATAACGATAATTTATCCATAAGATACTACAAGATCACAAGATCATAAGATCACAAGATCACAAGATCACAAGAACACAAGAACACAAGAACACAAGAACACAAGAACACAAGATAACGATATATTGAACAACGAGCCCCTTATCCGAGTATAGTTCCTATATTATCCACTACTGGAGTCAACTCTTAAACCCCCCGCTTATTAATTATTTCATCAATGCAACAATACAATATGCAATTCGAGCTATGAGATGAACGATAGTAATAATACGGGGAACAACAGGATGATAAATTTGGCTAGGACAATTAGAATGATGACGATAAGACATTAGGATCATGCAATGCAACATACACACATTAATTCATGCAATACTATGATATAGGAATAGTTAATCTAGTGAAACTAGAAGATAAAATTCTGGACAGCAAGAGTAGTCTGTACAAAAATGCAATTTTTCGCTATTTCAGAACTCGAAAACTGAATCCATCAGAAGTCTAGAAACTATATTTCCACACAGTTCCAACGCATATTTAAAGTTCAAATTCCGACAACAGTAGCTAGATCAAACACATTGTTCTTTACAGATTTCATGTTTAGGTAAAATTTCGACATCATGTTGCTATAATTTTAGAATCAGCAAAAAATCAATAATAAATTCATTAAAAAATATTTTCTTGACTCCTAAACATGATTACTAACAATCTGGAAATTATTTACTGTTTAAACATGAAACATACAAGAATCTGAACATCGTAAAGTAAAAATACAGCTGTAGTAAAATGGGCTTGACTTTTTCTACACAACTCGGAACTCAGAAATTCAAGGTGTTATGGAAACTAGAAAGATAAAGCTACAATTCTTATTCAGAAAGTAATTCATTTTAAGATCATTTATTGGGTCAAAATAGCATACAATATACAACCAGCAAGCAAGATACAAGTTTTAGGGTATTTTTCATGAAATAATTTAATTAAACATAGTGGGTATCAATTCTATAGTCAATAAATAATATAATTAGTATGATGGGTGCAATAACAAGATGAGTAAAATTATAATACACGCATACATCAATTGATCATTAACATACATCAATCGATCAACCACATACAATCTAGCAGTTCTCTCTACAATAATTTATTTGTATGACAATTATATGAACAACCCTTTATAAATTCTATATGCACACATGAAAGGTTTAATCTTTGGAGTAAAAGGTGGCACGATGTCAAGTAAATTGGGGTTAGCTCGTGTAAACCCTCAATATACCCAACGAAAGAGATGAACAATGATAATATGATAAACGAATGTATCTACTTGCAAGAGTTTTAACAAAACTTGAATTTGATACAATTAACAATTCAAGTGGAAGTAACTTGTTTTACAGTGAAATTGAATACCAAGAATAACGAGATAAGGATCCCGAAGCAACGAACCCACGAACTAACACAAAATAACATGTGCAATATACGTGCTATAAAAATCCAACAATCAAAGCAACAATAGAGACAAGATCAGCAACAATGGCAAAAGAGTAATCGACAGCAAGAGGGGCTTGCGGGTTTGACTGGCGACGAACGGAAAGGTCGACGACAGGAGTGTCGAAGGCAGTCGTCGGTGTTTGGGATGCGTCGACAGAATTGGGAGCAAGGGGAGGTCGGGTTGGGGGTTTGACTGGCTGTTGACATCGAGGACAGAGGAGGAGGACAAGTGGTTCGAGTTTGGGTGTGTAATACCCCGTATTTCTGAAATATATATATATAATAAGGTTGGATGATTTGAATATATATTGAATTTGTGATTTGTCCTATAGAATATTCTATAGGGGGATTGTATAAAAAATCTGGCTATTAAAGGAAAAAAGAGCCCACGGTTGGTTGAGAAAGATGAAATCTGTTTGGAAATAGGATGATGACGTCATCCTAGGGGGATTTTAGTAATATTCGGAAGGGATTGAATTGAATTGGATGACGTGGCATGCACGGGTTAATTAAAAAGGGAGAAGATTTGATTAAATTAATCCCATATCGGGAGTTGTACAAAAATAATTTGAGTATAAATACAAATGCCTATGATCAAGAGTCACCTAATTGGTTAACCACCTTTTGAGAGGCAGCCTGTGGTGGGCAGTTGTACTACATAGTATCTAATTTGTCTTCTAAAAATATTAAAATTGTCTGAGTATTGGGGCGGGGCGTTACAGGGTGTTTCACGGCTGAGGGGGGAGCTAGGGCATCGACGTGGAGGGCGGCACTTAGGAGAAGCGTCGACAGTGAGGAGCACCAGAATTGGCCGGAGAAGATGCACAGGAAGGGGGGTGGGTTCTGACAGGGAGAGAGAAACAGGAAGGAGAGAGAGAAAGAGGAGAGAGGAGAGAGAAATTTGATGACGGCTACAAAATTATATTTTTTGTGTTTTTAGGGTTTGTATTAGGGTTGTACTTATAGAATACAAGCAGATTGTTGGGTTATTGGGTTGGGATCCAATAATAGTTGGTTTGGGTTGAGAACAAACTGCAATTGAATTTTAAGATTCAATAAGAGATGGGTTTGAAGACAATAAGGTTCAAATAAAATATCCAAGATCCAATAAAATGAAATCCACAAGATAGATAGCCCAACAAAAGAGAAAATAGTTCATGAATCGAAAACTTAAATCCAATTAGATAAATAAATAATACAATTGAGAGAATATGAATTGAACTTGAAAATAAATAAGTATTTATCACGAAATCAGATCAAATAAAATAATTTAATAGATGAATTTTACATAGATAATCAAGAAATAACAATTAATTATTATGATTATAAAAATAAAAAAATCATACAACAAAATAATATTCGGGTTTAACAATTTCATTAGAATAATCCAATAATAATAATATATTTGTTTTTGGGCTCAAATGTAAATATCTGATCAATAAGAAATAGAAAGTAAGATCAAAATACACCATTATTCGAAATGAATAAAATTTTTGATTAGAAATCACTTTAATAAAAGATACGAAATGAATTTAGCACAAAATAAATTTGTAAAAATTAAATTATAGAAAATACACGAAAAATACTTATTTTAGGAAATGGGGGATGCACATGGAGTTGTGATTTGGTGATAAAAAATCTGTTGCATGCTAGTCTTATTAGTAGAAAGTTAATGAAACCCAGTAAAATGCTGAATTTGTGAATGCATGATAGTCTGGAAACCATAACTTGAAAAATACTAAGAATTTCGACTTGAAATATTTGTGGTAGAAATATATGCATGTTAGGAATCTTTTCACCAATTTTCATAATTTTTGAAATTTATTTTCTATTTTAATTAATTACGAATTTGACTACTGGCAGTGCAGAAAATATATCTAACTCATGTTCTGATTATGATATTCAAAAGCTTATAAATCTCTAACCATTTGAGATTTGTTGCTGAAATTTTAGTATGTACTACTAGTCTGTGTTTATAGCATGCATGTTAAATTTCATAATTTTTGGACAACATTTGCTATATAAATAAAATCCAAAACCACTAATTGTTCTAAAAGAGAAGAAAAAGTTGAATGTGAACGGTTCTGTTATTAGCTACTTTTCAAAAAGTCATAACTCGAAGAATACTCTGTAGAACCACTTAAGATTTAGATATGTGCTATTTAATGTATAAAAAGCTTTGTTCCGAATTTCATGATTTTTTTATATCATTTGATATTTTAAAAGTATTTTTATGTTAGCAATGGTTAGTTGTTGCTCTGTTCTGAAAATTATCGCATGTATGTTAAACACTGACTACTTTGGCCACTTATAAGACATAATCTGAACAAACTTGTAACTAAAAAGTTGTAGTAGACACGTAGAGCTTTATGGAATGTCTAAGAACTTAAGATTCTAAGCTGTACACGATTTATGATGGTTTTTACAATATACAGCAGATACATGTAAACCTTGTAAGTTCACTGTTTTGATGTCTTGTTCATGAACTTGATTTAGAACACATAGATTGAGCCTAGAATTGCTGTTTTGCGGCTAATAAAGCATGCTATGGATGTGAGAAGGGAGTATGATTTCAATTATCTAAGTTTCATATTGTGGTGTGGCTCATATATGCTTTGTAGGAGCAAATAGAAATGGGTTGTTCACTATTTTGGGATAAATATTGCAATAAGTGATTAAGTGTTGATGTTGATTGCTTATGATGAGATTCATACCAACTAGTGTTGTCCGTTGCTTTCTACCTTGGGTAGAGGCACGGGGATCACCCGATCACGTCTCTTTATTGAAACGGGATCGAGAGAGATCCTATGTTGGCATGAATGCCAATTGTAGGCTTGCTGTTTGGAAATGCAGTTTCCCATTTAGAGCTTTTTAGCACACTTTTTGGGTGTTCATGGTGTAGGGTTTATTCTTAGGGTAGTGTACTCTTGTTGAGCCACTTAGATAAAGTTTTGAGACTCTAGGATTAAGTTCCTAATGGTATATCTAGACAAGTAGAGAGGAACCCATGTCGCATCGAACGCGTTGGAGGAGACGACTCATGTGCCGACATGCATGCCATCCATGGAAGAATTTCCATGGTTGTAATTGGTGCTACCATTTGTCGAGGACCGTAGAGTGTGAAGGTTAGAAGAAGCAATGTGTTTGGGTCAGGCCGAGGTTGCGTTAGAACTCCAAGCATAGATGGCAGTTGTGGCGATCGACGGAGTCGGTTCGTCTTTTGGTTGGGCCAAGTGTGGGCCGAGGCGGGTCAACCCTTGGGTCGGATTGGAGATCTAGATTGAGTCTTGTTGTAGGATGCGTTAAGTTAAAAATATGAAAAAGGTAGGTTAACTAGAAAAGCGCCTACAAGTAAAACATAACCAGTTGTTCATAAATAAACAAATATTATTACCAAGTTAGGGCATGGAAATAAATGATAGATTTCCTAACTAGAAGAGAAATTGTTAAAATGAAATAGGCTTAGACTCGCCTAATAATTCTAAGTTCTATAATGAGTTAATGGAAAAGGGGATTAGAGACGAATTAGAGTCATGAGATTAAGGGAATCAGATAAGTAAATAAAAAGCTAGTAATCACATAATCAACATTAATTCTAAATCTTAGTCCTATAGTGGATTAGCACTAGTACTTTGGGTTTGGTTGTATCGTAGGACTGGATTGAGTCATTTTTGAATGTAAGGATAGGCACTAGTTGGGTGCTGTACTCATCTTGTCAACGGGACATGCGTGGAACCGTCTCACCAAGTCAAGGGGACACGGGCGACGTTATCTTAACTATTAATTTCTAAAGTTCAGTGATGAGAATGGGATGCGGACGCACGTCACAAGTCATTTGGAACCTAGGGAATGGAACCCTAAGCTTTCGTTTATGTTCTGAGTTATCAGTGCAAATAAGGAATAAGAGTTTAACTCTGTGGCCTTTGGTGGAGTACGGGTGGCCCTACGATTCGCCTTATGTTCACGATAACTTTGGGTAGAAGCAGGAATGGAGAAGGACCATGACTCCGGCAGAGCTGCGGCAGAAGCCAAATGATCACCGGCCTGACTGGGAATGGATGAGGACCATTATCCTGTCGGAGTAGAAAAGGGTCATGATCTGAACGAGTAGAGTGACCACTGCATTTAGAGTGGAGAAGGACCACGATCTGATTGCAGTAACGGGGTTAGACTGCACCAATTGCATACTCTACCAGTCACTAGATTCATATAAGAAGCAAGGAAGAGTACAAAAGTATGATGCATAGCGAGGGATCGAACCGTACCATCTAGAGCACGTCGCTTGGTTGGAGAGTATGTACTATGAGATGCATACATATCCGATCAAGTGTGCATTAGTGTAGGAGCATCATGTGCATTCCTTGTTTTGTGCATTAGAATTTAGGTCATGGCATACACCAACACTTGGCTTGACATCACGTTTTTCTTTGCATCAATATCTTGGTTGTTAAAGTTTTGGATTCACTGGTTTCATCAACATTGCGTTAGTTGCATTCAAATGACATGCTCACAGTTTGTTAGTTGCAGGATTGCTGATCTTGGAGCATGGGACTCGAGCTGCGGAAGACATTTAGTGGAGAGACGTTGTCCAATTTGTTTGATGAAGTTCCTGACTGTTGTACAATGTAATTTGTTGGTGGAAATGATCGATGTAAATTCATGATGTAAATTTTGTTGAAAATTTTTGTACATTGTAATAACATTGGTGGCAGTAAATGTTTTAATTTCCTATGTTTTTCTGTGTTATAAACTCGTTTGAAGTAAAAATTCTGGATTGTGTCACGAATTTTTAGTGTTGGAAAATCGGGGCGTTACAATAAAATTTTCGAATGTATTTCCTGAGAGGGTTTGGGTAAATCCTACTATTAAAGATGTTTTTACTCATTCTTCTATTGTTCTATCTACATCTTTTCACAGTCTAGATCTAGTCATGCTCCGATTCCTGCTATTCCTTTTTCGTAGTGTTATGTGGGTTCATATTTTGAGGTTTCTTTTTCTTTGTCTTTTCCTGACTTACTATTTCTCTACTTTGCCATTTTCATGGCATGTTATTAGGATAAGGTCTTTTATTAGATGGTGGTCTTAAATATTCGTACATATTAGTTGGATTTTCTTTAGGGTTTGTTATTGTCTGGTCTTTTTCTTGATCCACTTTATTTTTTCATTTGTTATATCTAGATTCCTTAAGACTTCTTGTACTTCCTCTGAATTGGGATTTGCCATTAAATCTTCTATTTCCAAAATGTTTATATTAAGTTTTGTTATTGCTTCTAACTCCTTCATACCTTCTTCTGTTATGTCTAATTCTTCCTCAGGTATCATCTGTTATATGCCTACTTAGTTATTTTATGTTCTTATTTATGAATTTTATGTCTTTTATTATATCTCCTATGAATTCTGGACCATGTAATCTTCTTCTAATTCATGAATGTTTATCATATAAAATTCTAATTATATTTTTGAATTTAATTTATGCATTAATGTTTCTTCTTTTGGAATATAATCCATACTAGCTTAATTCTTATAGTTTAATATTTTGCGTGCTAGTAGGTGTTGGAAATACCAAGTTGCTTCTTTATTGCTATAATCTAATACCTTGCATGTTATTATTTTTTGTATTTCTTTAGTGAGCTTTTTAGTTACTCTACTTGTTATTACTAAATAATCTGATATTTCCTTAACAGATATATGTTTTCTTTCTATTAGTCTATTATCAACGTGTCTTATTTTAAATTTTGAAAGATTTTTTAACCTTAGTTTCTGTATTTTTTATGAACTATTCAGTTTTAGATAGAGTAGATAAATAATTTAGTTTTGATGTTGTATAAATAATTGGAAAGGCAAGGTTCTTTTTAGAAAATTTTCCCCAAGTGGACTATTATTGCAATTACTTGGGCAACTGGCCTATATTTGTAATTAGTTTCTAAAACTGGCTTCTCTGTGAGAATCACTCTTGAGAAGATGAAGAGTTGGGTTTAGGTTTGGCAGGTTAAGGGGAGGAGGGTACCCTACCCTACAATCCAAACTCTCTATCCTTACTCTTCCCTATCCTAACGATTATTTTACAAACTTTTTATTACCCTACATACGGATTAACTGGTAGGTTTCTTAGTTTTTTTATGAAAATGATATAATTAGAATACTCTAATAATTAGAAATAATTAAATAATTATATTATATTATGTATTATATAATTATATTAATTTATATGAAATATGATTATATGAAATTATATTTATATTATAATTATATTAATTTATATGAAATTATATGAAAATGAAAATATGAAATATTATGTTATGAAATATGAGGAAAATAAATACTTTGAGAGAATAGTAAGCGTGAAAATTTAAATTATTATCGCATTTGTATTTCAATTTTCACTAGCGTAATGAGAAAGAGTTTTCACACCTCCACAACTAAGCAAAGTGAAATATAGATTAATACAACTCTTATAAATTATATTCTCTTTTTTGTATTAATAAACTAGTGTACCCTTGTACAATATTGCACAAACTTTTCGGAAAATAATATTTAAAAAATTTACTACAATTATTCTCAAACATACAAATATTATAAACTACTATAATTATTAGTGTTTTTTAATACTTCAACATACAAAAGATTATTATCATAAAAACATACGGATAATTTTAATCACAAAATTAGATTACATGGTTTTTGCTAAAAGAAAAGGATATATATCGAAGTATATGAACAATCAAAATTGCTCATATACAAAAAAATATTGTGTTTAGGAATCAATCCATCAGCACCTCTTTGTCCTATTGTTGGGTTTATGTCTTGCATAGTAGGTTCGACGGGAAGAGAAGACGGTGGAACGAGAAGATGATTCGAAGCGAATATTAGAAGAAGAAGGGAGCAGCAGCAGAAAGAGTCAAAACCAGGTTGCAGTCGACTGCAGTAGTTTGGTAAGCTCTCTGACTTGGAGCGATCCAAAGCAGTCGACTGCAAGTGTGCAGCTGATACTAATTGAACCGATTCTTGGGGAACTGTTTAGAGCTAAACTTCCTCTCCAAGATAGCTTGTACGGCTCTTATCGTGCAGTTTTCTTAGGGATGACATCCGGGTCGGGTCGACCCATGACCCGTCACGCTCAACCCGATCTGCCTTGACCCGGTTCGGGTTCAGGTTGAACTCGATTTCTTAACCGGGTCGACCCGGTTTGGAAAAAAGAGGTTTCGACCCGTTGAACCCGGCCTGCCAACCTGTTGACTTGGTCAGACCCACTCGAAACCCGCTCAAAATCGGGCTGTTTTTTTTGTGCTGGAAAGCTAAGACAATTGTCTACAATTTCTCTTTGGATCACTTTTCTAGATTCTGCTTCCATACTGCTCAAAAACAGTTATCAATGTAGGTGTATAAAACAGCTCCTCCCGTTGACTTCAAAATTTATGCAATCCTACAAAATAAAATCAAAACTTAAAATTATAATAAACTAAAATAAAAAACAAATCTAAATGCAGTAAAAGAAAACATGGGTTTCCTCCCAAGAAGTCTTCAGCCAGACATGATATGGAGATGGTTATGTAATGCCAAGATCTAACAACATACAAGCCACTTTTCCAATTCTCCTCTTCAGGCGGGGATTAGGTTTTTTCTGTGCATCCGTCAAGCTTGATGGTAGCGGCTCGAATTTTAGTCGCTTCTTTCGTGAAGATGGAGTCTTTGATATCCCCACCTCCTTGAATGTTAGCTGAGAAAATGGATGAATAGTTGGTGCAGCATCCAAATACATAACATATTTCAAATTATTTTCTTTCTTAGTTTCAAAAGTTGCTGAATTTGTTGGACATACTTTTATAGGTGAATGTTCAATTTGAGCACTATGTCCCTCTCCCTCAATTAAATCAGTTTTACTTACTTGAAAACACGACTATTCTTTAGGAGGAAACTTTATGGAATTAAAAACGTCATACGTTACTTGCTTATGCTGAATTTGTTCCTCCACAATTTGCTCGATTTCACTTTGCTTTTCAACCATATTTTGTTCGACATTTTTGATTTGTGGCTGCTCAATTGTTGTCCCACTTCTAAGTGTTATTACTTTAACATGCTCCTTGGGATTGACCACTGTGTTGCTTGGTAAGTTTCCTGCTGTTCTCTCTGTAAGAATATTTGAAAGCTGACCAATTTGTGCCTCAAGATTGTGAATTGAAGCCGTATTATTTTGTATTGCCAAATCTGTCTTCTGCATGTATTGTTCTGTCTTTTGCATGTAGCGTATAAACATATCTTCAAGTGTCGGCTTCTTTTCTTGTTGTTGAAAATTTTGAGGTGGTCTAATTGCTCCTCCTTGATTGTTGTTCCATGGACAATTAGGGTGATTTCTCCATCCTGGATTGTATGTGTTTGCATAATTATTGTTTTGCATTTGAAAGTTTGACACAAAATTTTCGTGATTGGCATTTGATGGAGCAAAAGGGTTCCCCACTTGACAATCTGTACTTGAGTGATTTCCTGCACAAAGATCACAAATCATATTAAACTGAATTTCATTAAAATTTGTATTATCTAATTATTTAGATAAAATATCAATTTTTGCATTTAAAGTAGAAATAAGATCAAGTTCAAAAACTCCAGCCACTTTTCTAGGCATTGTTCTCTCTGAAGACCACTGGTAATTATTTGATGTCATCTTCTTTAAAAGTTCTTAGGCTGCTTCATGAGTTTTGCTCATAAGTGCACCACCAGCTGCGGTGTCAACCATAGATCGGTGTGTAACTCCCAAACCATTATAGAATATTTGAATTTGTAGCCATTTCGGTAGTTTATGATGATGATACTTTCTCAATAACTCTTTGTACCTCTCCCATGCATCATATAAAGACTCGGTCTCAAATTGAATGAATGTGGCAATATCATTCCTTAGTTTTGCTGTCTTTGCTGGCGGAAAATACTTAGCCAAAAATTTATGTGCAAGTCCCTCCCAAGTAGTAATACTACCGGGTGGTAGATAATATAGCCAAGCCTTTGCCTGAAAAAGGAAAGAGTCTTAATCTGATTGCATCATCTGATACTCCGTTGTGCTTGAAAGTGTCACAAATTTCTAGAAAGTTTGTAATATGAGCATAAGGATCCTCATGCGGTAGTCCCCAAAATTGAACAGTCTGTTGAATCGATTGAATAATCGCCGGTTTAATCTCAAAATCGTTAGCTTAAAAAACTGGCCTCATTATGCTTGATGTTACTCCATTAATTGAGGGCATAGCATAGTGTCTCAAAGCCTTGTTCTCGTAGTTCGCCATGATAATTTACTTGTATGTCCTGAAATGTAAGTGTTGAAAAAAAAAGGAAAAAAAAAGAAAAAAAAATAAAAGTAATAGTAAGTCAAAAGAAAATAAAGAGGTAAAATACTAATAAAACAAAAGAAATAATAAAAAATTCCAAACTAGTAATAATCTAGCAATTTTCAATATCAATAAAAGAATAACAAGTCCCTGACAGCGGTACCAAAAACTTGATGTGAATATTTGCAAGTCTACAAAATCGCAACAAGTAGTATAGTTTCAGTGAAAAGAGTGTCGAACCCGCAGGGACTAATTATTTTAGTAAGTACTGAAATTACTAGATGAATCACTATTTGGAAGATCAAAACTAAATAAAGAACGCAACTAAACTAAATTAAGCTAAAGAAAACCTAACTAAATTAATTAAGAGAGATGGGTTATGAATTTATATTGTTTATTAATTGCAAAATCATATCTAGGGTTTTTGACTTCAGCTAGTTTATCCCACACAATTTATTAATCCATACGAATAACAAGATTATTTTTCCAAGTTGTAGACCAAAATCCCCAAATTATTCAATGCTTTCTCTCGAACAACACCAAAAATATCTCCAACTAACAGTTTGTCATATCTCTATGCAAATTTAATTAATCGAAAACTCATTAAGTTCTGTGGATTTCTTAACGGTCACATCAATCGTGGTAAATCATCTCTAATTTCGCTCAATCAATGGTGTTTAATTTTATAGATCTAAATCACAAATTACCTCTCGGTCTCTCCATGATCTAATAAATCATACAATAATTGGCAAATAATTGTAAGCATTAAGCACAATAAACACACAACCATGGAAAAATAGAAATATAATATGGAATTAAAAATTGTGTTCTCAAAACTAGGCTACATCGAACCCCAAGAAAAATAAATTTAGTTCAAAATAAAATTACAATTAACAAAATTGTTCATAGATTGCATAATGAAAAAGGAGAAAGAAGAAAGAACTCGTTTATTGTTGTTGTTGCTTGATGCCGTCAAGATCCCTCTTCTTCTCTAGCCTCCAAGATGTTCTCTAAAGTTCGCATTCGCCTCTATATATAGCCCTCGAAGAAACCCCTAATAGGAGATATAGAAATACACCCATTGGACCCGAAACCCGTACTCAAAATAGATCATCAGCGTCGAAGCAGTCGACCAGAACTTTGGACGGTCGACCGTCACTTTTACGGAATCTGGGCAGAGAGGGGACCGGTCGACTGTGCGGTCGACTGCAATTTCGGTCGGGTGTGCGGTCGACTGTGCAAAGTTATTTTTTGCGCGCAGGCTGTAGAACAATTGACTTTCCCGGAGCTACAGAACTCCGTTTTTGATGCAAGAGTACTCGTTTCGAAGAAGACTCGATGACCGACAACTTTCATTTAGATCCCCAGTTCAGGTTCGTCCACCTTCAGGTTCAAAATAGCTGAACAAGATTCAGGTGATGTTCTTGCTGTATTTTTGCCTTTCTTTATTCTCCAACCCCAAGCTCCATAACTTCGTGTATTTGAGTCCATAATCATAACATCCATCTTAATCCTTCAAAAACAAATAAATAACTAAAAGTGAGTAGAAATAAGATGAAATTTAAATAAATAAACATGAACTCACATTTTTTATACGTTAAATGAGTAATAAAAGCAGATATAAATTACACTCATCAAATATTCTCTCCCCTCCTAAGTCAGAAGGTAATCAATAAATCTGCAATTTCTTTCTCAAACTCTCTTTCTATCTCTGGTTCTGAATTGAGCGTCGGAGGGTCTTTCGCTGCGGCCACCCCCGGTTTTTTAGGCATTTGCAGGTCGTCGAATTTAGATCACGGTGTTCAATCAACGATCCAGATCCACTATCGGGAACTCCAACTACTTTTTGCGGTGACGATCAAATGTTAGATCTTTCGTAGTTTCATTCAAAATATAAACTCACTAGCTGTTTGCTCCCATACTAAAATAAGCAGCAATAGATTGGCACCGTCTGTATGAAACTACACAGATCTACATCAAACATCAGACTTACAGCTATGCCACTAAGACTAAGAGGGAGGGCAGCAACCTCAAGCCGTTTATCCAACTCTCTTTGTCAGAAAGTTCCTCCCGTGGAGGACCCCATTCCTCATCATCATCCAGATCTGCCCCAACAGCCTATTCAAGCTCTTATTGATGGAGAGGCACCGGGGAGTTCCTGACAAAGTTGTCATGAACAACACCGTCTGCATGATCATATCTCAGTACATAATGCTTCCACTGATTCAAAGGCCTCGCGAGGCCCTCGGGGGTTGAGAGATCTCCACCAAATCATTAGCGCCAGGCAACAAGAAACCTATCTACGAATCGTTTGGATGAGTGGCACACCCGAACCATGGCCTTCCGCTCAGAATGTCAAGAGAACTGGAGAAGCAACTCTCCTCGAAGGCCGAGATCAAGATACTCCTCCTCTCACATGGGGCGCACTGCAGAAAGAAGCCCGACTCATGAGATTCGAAAGTATCTTGAGAGAAACAAAGATCTAGAGTCCCTAGTTAATAGGGCCGAATTAAAAAACTTCAAGCATGAAATCCTCCAAGCTATCCGAGGAACTCATGTTCAGGGTCGACGCTCATGGAGCCGCCACTCTACTCCATCAAGAGAAGAATCCATTGACTCAATTAGATCCAAGAGTCAAGATGACCAAGTCCTTTGTCGCATCTGAGAAGTAGAAGATCGCCTGAAACAAATAAAGAATGAAGAGAACCGCTCCAGCAGGGTCAACCACCCAGTCGACCTTCTTTTAGTAAATTCATCATTGATACGCTCATTTCGAAGAACTTCAAGCTCCTCAATTCGAGTCATACGATGGTGAATCTGACCCAACTGACCATATTGTGAGTTTTAAAACTCTCACAATGGTCAACAACTCCACCGATGTGCTCATGTGCCGAACATTTTCTGCAACTTTGAACGGGTCAATAAGGAAATGGTACTCCCGCCTCACTACAGAGTCAATATTCTTCTGCGAGTAGCTCGATGAGCTATTAACGCACTTCGTTGCTAACTGCAAGGCTGAAAATAACAAGTGCTTCCCTATTGGAATTGAAGGAAAGAGATGGAAAACTGCTGAAAGACTTTGTCAAGCGCTTCAGAGCTGAGGCAAAGGTCCATCTCCTCCCTAGATTCATCAGTGGCAGCTGTAACTTTCTGCCATAACGTCACCAACAAAGATTTGAAAGCCCCCCTCACGAAGAAGTCTCCTAAAGATTTCATCGAGCTCCTGAAAAGGAGTGATAAGTAAATCAGAGTCGAGGAAGCTCTTTATTTTAGGGCAAGAACGATTCACCTTCCGGGAACAAACGTAAGAATACAAGCGAGAAAGGACCCAAAAAATTTCAGAAAGACGACGCAGGTCAACGTTGTCCTCCTCTAGCACCACACTTCAATAAGTTCACTCCCCTCAAGGCAAGCATGTCAGCCATCCTCATGGAAGTTGAGAAGGACCAAATAATCCACCCTCCACCCAAGATGTCCACATCTAGTAAAAGAAGAGACATGAACAAGTGGTGCGCATTTCATAGATACTATGGACACACCACTGATAACTGTCGAGCCCTCAAAGAAGAACTTGAATGCCTGACTCGCCGATGATATCTCTCTCAATTTTCCAAACAAAACAACAACGCCGAAACCCCTCCGACACGAGGGGCTAATAAGCGTCGAGAGGCCCTCCGAATTGCACGGCTCAGAATACATGGTCATTCTCCACTCCATTCACGGAGGTCTGATGGGGGAGATTCCAACTCCTCCCGCAAAGCATTTGTCAAGAAAGTTAACTTAGTACATGACATCCCCCATGCCAAGAGCACTGGGATCCTGATATCTTTCTCTGACAGGGACTTAGAGGGTGTCTGAACACCTCATTGCAACGCATTGGTCATAAACCATTGCATGGTGATTCATGAGGTACGCCGTATCCTGGTGGACAACGACAGCTCGATAAACATCCTTTTCTTGAATGCATGCAATGGCCTCAAGATCTCCCAAAACCGACTCAAGCCCGCCGGCTATACACTTCACGGATTCTCCGGTGTCCCCGTTCAAATAGAAGGAATCGTCACACTTGATGTGATAGCAAGAAAAGCCCCTGCCACTCGAATGTAAGCACTGGAATTTATGGTTGTAAACGTCAAAGCCTTATACAACGCAATATTTTTATCCGTCTAGACCTGGCGGTCTTTCATGCAATTGCTTCTGCCTACCATATGAAAATGAAGTTTCCAACAATAGCAGGCGTAGTCCAAGTTATAGGGAACCAACAGGCAGCACGAGCATGCTATCCCACCACAATGGGGAGCTTGGTTCGCCCCTAGATACCATAGAACTCCTACAGGAAAACAGTCACAATAACTCCAAGCCCGCAAACAAGCTTGAAGCCACTATCGTCGAAAATCCTGCCAAGAACTTCTAAACCTGTCAAACCATCTCCCACTAGGTCCAAGTTCGCCGTCATCATATACATAATAGAATTGAACCCCTTGCCCAAAGCCACTCAATTCATTGAACGGACATAACTAGTCCTGCCAAAACACATTGGCCAACCTGAAGATCTCCCCTTCTCTCTACAAAACAAGAGTAGGCTTCAAAACAAGCAAGTTCATGCAAAGTTTACCAAGTTGTTCGCCTAGTGGATCATCAACTTGAAGAAGTGGGGTGCAAAAAGATATCAGCAGGGACTGAAAAAGTATATTACCTTATGAACTTCAACAAGGGTGCTTAACGCCGACATCCTCTATGTAATTTTAGTATTTTCTAAATAAAGACCGCTTTCTCTACGGTCACTGTATGTAATAAAGGCCAGCCACTAGACCAGCCACTTAGTTTTATTCTCCAATAAAATTTAGTATTAATTTTTGCAGAATTACTGTACAACTCTACAGATGCATAAAATGAGTTAAATGCCAAGCTTAATCCTAAAAACAACACCAAAAAATCATCAGAAGCTCCTTATAGGACGAGTTTGGAGTCCAAACCCGTGGCTCGGAGTTGCTCTAGCAACATGTAATGAAGCATGTTCAGAGCTGAACTCACCCATTCGACCTGCTCCTGCATCTCGTTAACACCTCGACGAGAGGTTCGGAGTCCATGCCCATAGCTTGGAGTTACTCTAGCAAGTTGCAACATACACAAGTTCAGAGTTAACCTCGTCATTCGATCTGCTCCTACAAACTATTAAATCCCTGAACTAACAAGTTCGAAATCTATACCCATGGCTCGGAGTTGCTTTAGCAACTTGCAACCAAGCAAGTTCAGAGCTCAACTCGTCATTCGATCTGTTCCTAAAACTAGTTAAATTTCTTTAAAAACAAATTAGAGTTCCAAAATCATAGATTGTAGTTACACCAACAATCTTACAAAAAATCAAAAATTGGAGTTCAACTCGCCACTCGATGTGACCCTCACAATTTTTTAGATGATCCATACAGCAAGTTCAAAGTTCAACTCTTCCCTAAAGTTGCTCACACAACTAGCTAAGTACAAAACAACAAGTCTAAAGTTTAACTCTCCCTAAGAGCAGCTCCTACGACTAGCCAACCCCCAAGACAACTACTCATAGGACAAGGCACAGACATGTAAAAGATTTCTTATTTCAAGAACAACAAGTCTCGTTACTGCTGCATATTTACAATGAGTCTACGTTCTATTCCAAGTATCACTACAGAAAGTTTTTCAAACACTATACAACAAGTTGTCCTGTAGATTGTCCTACTGACTACATGGGCTGCCTCAACTCTTGACGATAAAATTCAAGTCAAGCCTTCCTTAGGCAGGCAAGCTCTAAGTCTTTCCTACCACCTTCACTTGAGCAAGCTCCAACTCTATTAAGTGTTGCGTATTGCGAAGGAAAGCAAGCTCGACGTCCCAAAGAAATCATTCGATATACACAACTACTTATCAACAAAAAGAAGAATGTAATTACTTCAACACTGAACAACAACAAAGGTCTTCACTTCAATATCAAAAAAACTTGGAACAAGTTCCAACAAGTAACTCATTAACTCCAAACAATGAGTTCAGTGCCCTGCTCTTCTCTCAAGCTCCGTCAACAACTCGTTAGCATCATACAATGAGTTTGGCGCCCCGCTCTCTGCTCGAGCTCCATCAACAACTCGTTGACTCCAAACAACGAGTTCAACGTCTTGCTCATCGCTCAAGCTCCATCAACAACTCGTTGACTCCAAACAATGATTTCTATGCCCTGGTCACCGCTCGAGCTCCATCAACAATTTGTTGACTCCAAACAATGAGTTCAACGCCCTGCTCTCCACTCAAGCTCCATTAAAGACTCGTTAGCTCCAAATAACAAGTTTGGCGCTCTTCTCACTGCTCGAGCTCCATCATCAACCCGTTGACTCCAATTAATGAGTTCGATGCCTTGCTCACCGCTGTAACTCCATCAATAACTTGTTGACTCCAAATAACAAGTTCAATGCTCTGCTCAATGATCAAGTTCCATTTGCAACCCGTTGACTGCACATAACAAGTTCGACGCCTTGCTTACCGCTCAAGCTCCATCAGCAACTCGTTGACTCAAAACAATATGTTCAAAGTTTTGTTCACTGCTCAAGCTCCATCTACAACTCGTTGACTCTAACCAACAAGTTCAACACTTTGTTCACCACTCGAGTTCCATCAACAACTCGTTGGCTCCAAATAATGAGTTCAATGCTCTGCTCTTCGCTCAGGCTCCATCAACAAATCGTTGGCTGTTGAGTTTCAAGGTCAATCACAGAGTAAATACGCAGCAGAAATAAAAAAAATTGAAATCCAGCCATGGATCCATGTGTAAACCATAAAACGTGTTATGAGTTTTACCTTAATGATGAATTAGCTGTCTCCACAGTATGCCAATCATGAGCACTGCAATGTTGTGGTGCCTCTACGGTATCCACACGAACGGATCAAATGGGGCTCTCCCTTACGCCGCAGTGCTAGCTGCGGGAAGGAGATGTTCTTCACGATCTCTTTCTCTCTCTCACTTTCTGTGACAGCTATGTTTTCTCTTCCCAAATCAGAAGGCCTGTACATCTCACTACTCACTTAGGCTTTGTGTGTGTGTGTGTGTGTGTGTGTGTGTGTGTGTGTGTGTGTGTGTGCGTGTGCAGCAAACCCTAAGTGAGTAGTGAGATTTACGGGCCTTCTGATTTGGGTTGGCCTAATTAATCTAATTATTTGTCCAACCAATTTTAGGAACCCATGTCTTACTTGGAACCCGAATTAAATTCATCTAATGAATTTAAATCTCAATTTCGATCTATTCTAAGTGTGTGACCCTATAGGCTCTCATTACGTTGACAGTTATACTAAAATTCTATTTTAGTGTTACATACAATGAACGATATCTAGCAATACATCACTGCTACTCAAGTAACAAGAATGTCAGTGATTTGACACGTGACCAATGTTTAGTCTAGTCCCTTTGTCCAGTTATCTTAATTGACCACAAAGCATAGAGCGTGTCACCCTTGTATAGTTCAATCTTTTGTTTCTTAATGACTGAGTAGACTTACTAAAATAAATGAGATCAATATCTCATATTGACTCATTTGAGCACGACCATGCATTTTTATAGTCTCATTCAATCAAAAAGCCGGTAGATATCGCTCATGTTATGTTAGAGGGACAAATCCTATCTAAGTCACTCACATCCCTCCGCATAATTTGTAGTATGTCTAATAGTCGAGTTTATGATCACCTTATTACATGCGACGTTTGACGAATTAAAATATAAAACTTCTCATGTAGGGAACCATAGTGACTTCAAGTCAAATGACCACGTGCATCATGGTCACTGAGAGAACCGCTTATGACACTCATGTAAAGATCCATGCAGTGTTCTCATGGTGGGTCAGTCCAGTACATTATTACCTTAATATGCACCCATGTGAATACTTGATATCTCATATCCATGACCCGTGAGATATGGTCATCATTCTATGCACATACTAGTCTTTATGTATTATTATTGTCCTAATTCACAATAATACTTGACTAGGGACATTTAAGAATAATGTTATGATTTCAATCAATAGGATCTCACAATCAAGTCATGCACTTGATGTCTCATGGTATTGAACTCACTATTCTAAGGACTTTATTATGTTAATTTAATCACAATAAATAACACAATAAATAAAATGCCTCATATATGAAATAAATGTCATGATACAATATAAACTAGTAATGTTAATACACAACTGGCCTATAAGGCGTACACCAAAATTGGCTCCACACAACGTGCTCAACGCCTCGCTCGTCGCTCGGGCTCCATCAACAACTCGTTGACTCCAAACAACAAGTTCATTGCTCTGTTGTTTGCTCAGGCTCCATCAATAACTCGTTGGTTCAACACAACGAGCTCAACCCTCGCTTCGCTTAGGCTCCATCAACAACTCGTTGACTCCAAACAACGAGTTCAACGCTCTGCTCTCTGTTCGAGCTCCATCAACAACTCGTTGACTCTAAAACAACGAGTTCAACGCTCTGCTTTCCGCTTGAGCTCCAACAACAACTCATTAACTCCAATCAACGAGTTCAACACTCTGCTCTCTGCTCGAGCTCCATCAACAACTCGTTCACTCCGAACAATGATTTCTATGCACTGCTCTCTGCTCGAGTTTCATCAACAACTCGTTGACTCCAAATAAAAAGTTCAATGCCCTGCTCTTCGCTCGAGCTCCATCAGCAACCTGTTAACTTTGTACAATGAGTTCAACGTCTAGCTCTTCGCACGAGCTCCATCAACAACTCGTTGACTCCAAACAAAGAGTTCAACACTTTGCTTGCTGCTCGTGCTCCATCAATAACTCGTTGACTCCCAACAATGAGTTCAACGCCCTGCTCTCCGCTCGAGCTCCATCAACAAATTGTTGACTTCAAACAACGAGTTCAACGCTCTGCTCTCCGCTCGAGCTCCATCAACAACTTGTTGACTCCAAACAACAAGTTCAGATGCTCTGCTCCCCGTTTGAGCTCCATCAATAACTCGTTGACTCCAAACAACAAGTTCAATGCTCTGCTCACTGCTCGAGCTCCATCAGAAACCCGTTAACTCCGTACAACGAGTTCAACGTCTAGATCTTCGCAGGAGCTCTGTTAATAACTCGCTGACTTCAAACGACGAGTTCTAAGCTCTGCTGTTTGCTTGAGCTCTGTCAACAGCTTGATCCTAATGCCCTAATCTCCGCTCAAGCTTTATCAACAACTTACTGACTCCAAACAACGAGTTCAATGCCTCGCTCTTCCTTCAGGCTCCAGCAACCACTCGTTGACTCCAAACAACGAGTTCAACGCTCTTCTCTCTGCTCGAGCTCCATCAATAACTCATTGACTCCAAACAACAAGTTCGACGTCTTGCACACCACTCAGGCTCCATCAATAACTCGCAGAGTCCAAAGAACAAGTTTAGCGCCTTGCTCTTCGCTCGAGTCCTTCCAACAACCCCATACGTCCATGCAATAAGGTCGTCATTCAACGCTGGTCCATAGTTATCCCTACAAACATGCTGAGGTCAAACAGAAAGCTCAACATCAACTCCATCCAAGAGTTGTTTCTCCAAACTTGCTGGAATCAAACAACGAGTTATATGTTCAACTCTATCTCAGAGTTGTCTCTACAAACTTGTTAGGCACAAACATTAAGCTCTATGTTCAACCCTGTCTCAGAGTTGTCTCTCCAAACTTGCCAGAATCAAATGGCAAGTTCTACATCCAATTCGTCAAAGAGTTGTCTCTGTAAACTTGTTGGGATCAAACAGCAAGCTCAACGTCAACTCCGTCCAAGAGTTACATTTACAAACTACATGGGAACAAACAGCAAGCTCAACGTTCAACCCCGTCTCAGAGTTGTCTCTCAAAACTCATCGGGATCAAACGGCAAGCTCTACATTCAACTCTGTCTCAAAGTTGTCTCTCCAAACTTACCAGGATCAAACGGTAAGCTCTACGACCAATTCCATCTTAAAGTTGTTTTTGCAAACTTGCTGGAAGCAAACAACAGGCTCAACATTCAACTCCATCTCAGAATTGCCTCTACAAACTCGTCGGGTGCAAACCGCAAATTTAAACGTTCAAATCCATCTCACAGTTGTCTCAACAAACTTATTGGGATCAAACAGCAAGTTCACATTCTAATCGCCTTCCGAAGTTTATTCCCGCAACAGCTCTTCTAGGTCAGCTACACACAAGATCCAATGATCAAAGTTCTCTGCTTCCATACCAAAAAAACTTATCCAACAATGAAATTCTTGATCGACAAAACAAGCGAACAACACAACGCTTGGCGACGAAAGAGCAATTCGACGAAAGAGATGTTCAACGAAATGAGCGACGAGACGTTTGATTGACAAAACAAGCGAACCACACAACGTTTGGTAGAAAAAGAGCAATTTGATGTGGTACACCGTCCAACGAACACTTAGTGGGTGAAAACTCAAGGGATCTTTAAACCAAACTCAACAAAAGGAGTTGACAAGCACACGAAGAAATGTTCAACAAAAAAGATCCTATTTGTGGATTTAAAGCCAAGGATCATAAAGTGAGCTTTGGGTATATGTATATATATATATATTGTGCTTGCACAAAGAAGCCACTACCAACCATGATCAACTTGGTTGACATAATTCCCCAAACCTCGACCACCCCAAGCTCGTTGCAACTCCAATCGGAGCCTCTGCAAAATTTTGAATCTGTCCAAGCTTCACAAAGAGCTTCAGCAGCAAAGAAGAGGTTGGAGGAAGCATACAAATAGGAGTTGAAGGCAGCACAAGTTTCAAATTCTGAAGCGGATAGTCGGGTTCACGAACTTGACCCGAGTCCAAAACCCAAACTCCTAAATCCAATTCCAAATACTTAGCTTTATTAGAGAAATAGAGCTTCGGGTTGGAGCCCAACCTAACTCCCAACCCGAACCCAAATTCCAATCCCAAGCCTACTGCGGTGAATAAGACGAACCTGATCACCACCTTGGCTCGATGAAGAAGCTCGGCAATAACTCCCAAAGCACAATGTCTTCTTAGATCACCGAGCTCAAAGTGGCCGATCTCTGAAGCTGCAGAGCTCGCCAACCAACTTGCTTACATGTTGCATCAAGTTGCCGAGCTAAAAAACAATCCCGTCGAGCTCCTTCTTAACTTCGCCGAGCTCTAAAGCTGCCAAACTCCACATCGTCGAGCTCCACCCAAGCTTCGCCGAGATTAAAACGATGCTTTGCCGAGCTCAAAAACAACTTTGCCAAGCTCCTTGTTAGCTTCTTCAAGCTCTAAATCTGCTGAACCCCACATTGCCTAGCTCCACCATAGCATCGCTGAGCTCAAAACGACTCTTTGCCGAGCTAAAAAACAACCTCGTAGAGCTTGAACTCGCCTCAAAGCCACTCCACCGAGCTCGAAAAAACCTCGCTGAGCTCCAACCTAGCTTCGTCGAGTGCGTAGGAGCTCAAAGAAACTTTGCCAATCTCGAAAAGACTTCATCGAGCTCGAAGCTCGCCAGAACGATGTTCGTAGAGCTTGAAGCACAACCAAGACAACTTCGCCGAGCTCAGAGCTCACCTAACACCTAGGACACCTCAAGACAGGTGCCCAAAAATGAAGATGATGAGCTGTAGCTTGGTGAAACCGTCGGCCGAGCTGAGGGGTTATCATAGCGAATAGGATCCGTCGGATCTCTCAGAAGATCAAGAACGCAAAAGATGGACGAAGGGGATCGAGTCAAGTCACTCTCTTTCTTCTCTACTAATGCAGGTTTGTTTTTGGGAGGAGTGTGGATGCACCAGGTGTGAGTTCTACTCGATTTGTATTGGTAGAAGGATGCGGTACAGGATGGTACGCCCAATCCTTGATAAGAGGGGCATGAGGGGGTTTTGAGGCAGAGGTCGGAAGGTCAGCTCGGTAGTTGAGGCTCGGCTTGGATCTGGAGGCTCGGATCCCAGAGTCTCATGTACCTGCACTCGGCCTAGGAACATCGGGGGTTGGTCCCGGTAGCAGGCCCTCCGACGGTCCAGTTAGTTCCTGCAGTAAAGCAACAGTAACTAGGGTTTGAGAGGGAAAAAAGATTGATTACCTTCAAAGGTGGGAGAGGGCCTAGTATTTATAGACAAACTTAACCGGGTCTGGACCCATTTGGGGGACTGGGTCTGGACCTGGTCGCCCGTGGGCCTGACGTGGCAGGAGGCCCAAGCAGTTTTGGGGCTGACATGACAGAACCCCAGGTGGTTTAGGGCTGACGTGGCAGGAGCCCTAGGTGATTTTAGGGCTGAGGTGGCAGATCATGTGATGCAGGTGTTTTCGAGGGGATTGGATGGCCTAGGAACTGCCAGGTCATTTTTTTCCCCATATCATAAGCCCCCCACTCCTATAGGGATGCATGAGCTAGCCGTGGAGGAGTAGTTTTGGTCGTGGAGAAAGAGCGGGGGAAGTTTTCTGGAGGCCTTCGGGATCATCGCCGAGGCTGGGTGAGACTCGGAGGCTGAAGGCCGGTCCTGGTCCTCGGGATGAGGTGTCGGGGTACGCGCTGGGTCGATCTTGGCCTCGGAATATCGAGGTGAAGGCATGATGCTGTTGTGCTTTCGTGAGAAAGCAACCCTGGTGCTCAGCCTGACCTCGGACTGACGATAGTTTAAGGGATGGCTAGGGCGATGGCGAGCTGTGGTGCTTTCGTGAGAAAGCTACCCTGGTGCTCGGCCTGACCTCGGACTGTCGAGGGTTTAAGGGTCGGTAAGGGCGATGGCGAGCCGTGGTGCTTTGGTGAGAAAGCTACCCTGGTGCTCAGCTTGACCTCGGACTGACGAGGGTTTAAGGGTCGGCTAGGGCGGTGGCGAGCCATGGTGCTTTCGTGAGAAAGCTACCCTGGTGCTCGGTCTGACCTCGAACTGTCGAGGGTTTAAGGGTCGGCAAGGGCGATGGCGAGCCGTGGTGCTTTCGTGAGAAAGCTACCCTAGTGCTCAGCCTGACCTCGGACTGACGAGGATTTTAAGGGTCAGTAAGGGCGATGGCGAGCCGTGGTGCTTTCATGAGAAAGCTACCCTGGTGCTCGGCCTGACCTCGGACTGACGAGGGTTTAAGGGTCGGCAAAGGCGATGGCGAGCCGTGGTGCTTTCGTGAGAAAGCTACCCTGGTGCTTGGCCTTGACCTCAGACTAACGAGGGTTTAAGGGTCGGCAAGGGCGATGGCGAGCCGATGGGCTTTCGTGAGAAAGCAACCCTGGTGCTCGGCCTGACCTCGGACTGACGAGGGTTTAAGGGTCGGCAAGGGCGATGGCGAGCCGTGGTGCTTTCGTAAGAAAGCTACCCTGGTGCTCGGCCTGACCTTGGACTGATGAGGGTTTAAGGGTCGCCAAGGGCGATGGCGAGCCGATGCTGAAAGAGTCGGTTCTGAATTGACTACAGTCTCATGAGGCATTAATGGCGTTCCGGGATTCGTGCAACATTTTGGCTCCCCAGGGATATTTAATGATGTTCTCGAATTAATGCATGGCGTTTCGGTTTTCAAGGTTGAAGGCAGCGTGGCGCTTGGCCTCCCGTCATTTGGAATTCCAGAGGTCATAATGGCAGGTTTGGGGGAGGCTATAAATACCCCCCTCCCCCGCTGCTTTTGCATCAGAAGAACGCACTGTTAGCCGATCGGTTATCAGAGGTGTCTGCCGTAGGCGGACGCCTAATCACTTGAATATTTTAACTCTGGGAGCCTCGGATAGGTGGTCGCACTGTCGTCCCTATCTTCTTTTGGGTTTGCGGCCCTGGAGATTGCCTGCCCAAAGGAGTCGGAGACGAAGGCGTAACGACCGAAGTCTGGGTCCAGGGGAGAGGAGTCTCGGATAGGTGGTACTCCTGCCATCTCGGTCTTCCTTCGGGTATACGGCTCTGAGGGCTGTCTGTCCGAGGGAGACCAGGATGGGAGGCGTGCCGACCCAATTCCGACGTCAGGGAAGCTCGTCTGCTGTTGCTGGTATTTTTGGGATATCGATCTGAGCCCATGGATTGGTCCAGGTTGGTATACCAAGAAATATTAGGCTCGACTGACGTAGGTTCGGGACCGAGAGCCCGGGGATGGTGGTTCTCTTCCCAACCTCAAACAGTTCGGGGTTTCGGCTTTCGAGGCCGTAAGCCCCGAGTTGTTCGCGGGTGAGAACGGGACCGAACGAGCCCTGGAGCTCGGGGCGCTTGCCGAAGGTGAGTGCATTAAAACTTCAAGTAAACTTTTGTTGTGGAGTAGTGGGGCGCAGGGCCTGCAAGGGCCAAGATCCTGTTCGGGGCCGATGTCCAGTGTCCGAACCGATTGCTCGTGTTCGGCGATAGGTTGGGCAGGAACCGAAGGGTTGCCAACCGCCCGTCGTGATGACGTCACTGACGCGAGTTTCTAGGAGCGGTTGTCACGATTTTCTAGGAGCAGTTGCGCGCAAATCTAGAAACAGTTATTGCGAAAATTGAGGAGTCTCCTTTAGCTCTATAAATACCCCCCACCCCCTTTTCTTTTTCATTCTTCACTTTCACTTCCTCTCTCTAGAAAACGGTCTTCAGCGCTTCTCTCTCTATTTTACCGCGCTCGCTCGTCTCGCCGAGGCCGATCAGGTTAGTTGTCGCTTTTCTTCTTTAATATGTCTAGGGCTCAGTCTGGCTCCTCGGCTTCGACCTCGAGGGGGAAGGACGACCCCCTCACGGGCCTCTCCGACTCGACGTCCTGGGAGGAGGACACTAGGGTGTATGACGTGAATCCCCTCCGTGTCAGGAGGCCGTTCGTTGTGCAGAGTAGCGACTCTGAGAAAGAGGGTAGTGACAGCGCGGATGAGGTGGAGATACTGGACCTGGTGTCGGAGGAGGAAGGTAGTGACAGTGGGAGAGATGGAGAGGCTGGAGTGTCGGAGGTTCGGAAGAAGGGTAAGGCAGGAAAATCCACGGTTCGGAGGCAGAGCAGGGGTGCTGGCTCCTCTTCGATGGCGACAGTCCTCGAGCCCCTGGCCACCCCTTCCCCGGAGAAGGCCAAGAAGAAGAGGAAGCCGAGAAAGAAATGGACGATGCTAAGCAGTCCGGATAGGATGACCCCCATCTGTAATTTGGCGACTGGGTTTTTGACACAGCCGAGGTCGATTAGGCAGTACCCGGACGATCTTTCAGACAAAATCCTGTCCGAGGCCCCTGTCAAACCGAAGGCGAAGAAGGTGCGCCCGGATTCGGGGAAGGAGGTGCTCGCCCAGTCAAGCCCTAGTGCGACCAAGGTGGCCGATCATGCCAAGGGAAAGGTCCCCCCGCTCTGGGCCGATGCGAGGGAGATTGTGGGCAAGGAGATGCTATAGTCGTGGGCCCCAGATTGGTCGATCCGAAGGGGGGACAGCTTGACCGAAGGGCCCATCGCCATCGAGGTGGCAGAGAAGCTGGCGACTCCCCGGGATCGTCAGAGTATGAGCAACGACACCCTGGAGGTGGCTTACATGCGGCTGGCGCAAGCGAACGTGTTGGTAAGATCTGCCGACCCCTTTTCCCCTGTAATTCTTTATATGAAGTGAGTCTTCTTCTAAACCGCCTTCGGTGCTGTATGCTTGTCTGGAGGGGGCCCAAGTGATGAGGCTCCACGAGAAGTCCTTGGAGCAAGAGCGGGAGCGGGCGGATAAGTACCAGCGGGAGATGAAGAAGATGAAGATCGAGTTTGAGGGCTCCCACAAGAGGGAGCAGGAGATGAAGGCCGATCTTGCCACTATGGAGAGTGACTACGTTAAGAAGGTGGGCATGCTGAGGAAGAAGTTTGCCAAGGAGAAAGAGGTGATGACGACGAAGGCCCATGATCTGATAATCGAGGCCCAGAACGAGGTCTACGAGAAGGCCCTTAGTCACGTGAGGCACTTCTATCCGACCCTTAATCTGACCGACTTTGATTACGACAGGGTCATCGATCCGCCCCCGAAGACTCCGGAAGGGGGTGAGCAGGAAGAACCGGTCGTCGGCTCGGCCGCAGACCCACCGCAAGACCCGGCTGATCCAGAGGTGGGGAACTAGGTCGCTTGCCTCTTGTTTTTGTTTTCCCCTTCTTCTTTAATGTATTTTCCAACCGCGGACTGGCCACCGTATTTTTGTATGACGAATTTGATTTATAAAAAGGAATTTTTGTTTGGCCTAGTATTTTGACTTCGACCGTTTATTTTGGCGAAGGTTAGCTTCGCCGAACGAACTTTCTGGATCATTTTGTCGAAGTGTTTTGAGTGGTGGTTGGTTTCCTTTTAGGTAACTGCTCTTCCTTCAGAGGCGGACCCTCGTCGCTCCGACGTGGCTTGGCTCCGGAGCAAGATCAAGGTCCTTGAGTCTACGTTGGTCCGTTACTGCGAGGGGGCTCGTGATCAGGATGCCACCTTTCACTACTATCGGGACAAGTCCGAGGCCCTGAGTGCAGAGGCAACCAAGCTGAAGAGGGCGATGGTGGATCAAGACCTAGGTAGCGCTGGTCTCGGGCATACCATGTCGAGTGCATCAGTGCAGCGGCCCTCGTCTAAGAGGCTCCTTCGCAATGTCATAGTGGAGAAGGAGATGGAGATACATCGTTACAAGACGATGTTGGGCATGTCCGGGACGAGGACGGGATCTTCCTCGGGAGGCCACCGAGCGGAGGGAGTCCCCGCAGCGTTGCTGTTACTGGAGCATACCCGGCTGGTCGATGCCCAGAGCTCCATGGCTGGCGCATCGACTTTGGCCGACCCCAAGGGACATTGTGACGAGGAGAGGGATCATAGCCGCTCGGTTGGAGTTGGTTTACCCTTCGTCAGACCCGAGGGGCCCTAAGAAGTTTCTTAGTTAATAATTTTTTCTTTTAGCTGAGTGGAGCGGTCTTGTAATGTTCTTTGCTCTTCCGAAGGTGTTTTAACTAATAAAACAGTATGAATAAAGAGTTTCGTTTCTCTCTTCGCTCTTGCCTATTGTTTTTTGGATGGCTGTGAAGGAGTTGAGGGTCGGCGCCCGGTGCTGTGACTTGGGCACCGTAGCTTGAAAAAGCTACACCTGTGCTCGGCGTAGGGTCGGAGCTGCCGAGATGTTGGGGGTCGGCACCCAGTGCGGCGAAGTGGGCACCGTAGCTTGAGAAAGCTACCCTTGTGCTCGGCGTAGGATCGAACCTACTGAGACGCTGGGGGTCAGCACCCAGTGCGGTGACCGGGGTACCGTAGCTTGAGAAAGCTACCCCTGTGCTCAGCGTAGGATCGAACCTACCGAGACGTTGGGGATCGATACCTACTACGGCGACTTGAGTGCCGTAGCTTGAGAAAGCTACCCCTGTGCTCGGCGTAGGGTCAGACCTACCGAGATGTTGGGGGTCGGCACCTAGTGCGGCAACTTGGGTGCCGTAGCTTGAGAAAGCTACCCCTGTGCTCGGCGTAGGGTCGGACCTACCGAGATGTTGGGGGTCGGCACCTAGTGCGGTGACTTGGGTGCTATTAGCTTGAGAAAGCTACCCCTGTGCTCGGCGTAGGATCGGACCTACCGAGATGTTGGGGGTCGGCACCCAGTGCGGCGACCGGGGTACCGTAGCTTGAGAAAGCTACCCCTGTGCTCGGCGTAGGGTCGGAGCTACCGAGACATTTAAAGTTTAACAAAAAAGAGTCTTTTAATACATGGAGAGAGACACTAATGGCCTTTTACACAAGGAAGGTTACAAAAGTGTTATTTACATGAATCAAGCAAAAAACCCTACTTCTATCCTTCTAGGAATTTCATCAGGTGTTCGGCGTTTCCAGGGTCTTTTGACCGCCTGACCCTCCATGTCCGCGAGTCGGTACGTGCCGGGTCGAATGACCTCGGCTACCTTGTAGGGGCCGTCCCAGTTGGGGGCCAACTTTCTCTTTCTCCTGGGGTCGGAGACGGACAATTTGCGGAGCACAAGGTCTCCGGCCTTGATGTCAGTGGGGCTTACTTTCTTGTTGTAAAACCTCTCAATCCGCTGTTGGTAGATGCTTCTGCAGACGGAGGACTTCTCCCTGACCTCGGCAATGAGGTCCAGGTTGGCCCTTAGGCTGGATGAGTTGTTGGCTTCATCGAAGGCCATGATTCGGGGGGAAGGGAAGCCGATCTCGACCGGGATCACCGCCTCCATCCCGTAGGTTAAATTGAACGGTGTTTCTCCCGTAGGGATCCTCTTTGTAGTTCGGTGTGCCCATAGCACGCTGGGCAGCTCTTCTACCCACTGCCCCTTGGGGGAACTGTCGAGGCGTTTCTTAAGGCCGTCGAGTATTTGTCGGTTCGCGTTCTCTGCTTGGTCATTGGACTGAGGATGGCATATGGAGGAGAAACATTGCTGGACGCCGATGTCTTCGCAAAATCTTCGGAAGTTTTGGCCCGTGAATTGGGTCCCGTTGTCCGTAATAAGGACCTGAGGAATCTCGCACCGGCAAATGATGTTTTTCCAGAAGAATTGTTGGGTTTGTCACTTGGTGATGGTGTATAGAGGCTCGGCCTCGAGCCATTTTGTGAAATAATCGATGGTGACTATCAGGAACTTCCTCTGCTCGGTTGCTATGGGAAAGGGACCTACCAAGTCCATGCCCCACATGGCAAAGGGCATTGGACTGGCCAGCGATCGAAGGTTGGCTTGAGGAAGTCTCTTGATTGAGGAAAATGTTTGGCATGGGCCGCACCTCTTGACTACGTCTTGGGAGTCTTGTAGCATTGTTGGCCAATAATACCCCTGATTCAGGGCCTCAGAGCAAGTTACCTGCTCCCCATATGGCATCTGCCGATCCCCTCATAAAGTTCTTTTAGTGTGTTGCTGGCTTCATCACTGGCGAGGCAGCGGAGGTATGGTTTTCCGTCCACCAGTGTGTACGAGCGTTTGAAGAGGACATCGTTGATCATGACGAACCTTTCAGCTCGGATCTTGATCCTCCTTGCCACGGCCCGGTCTTCAGGGAGCTCGGTGCTGAGTAAGAATTTTTGAATGGGGGTGGTCCAGTCGTCTGGACCGGCTCCGTCGTTCACACACATTGCCTTTTGTTCTCGTACATCGATGCTCGGCTTTAGGAGGACTTCGATGAGTACTGTTCGGTCGAGACCCTCGAAGGAGGAAGAGGCGAGCTTTGATAAGGCGTCCGCCTGGGCATTCTGCTCCCTCGGAACCCTAAGGACCGTGGAACAGCCGAAGGACAATAGGAGCCGTCAGACCACGACCAAGTACCGGATCATTCGGTCGTCATGGGCCTCGTATTCTCCGGTGATCTGATTTACCACGAGCTGAGAATCGCTGAAGGCTTGGACCTGCTTTGTGCCAGCCTGGCATGCCAAGGTCAGTCCGACAATCATGGCCTCGTATTCCGCCTCGTTGTTGGAGGCTGGGAAGTTGAGGCGGAGAGAGTACTGAAGGAGGAATTGGTCGGGGCCTTGAAGGATGATCCCAGCACCGCTTTCGGATTCACAGGAGGATCTGTCGACGTAGACTTCCCAGGTCGGATCTGAGTCCTGGATGTTAGGTTGTTTGAAAATGATGCATTCAGTGATGAACTCTACAAGGGCTTGTCCCTTGATCGCCGTCCTCGGCTGGTAGCCGATGTCGTACTGGCTCAGCTCTATCGACCACTTGACTAAGCAGCCGGAGTTCTCTGGCTTGTGGAGGACAGTTTTCAATGGCTGATCAGTCAATACTTGGATAGAGTGAGCCTGGAAGTAAGGACGGAGCTTACGGGCGACCATGACCAGGGCATAGGCCACTTAGTCTATCCTTGCGTATCTTGTCTCGGCAGGGAGTAGGACCTTGCTCACATAGTATAACGGTTTCTGAACCACGTCGTCTTCCCGGACGAGGACCGCGCTGAGTGCACTATTCGTGGCGGATAGGTAGAGCCAGAGTGGTTTGCCCGGCTCGGGCTTGCTAAGGAGAGGAGAGTTGGAGAGGTACTGCTTTAGCTGCTTCGAAAGCCTCTTACTGGGGGATGCCCCATTCGAAGCCCCCCTTTCCATACAGAGCTTTGAAGAAGGGGAGAGACTTCTCCCCCGATTTGGAGAGGAAACGGCCGATGGCCGCCAATCTTCCCGTAAGCCTCTGAACTTCCTTAACATTCTGGGGAGGGGCCATGTTTATTATAGTCTGGATCTTCTCCGGGTTCGCCTCGATGCCGTGCTGGCTGACAACGAACCCGAGGAATTTTCCGGAGGAGACGCCGAACACGCATTTGGCGGGGTTGAGCCTCATGTTATGAGTTCAGAGGATGCCGAAGGCTTCTTCAAGGTCGGCGACGTGGTTCAGCCCCTTCCGGCTCTTAACGAGCATGTCGTTGACATAAACCTTCATGTTGCGACCGATCAGCTATCACCTCAGTCCGAAGGGCATAACACTGTAGCAAAAGAGACCCTGATCGGTAACAAAAGATGTTTTTGGAATGTCTGGTGGGAACATCCGGATCTGGTTGTAGCAAGAAAATTTGTCCATGAAGGACAGGAGCTCATGACCCGAGGTCGCATCAATCAAGGCATCGATGCTAGGGAGAGGGAAAGGATCTTTGGAGCATGCCTTGTTTAGGTCCGTGAAGTCTATACAGATCCTCCAATTCTCGCTCGCCTTTTTTACCATGACGACGTTGGCCAACCACTCGGGGTAGCTGACCTCCTGAATGAATCGGGCGGACAAGAGCTTGTCTACCTCCATTTTTACCACTTGCTGCCTTTCCGGGGCAAACTTGTGCCTCTTCTGGACAACCGATTTCGATCCTGGGACGATGGTCAACCTGTGCATGATGAGGTCTTCGGATATTCCGAGCATATTGGACGGCTTCCAGGCGAAGAGGTCGATGTTGCGGCAGATGCAGCTGACTATGTCCGTCTTTAGATCTTTGGTGAGGCAGCGGCTTACTCGGAACCACTTTGATTTGTCCGCTGTCCCGAACGAGACTTCCTCCAGCTCGTCGGCCGGCTCGAGGTCGGATTGGCACCTCTCAGGCTAGAGTTCGACGGCGTCGAGGGGAAAGACACCCCCTCCTACGGCGGTCATGTAGCAGGACCGCACAGCCTCTTGGTTGCCTCGGACGACACCGACCCCCTGTTTGGTGGGAAATTTCAACTTCAAGTGGTAGGCAGACGGCACGGCCTGAAGGGAGCACAGCTCGGGTCGGCCGAGAATGGCGTTGTACGCTACCTTGACGTTCACCACCATGAAGTTCATTGATTCGGTTCGTCTGAGGGGAGCCGAACCCACGGTGACATCGAGGGTCACGATTCATTCTATCACAACTGGGATGCCGGAGAACCCGTGCACGGTGTACCCGACTGGCTTGGGCTTGTCCCTGGGCAGTTTGAGGTTCTCGCCGGCTTCGAGGAAGAGGATGTTTACCGAGCTGCCATTGTCGATGAGGATCCGGCAAACTTCAAAATTTGCCATGTAGAGACTTATGACGAGAGCATCACAATGGGGGAGACGGATGCCCTCCAAGTCCTCTCATGAGAAAGAGACAGGGAGTAGCTGTGTCCGGGGCAAAGGGAGGTCTCGGACGGCGTTCACCTCTCGGATGAATGCTTTTCGGGAAGTATTAGACTCCCCTCCCATGGGCCCTCCATGGACACAATGTAAAATGGCCTGTCCCTCGGCCCCCTCGGGCTCGGGATCCCGCTCGGGATGTCGGTTTGGAGTACGAGCAGGAGGCAAAGGCCTCTGGTTCCTCATATCCTTCTGATCCCTCTGGTTCTCTTTTGTGAACTCGCGGAGGTACCCTCGTGAGATGAGGGCCTCAATTTCGTCCTTCAGGGCCCGACACTAGTCAGTTTCGTGCCCGTGATCCAGATGGAATCAGCAGTAGAAGTGCTGGTCTCGCTTCTTGTTGTTGCTCGGTCGAGGGGGTAGTCCGGACGAGGCCCTTGTCCTCTATTTCTAGGAGGATAGCGAACACGTTCTGTGTCAAGGGCGTGTACCTTTCGAAGCAAGGGACCGGGGGTGCCTTCTTCATGCCGATCCCCCTCCTTTGCCATTTTTCTTGCAGGCTCGACTTCGTCGATCTTGCGCTTGCCCTTCCTTGTGGCTTCTTTAGCACCTTTCGGGTTTAAAGCTTCTTCTGCCCGTATGTACTTCTCGACCCGGTTGAGCAGGTCGGGGAAGTCCAGGGGGGCTTCTTGGCCAAGGAGACCTTTAGCTAGCTGTGTCGGACATTGTGCCAGAAGGCGGCCGAGGCGACCCCGGCATCGAGGGAGGAGACAGATCTTGCCTCGGTGGTGAACCTTCTAACGAAGTCACGGAGTGACTCTCCCTCTTTCTGCCGAAGGTCTAGCAAGTACGCACTTGTCTTTTCGGCCTTCCTGCTAGTTATGAAGTGGGCCAAGAAGTTGGCCTCCAGCTGGTCGAACGAGAAGATCGAGCCTGGGGAAAGTTTAGAGAACCATTCCCAAGCCGGACCCCAGAGGGTGGTAGGGAACGCGCGGCACAGCAGGGGATCCGAAGCACTATGAATCATCATGAGGGTTTTGAAGCCCTCCATGTGATCAGCTGGATCACCCTCGCCGTTATAGGTCTCGAATTGTAGAGGTCAAAAATTTTGGGGAATCTCTGCTTCTAAGATGGTGGTCGAGAATGGCATTCGGGTCGGCCTGCGGCCTAGAACAGGGTTCGGATTGCCGTTGCCGATGTGTTCGAGGCAATTCTCCATCTCCAGGAGGCATCGGAGTACCTTGTCTGTACGTTCTGGGGGAGGGGTCGGGTCACGAGTGTGGCTCCTCCCCTCTCCCACCTGATGGGATTGGTTGAACGTCTCAGCCCTAGGCGCTCCGTGAATGGCCTCCATGATTTCGTCCCGGAAGCTGCAGAATTTGGCCCTTGTGACCGCACCGTGGTCGATCGGGCCATACCGGGATGGCGATCTTCGGCCGATGCGGCTGAGTGCCGATGCCTGTCCTTCGGGCGCAGGTCTGGAATGGTTCGGGGCCGAGTTGAAAGCGGTCCCTATCCTAGCCTGACTGGCCCTTCGGTTCTGGATGACCCGATGAAGGTCGAGCGCGATTGGGTGAGGTGCACCTTATTGGTGTCCGAGGTTCATCCCCGAATTATTCGATCCGTGTATGCCATCGAGGGCGTCCTGAAGAGGAGGCCCGTTCGGACGGAGGATGGAGGGTAACCGCTCTGCTGGGCTTGGGAGCCATTGGAGCGTGGTTCGAGGGGAGACCGTTGGTGATGGCGAGGTTCGGGCTGACGTCCGTACCGAGCAGAGGTTCCCACAGACGGTGCCAACCTGATGCGGTTTGTTTTTGGGAGGAGTGTGGATGCACCAGGTGTGAGTTCTACTCAATTTGTATTGGTGGAAGGATGCGGTACAGGACGGTACGCCTGATCCTTGCCAAGAGGGGTGCGAGGGGGTTTTGAGGTAGAGGTCGGAAGGTCAGCTCGGTAGTTGAGGCTCGGCTCGGATCCCAGAGTCTCGTGTAGCTGCACTCGACCTAGGAACACCGGGGATTGGTCCCGGTGGCAGGCCCTCTGACGGTCTAGTTAGTTCCTGAAGTAGAGCAACAGTAACTAGGGTTTGAGAGGGGAAAAGATTGATTACCTTCAAAGGTGGGAGAGGGCCTGGTATTTATAGAAAAACTTAACCGGGTCTGGACCCGGTCGCCCGTGGGCCTGACGTGGTAGGAGGCCCAGGCGGTTTTGGGGTTGATGTGGCAGAATCCCAGGTGGTTTAGGACTGACGTGGTAGGAGCCCTAGGTGGTTTTAGGGCTGAGGTGGCAGATCATGTGATGCGGTGTTTTCGAGGGGATCGGATGGCCTAGGAAGTGCCAGGTCATTTTTCCCCCATATCACCTACCACTCTGCTTACTTCCCAGTCGCATGAACCCTCGAAAAAGCGATCTCGAGCCCAATCAACGTTCCTGATAGTGACACGTCACCCACACTTTATCACAACTTCTCAAACTCATCAATGGGCGAGGCATGGTGTGATCGACGCACACGATCACTCCAATATTCGTGCCAAGTCTGTTAAATTAATAAAAAAAACACCAAAAGTCAATTAAAATTCAAAATTTTAATTAATGATGCGATTTGTTTTTGGGGGGTGGCTGCACCAGGTGTGAGTTCTTCTCGATTTGTATTTTTGCGGAAGTTTCGGTACAGATGGTACGCCTGACCCTTAGCCGGGAGAGCGGCTCGGGAGTAGGCAGGAGCGAGGTGGAGATCGGATGCTCAGCTTGGATCTGGAGGCTCAGCTTGGATCCAGAGGTCTCGTGTACCTGCACTTGGTCTAGAAACACCGGTGTTGGTCCCGGTGGCACACCCTCTGATGATCTAGTCAGTTACTGAAGGAAAGTAACAGTAACTAGGGTTTGAAAGGGGAAAGATTGATTACCTTTGGAAGGGGTAGAGGGAATGGTATTTATAGAAAAAGCCAACCGGGTCTAGACCCGTTTGGGGTCGGGTCTGGACTCAGTTGCCCATGGGCCTGGCGTGGCAGAAGCCCAAGTGGTATAGGGCTGACGTGGCACGGGCTTGGGGTGGTTTAGGGCTGACATGGCGGAGGCCTGGGTGGTTTCCAGGCTGACGTGGCAGACCTGAATGATCCGGCAGTGAACGCCCTTTGATGGGATCCTGTGGCCTAGGAGGGGCTACGTCATCTAACCCATATCAGGAGCCCCCCACTCCTAGAGGGCTAAGTGATCCAGTCGTGTAGGAGTGGTTCTTTGCCTCTGTAGGAAGAGCAGGGTGGTGTGTAAGGGATCCCCTATTAGAGTCATGTGGGGTGCCGGGCGCAGAAGAGTCAGAGCTCGGTTTGCCGAGCATCGAGGGTCGGTGGACGAGCCCCCTCACTTGTTGGAAAAGCAAGGGGGATCACCACGATCTATGGATTAGGGGGTCTTTTGGCAGAGCGTCAAGGGTCGGTGGATGAGCCCCCTCACTTATTGGAAAAGCAAGGGGGATCACCGCGATCTGTGGAGTAAGGGGTTTTTTGGCCAAGCGTCGAGGGTCGGTGGATGAGCCCCCTCACTTGTTAGAAAAGCAAGGAGGTCACCGCGATCTGTGGAGTAGGGGTCTTTTAGCCGAGCGTCGAGGGTCGGTGGATGAGCCCCCTCACTTGTTGGAACAACAAGGGGAACACCGCGATCTGTGGAGTAGGGGGTCTTTTGGCCGAGCATCGAGGGTGGTGGACGAGCCCCCTTACTTGTTGGAAAAGCAAGGGGGTCATCGTGGCTCGCGGTACCATCCAAGCGTCGAACCTCCTGTTGAATAGAGGAGGATTTGGGGGCTCGCGGTGCCATCCAAGCTCCGAGCCTCCTGTTGAATAGAGGAGGATTTGGGGCTCATGGTGCCATCCGAGCTCCGAGCCTCCTGTGGAATAGAGGAGGATTTTGGGGCTCGCGGTGTCATCCGAGCTTCGAGCTCTGAGCCTCCTGTTGAATAGAAGAGGATTTTGGGACTCGCAGTGCCATCCGAGCTCCGAGCCTCCTATTGAATAAAGGAGGATTTTGGGGCTCGCGGTGCCATCTGAGCTCCGAGCCTCCTGAGTAGAGGAGGATTTTGGGGCTCGCGGTGCCATCCAAGCTCCGAGCCTCCTGTTGAGTAGAGGAGGATTTTGGGGCTCACGGTGCCATCCGAGCTCTGAGCCTCCTGTTGAATAGAGTAAGATTTTGGGGCTCGCGGTGCCATCCAAGCTCTGAGCCTCCTGTCGAATAGAGGTGGATTTTGGGGCTCGCGGTGCCATCCGAGCTCCGAGCCTCCTGTCGAATAAAGGAGGATTTTGGGGCTGCCATCCGAGCTCCGAGCCTCCTGTCGAATAGAGGAAGATTTTGGGGCTCGCGGTGCCATCCGAGCTTCGAGCCTCCTGTGAAATAGAGGAGGATTTTGGGGCTCGCGGTGCCATCCGAGCGTCGACCCTCCTGACTTGTTGGAAAAGCCTGGGGATTTTTTGGCGGCTTGCAGTACCATCCGAGCGTCGACCCTCCTGACTTGTTGAAAAAGCATGGGGGTATTGGGGTAATTTTGTGCCATATGCTGACGTCACATGCGTAAGAATCGAAGCGACTTAGATCCTAGTGGCCGTTGGATCTTGATGATTAAGATCCAACGGCTAGATCTTTTCGCGAAAATTGAGGAGTCTCTTTCTCTGTTATAAATCCCCCCCTCCCCCTTTTTCTTTCCTTCATTTCCTTACTTGTGTTTTCCAACTTTCAAGAACAGGGATTTTTTCTCATCTGCCATCGGTGACCTTTTTCCAGTGATCTTTCCATTTTAGCACGGTACTTTCAGGTTAGTATTTCTAATTTGTAATGTCGCGCTCTCAGTCTGGCTTCTAGGCAAGCTCATTAGGCCATTTCAAGAAGGAAGTTGAGTCACCCTTGACGTCTTGGTCCCTGGGTAATTATAAAATTAAAGAGGAGGTTCTGTCAGATCCCGGATCGGATGGAGGGGATGAGGTAGTTTTTGTCATGCAACCCTTGAGATCCCGTAGGCCAGGGAAGGAGCCGGTGGATGAGGGCGAGGGGGAGGAGGAAGAGGAGGACCCCAAAGGGGAGGGGGATGTTGATGACGACGAGGACAAGGAGGAAGAGGAGGACGATGAAGAAGAGCGGGACCCTGAGGGAGAGGGGGACGTTGAGGACGAAGAGGACGAGGAGGGTGACGAGGAAGAGCAGAATCCCAAGGGAGAGGGGGCCGTTGAGGACGAGGAAGACGACGAGGAGGATTATGAGGGGAACCACGGGAAGCCCGATCAGGGTGTCGGGGGAGACGATGTTCGAGGAGATGCGGGGGAAGGTACCACAGGAGGGGTAGCCGAGGGCGAGGGCAATCTCCCCCCTCTGCCACCATTGTCGACACCGTCTCCGGAGAGGAAGACTCGTCCTCGTAGGAGGAAGAGGAAGTGGATCCGTCCAGATAGCCCCCCCCTCGCTGGATAAATATGCTCCTAGACCGGGGTTCGAGTTTGCCCCTGTCACCTTTAAAAATCCCGGGTCGATTAGGATGTATCCTGATGATGTTAAGGATCTCGCTCCTCTCCTCTCCGTGCTGGGTGACGAGAGTCGGGTGAAGATCAGGTGGATGGCATCCAATGTGTCCTGAAGGCGGACTACCTGCACATCCTGAGGGCGGCCTACTTTATCCCCAAGGAGTTCGAACTCTTGATTCCGAGCCCCGGTATTCGTCCAACCACCACTCTCGCGCCGGGCTACTGCGTTTTTTCTGAGGATGCCTTCATCTCGGGACTTAGGCTGCCGTTGCACCCCTTCATCAAGAGAGTCTTGAATTTGGCGAAGTTGAGCTCAATGTAGTACGACCCCAATTCTTGGAAACACTTGGTCTGCTTTATCTTGAAGTGCCAAGAGAAGGAGTCAAGCCGAGGCTTACGTACTTCCGCACTATCTTGGGGATGAGCTCGTTGGGTGACGCAGAGGGAATCTTCTATTTTTTGCCTAGGCCTCATAAGAAGGTGATGCACGGCCATCTGGACTCCATCAAAGGGTGGAAGGAGAAGTACTTTATAGTCCGGAGCGAGAAGCCTTGGGGGATTCCGACAGCCTGGAACTTCTTTAAGCCGAACCATAAGCCTCTGAAGCGCAGCGAGTTGGCAGAGAAAGAATGGGCGAAGGTGGAGAAGATCGTTGGGGGGCACATCATAGGGTGGCCCCAAGTGACGGAAATGCACCTGGCCTGAGCCGGACTGAGCCCAGCCGACCCTAGTATGTTTTTGTTCTGAATTTTTCTGTCTTTCTGCATTCGTGTTAACATTTGCCTCTCTTCTTCTATTTTGCAGAGATGACGGCCAAGTAGCTCGACAATAGGCAGACCTTGTTGGCCGTTGCCGCCAAGAGGAGGATAGAGAAGGAAAAGAAGGCGGAGCAGGATAAGGCAGCTGCCCAAGGTGCGGGGTCCAGCAAGGGGCCGACCTCAGAGGCTGTGGAGCCATCCCCAAAGAGGGTGAAGAAGCATCACCACACGCCGAGGGCGTCCAAGGAGGAGGGGGGAAGCTCTGGTAGCAAAAAGACTTTTGAGGTCCCGGAGCAGAGGTTTCCCCCTCATCGCCTCACTGCCGAGCAGATGGTTGGGCAACAGGGACTGAGGCCACATGCCCCAATTGGTCGGTGCTCGCAGGGGATTCCCAGCTTGAGGGTCCCGTGGCCACAGAGGTGGTCAGGAACCTTGCCACAGAGCGAGATCGTATGACTCTAGCGACACAGACGTCTGAGATGGCCTTTATGCGGTGGTCACAGGCGCAGCTCTCGGTGAGTGCTTGTAATCTTGCTTTGAGTTTAGACTCTAGAATTTCTTTTAACATTTTCATCCTCGGACAGGCGATGCTTCATGGGCAGCACTTTCAGAAGTGCTTGGAGAAGGAGGTCCTCATCGAGAGGAGGAACGCGGAGAAGTATGTCCGCGAGTTGACCAAGGTGTCGGACGAGCTAAAGGAGGCTCGGAGCATGGAGGCAGTCCACGAGGCCCAGATGGCCTCGATAGCCGATTATCATAAGAAAGAGGTGGATCGCCTCAAGGAGAAGGCCCGAGAAGAAGCTGAGAAGGCGCGGAAGGCCATGGAGGAGGCAGAGATCACCATGGCGGATACCCTGATCCTGGCACAGGATGAAGCCTATGTCAGGGCTAAGGAGCATTTCCGGTTGATCTATCAGGACAAGCGGGTCGACCACCTCCACTACAACTAGCAGCCCGAGCATCCGTTGACACCCGGCGGCAAGGAGATGGGGGATCCTCGCCAAGAGGAGGTCAGGGGCAACCCTACTGACGAAGAGGTGCCACCCCCCCCTCAAGCATAGTTCTAGGTTCCCCTTTTTGATTTTGTAAACGCCTTGCGCGGACTGGCCACCGCCTTTTGTACCACAAAAATTTTGAATTTAATGAAAGATAATTTTTTGGCTGATGCTCCATGACTTGTGCTTTTTTAGTCTCTTTTTTGACTCTTTGTTTTTCCCGTCTTTTTGATAGACGCATGAGGTCCTCGGTGCCGACCATATTTTGGCCGAGGCCTCCTTGGTCCGAGCTGGGCCGGGGGCCATGGAGGCAGCTCTGGCTCGCCAATGAAAGCAGACTAGGGACCGAGCGGCCGTAGTGAATTACTTCATGAACAAGTCTAGGGAGCTCAGCTTGGAGGTCACTCGTCTGAGGAAAGCCATAGCCGATCAGGACTGGTGGGTAATTAAGACGAATTGGTCGATCTCGGATGCCTTGAGTGGGCGGTCGGCTTCGGAGACTTTTCTTCGTGAGGCCGTTGTTGAGAAAGAGTTGGAGATCTGTAGGTTAAAGCTGATGCTAGGCACCGGTTTGATCGAGGAGGCGAGCAATTCGGTACTAGGACCTTCTCCGATATTTTTATTGGAGGGGGCCCATCCTGATGATGCAGAAAGCTCAGTCGCGGGAGAGCCTTCCCCGGTCGAGCCGGCCGAGCATGAGAAGGAACCCGAAGGAAGCGCCGAATTCGAGTTTTAAGCCGAGCATGAGTGATTTGTAAGCTTTTCATTATATTTGTGCTGCCGTTACTAGCGCACGATGAGTAATAATAAAAAAACTCCCGACTTCTTTAACCTTCACGATTCATTGAGTAAGGATTGTTGCCTAGCTCGGCCTTGTAAGGGGTCGCCGCCGAGGGGGAAAGGCCACACGGTAACTTCTTGCAGGAAACGCATAATCAGTGGCATTTCGCCTTCCGATAAGCATTTATTGCGACGTTTCGCCTTCCGTCGTTTGGGCTTCCCGATGTAATAAATGTGCTTCTTAGGGGGCTATATAACCCCCATCCCCTCATTGTTTTTATCAGGGGTGGGAATTGGCTCTTCTGCCACATGATTCGGATGCCCACCGAAGGCGGGCGTCCTAGAAGTAGAACTTTGGTCCGAGGGTTCCGGATTGGTGGCGCACCAATTACCCTCGAACAATTCGAGGTTTTGGCTTTGAGGGCCGTAAAATCCCGGGTTGTTCGTTGGTGAGTGGTGGGCTGATCAATTGGTTCGGAGGCTCGGAGAGAGTCCTGGGTTGGTGGCTCCCCTGTTGCCCTCGAACAATTTGGGGTTTTGGCTCTTGAAAGCCGTAAACCCCGAGTTGCTCGTGGGTGAGAGGAGGGTCAACCAACGACCCGAAGCTTAGGGCGTTTGCCGAAGGCGAGCGCCCTAAACCTTAATGAAAACTTTTTTGAAACGGTCGTGGCTGAAGGTCGGGGCTGAGCGTAAAGGTCGCGTGGCTTTGAAGAAAGCCAAGGCCTTGCTCAAGGTCGACGACAAGCCCCCACACTTGTTCTCAGGAAGATGGTAAGGGTGTAGCTGGCGGTTGCCGCCGAGCGCATAGGTTGATGGTCTTGAAAAAAGCCCAAACCATGCTCGAGGCAGATGCCGAGCCCCCACACCATGAAGAAATCCAGTAATGGGCATAGCTGAAGGTCGTCGTCGAGCATAATGGTCGAGTGGCTTTGAAGAAAGCCACGGCCTTGCTCGGGGTCGACGATGAGCCCCCACACTTGTTCTCAGGAAGATGGCAAGGGTGTAGCTGGCAGGTTGCCGCCGAGCGCATAGGTTGATGGTCTTGAAAAAGCCCAAACCATGCTCGGGGCAGATGCCGAGCCCCCACACCATGGAGAAAGCCAGTGATGGGCATAGCTGAAGGTCGTTGCCGAGCATAACGATCGAGTGGCTTTGAAGAAAGCCACGACCTTGCTCGGGATCGACGACGAGCCCCCACACTTGTTCTCAGGAAGATGGCAAGGGTGTAGCTGGCGGTTGCCGCTGAGTGCATAGGTTGATGGTCTTGAAAAAACCCAAACCATGCTCAGGGCAGATGCCGAGCCCCCACACCATGGAGAAAGCCAGTAATGGGCATAGCTGAAGGTCATCGCCGAGCGTAACGGTTGAGTGGCTTTGAAGAAAGCCATGGCTTTGCTCGGGGTCGACGACGAGCCCCCACACTTGTTCTCAGGAAGATGGCAAGGATGTAGCTGGCGGTTTCCACCGAGCACATAGGTTGATGGTCTTGAAAAAGCCCAATCCATGCTCGGGGCAGATGCCGAGCCCCCACACTTATTCTCAGGAAGATGGCAAGGGTGTAGTTTTTTGTGGCTCGCGGTACTATCCGAATGCCGAGCCCTAAGCCTGTAAGGGAAGCTTTTTGTGGCTTACGGCACCATCCGAATGCCGAGCCCTAAGCCTGTAAGGGAAGCTTTTTATGGCTCGCGGCACCATCCGAATGCCGAGCCCTCAGCCTGTAAGGGAAGCTTTTTGTGGATCACGGTACCATCCGAATGCCGAGCCCTGAGCCTGTAAGGGAAGCTTTTTGTGGCTCGCGGCACCATCTGAATACCGAGCCTTGAGCTTGTAAGGGAAGCTTTTCGTGACTCGCGGCACCATCCGAATGTCGAGCCCTGAGACATGCTTTTAATGAGAACTTGTTTCAAGAAAGTTGGTATATTTACAACATACTTGAACCTTATAAAGACATGGCACGACGTGCGGATTACATTTTTCATAATTTTACACGAGCTGCAGAGGCTAACCCTCCCCTTCTAGGAATTTGATGAGGTTCTCTGCGTTCCAGGGCCGCTTGACAGCCTTGCCTCCCGGGCCAGTTAGGCGGTATGTGCCCGGGCGTACGACCTCAGTACCTTGTATGGGCCTTCCTAGTTTGGGGCCAACTTTCTCTTTTGACCGAGGTTGGATATCGCCAGCTTCCGGAGAATGAGGTCACCGAGCTTGATGTCGGTGGGACGCACCTTTTTATTGTAGAACCTCTCGATCCTCTACTGGTGGGTGTTCCTTCGAATGACGGACTTCTCCCTGACCTCGTCTATGAGATCTAGGTCGGCACATAGCTGTGCCGAGTTGCTTACTTCATCGAAGGCCATGATCCGGGGCGAAGGGATCCCGATCTCCAGGGGGATGACAGCCTCCGCGCCGTATGCTAGATTAAATGGTGACTCTCCCGTGGGGATTCACTTTGTCGTTCGGTGGGCCCAGAGAATGCTCGGCAGCTCATCGACCCATAACCCCTTGGAAGAGTTATCGAGTCGTTTCTTGAGACCGTTAAGGATTTGGTGGTTCGCATTCTCAGCCTGACCGTTTGACTGCGGGTGGCACACCGAAGAAAAATGCTCCTGGATCCCGAGATCTTCACAGAACCTTCGGAAATGTTTACCCGCGAATTGAGTCCCATTGTCTGTAATGAGCACCTGTGGGATCCTGAACCGGCAGACGATGTGTTTCCATTGGACCACGGCCAGGTACATGATCATCTGATCGTCACGGGCCTCGTACTCTCTGGTGATCTGGTTGACCACGAGCTGAGAGTCGCTGAAGGCCCTAATTTGTCTGGCGCCGGCCTGATGTGCCAGGGTGAGCTCAACAATCATGGCCTCGTACCCAGCCTCGTTGTTAGAGGCTGGAAAGTTGAGGCGATGACAATATTGAAGGAGGAAACCGTCGAGGCCCCGCAGAATGATACCCGCACCACTTCCCGCTTCGCAGGAGGAACCATCGACGTAAACCTCCCATGTCTGATTGGCTTCCTTGCTTTTGGGTTGCTCGAAGACGGTGCATTGCATGATGAACTCGGCGAGGGCCTGCCCTTTGATGGCCATCCTTGGCTGATAGCCGATGTCGTATTGACTGAGCTCGATCGACCATTTCACCAATCGTCCGGAGCTCTCGGGCTTGTAGAGCACGACCTTCAGAGGCTGGTCCGTGAGCACCTGAATCGAATATGCCTGAAAATAGGGATGGAGCTTCCATGTGGCTATGACCAAGGCGTATGCTACCTTCTCCATTCTAGAATATCTGGTCTCGGCGGCGAGCAGAACCTTGCTCACATAGTACAGAGGCTTTTGGACTTTGTCCTTTTCTCGAACGAGGACAGCGCTGAGCACGTTTTTCGAAGCCAAAAGGTAAAGCCAGAGGGGCTCACTTGGTTTGGGCTTGCTAAGGAGAGGAGGGTTGGCAAGGTACTCTTTCAATTGGGCGAACGCCTCTTGCTGCTGAGTACCCTACTCAAAACCTCTGGTTCTGCGCAGAGCCTTGAAGAATGGGAAAGACTTCTCTCCGGACTTGGAGAGGAAACGGCCGATGGCTGCCAGTCTTCCCGTGAGCCTCTGGACTTCTTTGGTGTTTCTGGGAGGGGCCATGTCTATTATGGCCTGGATTTTTTTGGAGTTCGCCTCGACACCGCGCTGGCTGACGACGAACCCGAGGAATTTCCCCGAGGAGACGTCGAATGCACAGTTTGCCAGAATGAGTCTCATATTGTGGGTTTGAAGGACCCCAAAGGCCTCTTCCAGGTCGGCAACGTGATCCTGTCCCTGCTGGCTTTTGACGAGCATGTCGTTGACGTACACCTCCATGTTGTGCCCAATTTGATCCTTGAAGACTCGGTTAACGAGCCTTTGATAAGTAGCGCCGGCATTCTTCAGCCCGAAGGTCATAACCCAGTAGCAATAAAGACCTTGGTCCGTGATGAATGACGTCTTGGCTATATCAGGAGGGAACATTCGGATCTGGTTGTAGCCTGAGAAGGCGTTCATGAAAGAAAGGAGCTCGTGACCCAATGTAGCATCGATCAGAGCGTCGATACTGGGGAGAGGGAACGGATCTTTGGGGCACACCTTGTTGAGGTCGGTGAAGTCTATGCAGATCCTCTAGCTCCCGCTCGCCTTTCTGACCATCACGACGTTTGCCAGCCACTCAGGGTAGCTGACCTCCTGTATGAAATGAGCGGACAAGAGTTTGTCCACCTCTGCTTTCACTGCCTGCTGCCACTCCAGGGTGAACTTACGTCTCTTCTGGATGATCAGCTTCGAGCCGAGGGTCACGCTGAGTTTGTGCATGATCAAGTCTTCAGAGATACCGGGCATATCGGAGGGCTTCCAGGCGAAGAGGTCGACATTGCGGCGAATACAGTCGATCAGGGCATATTTGAGGTTGGGAGTGAGGGAGCAGCTCACTCAGAAACACCTCGACGCGTCCCCTGTCTCGAACGAGACTTCTTCCAACTCGTCTGCCGGCTCAGGTTCTGGCTGGTTTCTTTCGGGCTGCAGCTCGACGGCATCCAGGGAAAACACACCACCCCCGATTACCGTCATATAACACGATCGTGCCGCTTCTTGGTTCCCTCGAACAACTCCGACGCCTGACTTGGTGGGGAACTTCAGTTTTTAGTGGTAGGCCGAGGGAACCGCCTGGAGGGAGCAGAGCCCGGGATGGGCGAGGATGGCGTTGTAGGCTACCTTGATGTTTACAACCATGAAGTCCATCGACTCGGTCCTCCTGTGAGGGGTCGCACCGGCGGTGACGTCTAAAGTCACGATTCCCTCGATTGGCACTGGGACGCCGGAGAACCCGTGCACGGTGTACCCGACTGGCTTTAGCTTATCTCGGGAGAGCTTTAGGTTCTCGAATGCCTTCGGGAAGAAGATGTTTATCGAGCTCCCATTGTCCACGAGGATCCGACGGGCCTCGAAGTTCGCCATGCTGAGGCTGATGATGAGTGCGTCGCAGTGCGGGAGCCAAACTCCCTCCAGGTCTTCCCAAGAAAAGGAGACAGGGAGTTGCTGGACCTGGAGGGAGAGGGGGCTACCTTGCGAGAAGTGTTGGACTCCCCTCCTATGGGCCCTCCATGGATGCAATGCAAGATGGCTTGGCCCTCGAGTTCTTCTGGCTCGGGGTCCCGCTCGGGACATTGTCTGAGCGCTCGAGGAGGAGGAGAAGGCTTCCTGTTCCTCGTGTCTCTTTGGTCCCTGGTGTCTTCCCATTTGAACTCCCGGAGGTATCCTCGTTGGATGAGGGCCTCGATCTCGTCCTTCAGGGCGCGGCAATGATCGATGTTGTTGTTGTTGGTCGGTCGAGGAGGGAATTGGACGAGGTCCCTGTCTTCGATCACTAAGAGGATAGTTGATACGTTCTGCGTCAGCGGAGTATACCTCTCGAAGCGGGGGACCGAGGGACCCTTTTCGTGATGCCCCCGTCTTTTGGGACCTTCTTTGCTGGCTCCACCTCGTCGGCCTTGTGTTTCCTCTTTCTGGGAACTTCTTTGGAGTCCTCTGGATTCAGGGCCTCCTCGGCCCGGATATACTTTTCGATCCGATTAAAGAGGTCAGGGAAATCGATTGGAGGCTTCTTCGCCAGGGATGCCTTCAGCTGACCGTACCGAACGTTGTGCCTAAATGCTGCCGAGGCGACCCCTGGGTCGAGGGAGGAGACCGACCTCGCCTCTGTGGTGAACCTTAGGACAAACAGCCGAAGCGACTCCCCTTCCTTCTGTTGGAGGTCCAGTAGGGACGCGCTCGTCTTCTCGGCTTTCCTGCTGGCCACGAAGTGGGCGAGGAAGTTGCCCTCCAGTTGTTTGAAAGAGTAAATGGAGCCGGAAGGGAGCTTGGAGAACCATTCCCGAGCCGGACCCCAGAGGGTGGCGGGGAAGGCGCGACACAGGAGGGGATCCGATGTACTGTGAATCATCATGAGGGTCTTGAAGCCCTCCATGTGATCAGTAGGATCACCCTCGCCATCATAAGTCTAGAATTGTGGTGGGCGGAAATTCGGGGTATTTCTGCCTGCAGGATGACAGTGGAGAAAGGAGGTCAGGTCGGCCTGTGGCCTTGAGCCGGCCTCGGGCCGCCGTCGCCGAAGTGGTCGAGGCGGTCTTCCATTTCTTGGAGGCATTTCAAGACGTCATCGTCATACTCCGGCGAGACCGTCGGGCCGCGGGAGGCGCTGGCCTCGACATCCGAACGCGAGTGAGAGCGGTGGAGCATCTCGTCGATGGGGGTCCCCCGGATAGCCTCCATGATCTCTTTCCGAAAGTCTTGGAACTCCTGGTGAGTGACCGGAGCTCGTTCAGCCTGGTTGCGTTGGGGCGGTGCCCTCCGACCGATGCGGCTGAGCGCCGGCTCTCGCCCTTGGGGTGGAGGTCTGGATGGTTCGGGACCGAGTTGGAAGCGGCCCCTCCCCTAGTCCGGCTTGCCTGTCGATTCTGGATGACCCCGCGCAGGTCGGGTATGACCGAACGAGAGGCACCTAACTGGTACCCGAGGCTGATACCAGAATTGTTGGATCCATGAGTGTCGGCGGGGATGTCCTGGCAGCGCGTAGAGGTGATAGCTCTCCTGGCCTTGGGTGCCATGTGAGCTTGGATTGACAGGATACCGTTGATGGCTGAGCTTGGGCCGGCGTCCGCACTTTTTTTCCACAGACGGCGCCAACCTGATGAGGTTTGTTTTTAGGGGGTGGCTGCACCAGGTGTAAGTTCTCCTCGATTTGTATTTTTGCAGAAGCTTCGATACGGATGGTACGCCCGACCCTCAGCCGGGGGAGCGGCTCGGGAGTGGGCGGGAGCGAGGTGGAGATCGGATACTCGGCTCGGATCTGGAGGCTCGGCTCGGATGGTCTTGTGTACCTGCACTCGGTCTAGAAACACCGGGTTGGTCCCGGTGGCAGACCATCCGACGATCTAGTCAGTTACTGAAGGAGAGTAACAGTAACTAGGGTTTGAGAGGGGAAAGATTGATTACCTTTGGAAGGGGTAGAGGGTCTGGTATTTATAGAAAAAGCCAACCGGGTCTGGACCCGGTTGCCCGTGGTCCTGGCGTGGCAGAAGCCCAAGTAGGATAGGGCTAACGTGGCACGGGCTCAGGGTGGTTTAGGGCTACGTGGCGGAGGCCTGGGTGGTTCCAAGCTGACGTGGCAGACCCGGATGATCCGGCGGTGAATGCCCTTTGAGGGGATCCTATGGCCCAGGAGGGGCCACGTCATCTGATCCATATCAATTAACAAGTCCGAAAATAATTATTAAAACTCGGAAAAGTAATTGAAATTTCTGAAAAATAATTTAAAATTGGGATAATTAATTTAAAAATTCAAAAAAATTAATTATTAATTGGGGAAATTTTGTTAAAAATCTGAAAAATTGTGGAAATTTCAGAAAATTCTGGAAAAATTCAAGAAATTATTCACCGCCTCTAAATGTTTCTAACCAATTTCAGGTATCTCCAAATATTCCTGAAAGCTAATACTGAACTCCAGAACTCTGAAATAAAGCAAACTACTCCCCGAAAGCCAAGAAAATTATCTTCCTGGAGTGGGGCGCTTATGCTAATAGTAAAAATTGCAGCAAATCAGGGTTATATGATTCCAGCACATATCCTAAAGCTTCTACAGGAAAATTAACCATAACGGGCCTCTTTAACATGTACGAGCCTTCTTCATGCTCAATAACAAGACATGTGATGCTTTTAAACCCATTAAAAGCGACTAGGCCCACTAGGAGAGACACCCAACCCATGAAGGGTTGTAAGTCTAATCCCTTATCCCCAGATAGAGAGTCTTATCTCTTAAGGGGGAGAATCAACAGGAGATAAGAAATTCATATCAATCTAATGGATTCATATTAATATTTTAAACTGTTTCTCATGCCTATAAATACCATCCCCCTCCTCAGTCAGAAGGTAATCAATCAATCTGCGATTTCTCTCTCAAACTCTCTTTCTCTCTGGTTCTGACTTGAGGGTAGGAGGGTTTGTCGCCAGGGCCACACCTGATGTTTCAGATTTTTTACAGGGTCCATCGATCGCGTCAGCAATCGTCGGATTCAGATCACAGTGTACAATCAACGATCCAGATTCACTCTCGGGAGCTTTAACTATTTTTTGCGGTGACAATCAAAGGTTAGATCTTTAGTAGTTTTCCTTCAAAATATAAACTCACTATCTGTTTACTCCCACACCAAGATAAGCAACAACAAGTGATTGCCTGGTCCACCCTTCAATGAGATGGAATCAACATTCTTGAGTGATTGACTTCTTCACACATGAACATAACATTTCATCCTACATGAAAAAAGATCATGAGATGAAATTTAATTCATTGCATAACAATAAAATCCAATTACTTATATGGCAACATGAATAAATTTGAATTGATATAATTGGAAACATGGCTAGGGGAAAAAATATAACCAGATACATAAATTAAAAAAAAGAATAATTGAAGCTTTCATAAATTCCAATAAGAATGAGACAATATTTAGAAATGTAGTAGACCATAAATTTATAGTGACAAGATGACATCCTGAGATACTTAAACCCAAAAATGTTGTGAGCCAATAACTATTATTTTAATCATTTGAATATAATTATGATTGTTAATGACATCTAACCTTTCAGTTGACTATCATGGAGTTACACGCTTCTCGAAGAACTTCTTGATATACCACATTACGTGTACGATCATTAGTCTTTCTGGGATCATTTAGGTTCTCTGTCAGTAACATCTTCAAGCTAGAATGGGAAGTGCAATACAATAATGCTACATACAATTGACCGTGTGTAAACACAGGTCTTTTTAGACAAACTCCAACACTTAGGAGGGTTTGGCCTGAGCTCTTGTTTATTTTCATAGTAAATGTCAACTTTGAAGAAATTGTCTTCTTCTTAGTACAAATGGCCATCTGATTTATGTAAGCGACGTGCTCATTCGAGAATCAAGAATGTCTCGCCTGCATACCTTCCTGTAATAATTGTAACTATAATAATATGTTTTCCCATAGTATGAACAATAAGGCATGTCTCAATGCAAAGTTCTATATACTAATTCAAAATTTTCAATATTATAATCGGTAGTGCTTGCTTCAATTCTAAACAATGATTTGCGAACTCGCTCATCTTAATTGTATTTAGAAATTCGGACGGATGCATATCTTGCTCATTTGTACCATTCAGGTATGATCTACTAAAACTACACTTAAGTAGTTGACCACCTGCCCATGAACCATTAAGAAAATATGAGAATTTATTGCAGCAACTTCCTCATTAGTTGGTGCTACATAGCATGTTTTTCAAGGAAGGTTGAGTCATTATATATAGATTCAATGTTATGATAAATCGAGTCAATCAAACCCTTTAGACCATCTACAGCTTTTATTACAAGGTCATTTGGTATTTGTATTCAATCATGTTCAAAACATCTGTTTGAAGATTCACCTGGAATTTTACTTTCTCCTACATCTAAAATCCATTTTGAAATTTTTTTGTTCATTTTTTTCTAACTTGATCAAGTGAACTTCCCATCAGTCTCATGTTTTCTTCATATACACTTGTAATTAACTCCGAGTGTTGCTTTAAAGTGTTCAGGTTGAAGGTCACCCTCCTTGCAGATGTACGGGTACACAATTAATTTGTCATAACACTTTGCGTGCATTTTTGTCTTAACTTAAGAATTTTCATCGTACGTGCAATTTTGTGTGGATCTGAAGTAAGGAGTGTCATCATAGGACAATGACTTTTCGCCGTAATATTTCAAATCTTTGTCGTCGTACCAATGCAAAAAGTGATTTTTGAGTTAGGAAAACGACATGTTATTTTTGTCTTACATCCTACATTAATAAGTGTGGTTTATGTAATTATTTAAATCTGAATAATAATATTACTTTTATTATTTATCCAATTCAACATATTTAAGAAAAATTGAAAGAATATTTTTATAGAGATAAATAACAATAGGAATATGCTTTAACTTAAGTTTTTGTCTTAACTTAAGAATTCTTATCGTACATACAATTTTGTGTGGATCTGAAGTAAGGAGTGTCATAATAGAATGATGCATTTTTTGTTCCAATATTTGAAATTTTTGACGTCATGCCAATGCAGAAAGTGCTTTTATTGAGTTAGGAAGATGACATGTTATTTTTTTCTTGCATCCTCCATTAATAAATGTGGTTTGTGCAATTATTTAAATTTGAATATTAATATTATTTTTATTATTTATCCAATTCAACAGAGTTAAGAAAAATTGAAAGAATCATTATATAGACAGATAAATAACAATAGGATGATGCCTTAAGTGTTTGTCTTAACCTAAGAATTCTTATCGTACATGTAATTTTGTGTGGATCTGAAGTAAGGAGTGTCATCATAGGACGTTGCCTTTTCACCACAATATTTCCAATCTTTAATGTCATGTCAATGCAAAAAGTGCTTTATTTCCTCTGAATAATAATATTAGTTTTATTATTCATCCAATTCAACGTAGTTAAGACAATCGAAAGAATCATTATATGGAGATAAATAACAGTAGGGACTTGTAACAAAATAATTTACAATTTTCCTATATCTTTGATTCTTCGCACCTACTGTTTTAAACAAAATAACTGGAAAATCTCATTATCTTTGGTTCTTCAGGCCTACTGTTAAGCATAATTAATTAGGATTCATTTATAATAAGGTACAAATTGAGATGAATATATAATTTTTGAATTAAGGTATAACATGAGATAAGAATACATATAGCACACCTAATATGATGAAGAAGTCTTGGCCTGTAACATGAGATAAGAATACATATAGCACACCTGGTATAATGAAGAAGTCTTGGATAGTAACAAAATAATTGAAAATTTTACTCTATCTTTGATTCTTTACATCTACTGTTGCAAACAAAATAGTTAGAAAAATCACTTTATTTTTTGTTCTTCAAACCTACTGTTAAACATAATTAATTAGGATGATGATGAAAACTGAAATTAAATCTAGTGGAATGAAATTGAATGGAAAAAGGGAAGAAGGAGAAGTGGGAGAAGGTAGAGTTACTTGAGAGAAAAATATGAGAAGGCGGAGGGGTCGTCATTGAAGGTGGCGAAGGGATCATCGTTGAAAGCAGCATGGGAAGGGTTGGGAGGTCGAGGTGGATGTTGAAGGGAGCAGGTTGAGGGTTGGAGAGGTTATCCGTGTTAAGGTTTGTGGATCCAAATACATGATAATTGGGTTGGAGAAGACAGACGAGAAGAAGAGTTGAAGATGGAGCAAGCAGTTCAGAGCAGCCAGCAGCTGCAGGCAAGTAGCGGTCGACTGCACTTGGATAGTCGACCGCACACGTACAGGCAAATGTATAGTTGACAGCACACGTACAGGCAAATGTACGGTCGATCGTGCAGTCGATCGTCTCTCTCTATGTTGGACCCTGCAGACTTGAAGGAATGACCGGTCGATCGGACAGTCGACCGACCCACTTTTTGTTAGACCCTGTACAGTCGAAGGCATGAACCGGTCGACCACCACTGTGTTGCGATCGACCGTCGCGACGCTGATTGATGAGCGCCGGAGATTAGAAGTTGTATAAACCTATATATATTGTATTGTGTATGATTTTAGGGTTATGTGAAAAGAAAAGAAAAATCTTACAGCCGTCATTGAGAGAGAGGGAGATAGAGAGAAGCCCTACACCTTTGTTGTGAGTTCTTGAGAGATTTGTAAACTTGTTCTTCATATTTCTAGTGGAAATCACAGGAGTGCCTCTGCGCGGGGAAGTAGCCATTGCATTGGGTGAACCTCGAAAAATCTCGTGTGTTTTTGTGTATTGTTTTTTGTTGTTCTTTGTTCTCTTGATTTTGATTCCATTGTTCTTGCATCTTGTTGGTGAGTTATTTTGCAGTTAAAACTCAAAAATCCGGCGGTGAAGGCAAATGGGTCGTTGTTAAAGAAGGCGTCTGTAGGGTGCGTCAGCAAGGTGGAGGGCCACACGGGAGGGGGCAACTTCGGAGGCGAGATGGATGTGGCGGGGAGGAGGTTGAGAGTTAGGGAGGTTGGCGACGCAGTTTGTCGGTGGCCTAGGTGGAAGGATCATCGTTGAAGGCGGAGGCGGGGTGCGTTGACTAGGTAAATGCCCCGTGGGAGGAGGCAAAGGTGGAGGGTTTTTTAAGTGAGAGAGGATGAGACCGTGACTTGTTAGGTTTGGGGGTTTAATTTTTTTCTTTTTTATGAAAACATGTGGCATGCACGTGTTATTTTAAATGAGATTTTTCTATTTTTGCTTTACTTGCTCTATTTCAAAATAGACGAAGTGAGAGGGGTAGACTCGTTTGCTTAATTATATAGATGGTATATATATCTTCTTATATTTACAAAGAAAATTTTACCATACCCTTACCCGTAGGGTAATTGGGTAAAGGTAGATGAGTATACCCTTACCCTTGCCCAGGGCCGACCCTGAGCTTACGGGGGCCTGATGCGAATTTCCCAAAAAAAAATTTTGAGGGCCCCTAAAAAAATGTACAAATTGTAATTTAACTTTACGCGCAAAATACATACGTATCGGTATAAGGAAGAATTTTTGTTGTTTTTTTTTTTTTGTTGGGGGGGGGGGGGGGGGGGGGGGCTAAAATTGCACAAAAAATGGAGGTCCGAGGCGGCCGCCTGTTCGGCCTCCACCTCATGGTGGGCCTTGCCTTTCCCACCCCTAGTTAGGTTTAGGTTAATCTCATCAATCTCGTGGTGGCTTGACACTGAATTTATGCGCCTACTTATTAGACACTTTTATAAAGGTGTTTCTAAAAGAAAGAAAACTATTTTATGAAGACAAAATTCTGTAAAATTCTTCTCAAATTTTATTTTTAAAAAATCCCTTGATTCTTTATTATTTGAAATAGAAAACTGTAGGAATTGTGGCGTTGAAGGAAATTTTCTCCTATGACACATTAAAAAATCACTCTCATCCCTAAAAGTGTACAACATGTCATAAAATATAAAAAACATAAAATATTGTCAAAGTTGAATGATTTGTACCCATGTATTTAATGAATGCAATAGTTTTATTGCTGAAAAACTGTTCATTTTGCAGCCTCATGGTGAATGAGCAAAACATATTTAAATTTAGTAATTTTTCTTCACTCTATGTTTTATAATATAAAGATTAATTTGAACGGTGTAGATCGTAAATTGTGGTTGTATATAATGAGTTTTAAGTGACCCCTCTTACGCCATAGGACTCCTTGTCTTCTTTATTTGGAAATACCCCTCAAAAGTTGTAAAGTTCATAGTGAGTTTTTTTTGTCACATGTAAAAGTTTAGGGGCATTTTTTTATATTGCGAATCCGGATAAAGTTTATGGTAGTTTTTAAAAGAAATTTTGTGGTAAAAAGAAAAAAAAAAAATGGAGTGTTTTTTTAAGGACAAAAATGGTGGGGTGGGGGGTTGCATTTTATAAACTCCTTGTATAAAACCAACTATGACACGGTATCTCTAAAAATCCAAAAAAATGCCTAATATAAATCCATTTTCAAACAAGGTGCCTCATTGTTAATCCTCTCACGATTAGTATGCTAAGATGTGTGCAGTTATTTGATACGAGTTTTTCTTTGATGCGTGTTAGAGCATCTGTAGATGTTGAAATCAAATTTTGCATATTTGGCATGTAGCCAATAGTGAATATAACTTTCGTCTGTAGTCGTTGTTAGCCAAAATTTGGCTTTTCAAAATCTTAATAGAACGAACAGTAAATCATTTCTTGTCGGACGTTTTTTTTTAACCTGAATTTTTTTTTGGGGCCTGTTGATACACGTTTTTTTTTTAACCTGAATTTTTTTTTGGGGCCTGTTGATAGTGACGTTTCCACCCCGCCCAAAAAAAAACACAAAAAAAAAAAATTGGGACGATAAATTATTTACCGTCCGATTATTTTATTAATAAAAAAATCGAATGGTAAATCATTTACCGTCCGATCAACAGACGAAAAATAATGTTTTATCGAGCTATTTTTTCCATTTAGCCAAATCTTCTGCCAAATATAGCTCACTACCATTCACTATAAGCCAAAATTTGGCGAAATAGCCAACGACTACCGCTTCGAGCCAAATTTTGGATATTTTGGCTAAATAGCCCATGACTACAGATGCACTTACAGTGTGTACTTATTTGAATGTAGTAGTCAAACATAGGGATGGCAATGGGTAAACTGTTGTTAGCTATGACTTGCTTTTTTTAAGTTTATGCATCGCGTTACCCTGGGAACTCAAACCATGCAATTACCGAATGGACAAACCAAAATAGAGAACCGTAAAAGAAAGACAACTAGTGAAGGTAAAAGCGAGACAAACATAAAAAATAGAAATACAGTATTTTGCCCCCGATAATACAAAGACGAAACTGCCTAATCTAAATCCCTGGCAACCCAATCCCCTTTCACTAGAACTGAATGGTACTCTCTCTCTTCTCTCTCTCTCTCTCAAAAGCTTCTGCAAAGCCAACTATTGATCTCCAGAATTAGAAACCTGCAGCAGTCAGCACCACCGTCCAGCAAAAAACATTACAAGCGACCAAAATCATGAAGACGGTGGAGTGCAGAATGGGATCGAGATTGGAGAAGATGAATGCAGGTTTCGTCTTCCATCTCAGTCAGCTAACAAATGCTTCTGGCTCGCCGACTTGGAAGATGTCTGCAAAAATTAATTAAGCAGGTTTATATTAGTATATTGTTTAAATCATATTTTTACAATTGAATATTGTCCTTGTACAATAATCTTGTACAATGACAAAAGGATTAACGAATAATGATTTGAAAGCCTCAAGGTAATTGGAGGTTTTATGTCCACATTTGGACCTGCAATCCAACCATGTATGTAGTTCGAGTCCAAATATGCTTACCAATTTATCATTTTTTACGTAGGAACCACACAAAATTTATAAATGCAGGATGCTTTAGATTTCATGCGGCATGTCACAATCACTGTTGACTAGTACAGTGACAACGATACTACCTGTCATTTATTTCTAAAACTTGTCAATTGTCACCCAACAGAAGCTGACCAGATATAGGGACTAGTTACTGCTTTTTATTCATCCACAATCCTGTAAAAATCTAGATACAGCACTGAAACTAAGTATCTCTCCATGTCTCATGCTACTACAGGATTCAAAGTGCTACTAACATTAACAACATAGTCCAGTTTTTCACACACATCACACATGCCATAGTCCGATGTCTGTAAGTTGTGATATGGCTGAATCAAAGTAAAAGATGCAATGGAGCAAACAAGCAATCATGACAGTCAATAAGAACTGAAAAAATACATGTGAAGTTATACACGAACACTTATTTTCGCACAACTGGAACTGGGAACTTCCATCATCATATGTATAGTGAATATAGGGAATGGAACCAACAAGAAAATCGATTAGCAAATCTAAAATGTAGAAATTGGTCTGTGTTGTTAAAATTCCTATATTTGAGCACAATTTTGCTTAATACCTTAAATACAGAGCAGATGTTTGCTAATTTCCATTCTTCTTAGCCAATCTTTAATGCAGAGCCAGATGTATTAACATAGATATGCATAAACCGTGGACAATTTTTTTTTTTAATAGGTTGGATTAAACTTGTGTAACCCATCTAATATCCTCTCTCTCACTGTGGTCTCGTGTTTGGAATTTAGGAGATGCAATAAAGCAAAAATAATAATAATAATAAACTCTAAACTAGTATCTATAGTAAGGGGTTTTATTACTTTATATTACAATTTATTCTCAATTAAAGAGATTTTTAACAATACTTTCCAGACCCCTAGTTTTATCTTTTATGTAGTCCATTTTAGCTGGAATATCAAAATAAACCACATAGTATGGTATTAATTTATTTCCTGGCAAACTCTCCAATACAAAGAGACGGGGTTGGACAAGGAATAAACGAGGCATTCTCCCTAACAAGCTGACGTACAAAGACAGTAATGGAAATGAAACAAAGCAACATGCAGTTTTCACAAGTAACAGCACTTAATATAACTTGGAATAAGATAATACCAAATGCCATTGGGAAATAGTGGTCGCAACAGGTTAGATTCGGGAAGGAAGATCCCCTTGTGGATAAACAAAATTTTGATAGGATCCAACTGACTATTCAAAATTTCAAACCACACTAAGAAATGAACGATCCACTTGGGAATCCAAACCAAGTAAAATTTCAGTTCAGATTTCAATTTTGACTATTCAATTTTACTACTGTTACCAAAAAAGTGGTTTTTATTTAGCTACAAAGAAAAATTCGAAGTTGTATAAAAACGACAACTTTTTGCTAATTTAAAACAATAAAGTGAACCTGTTAATTAAAATATTATCATAAGAAAAGCTAATTTCATCTCCAAAATTTTTTTCAACTATTAATGAAAGCAAATAAATGTGTGTTTCATGAACTACATAGCAGACTGATGTTTGTTGCCTAATAATAGAAAATATTTCTGTTGGGTTTAAAAAGAAAACAAACTGGAGATACCGAATAGCTAAATATTACTCTATATGGAATTTTGAATATTTAATTAAACTAACATAAATAAGTTCTATATTTCGGGATATCGGAATTATCGAAGTTATTGAGTTATCGGGATTGGACCCACTAAGCTAATGCATCAATTTTGAAGCGTCCATGCCCTAAAATTTGAGTCCGATTCGGATTGGGCAGCCGGATTATCGGCTCCATCTGGTGGTAGTAGTAGAAGGAAGTCTCATTTGAAATTGCCAACCTACTTGGCAAGGATATGTATTCAAGAGTAGGCAGATGCATACTTGGTTGAAAAAGAAATTAACCAATATAGACACAGGATGTAGTCAGAATCAACAAAATCATCAGTCTCATAATGTACCCAAGAGAAGAAGGGCAAAGCCATGAATTCTGCGGCGTCTTTGTAGACCAGACTCTAAACAAGAAAACTACTGTACTTCGATCCAGATCTCTGTTAACAATGGGTAAACATGAAAGAAAATAAGAATATACAGCAAACCCAGTCTCATTAGTACCACCATGACAAAACTGCAATGGACCTAGCAAGCAATCACCAGGGTAACAAGAAATCCAGGGCTAGCAAAATCAAAATTAATATAAGCAGCCTATTATTCTTAAAATGAAATAGAAAATTTTCTTGTACCCACAAATAACTCAATAGAACACTTGAAATTAATTTGTGCTGGTGTGTCGATACAACAAATGATCATTTCATAACATGATTATTGTCTGATAAGTCACAGACAGAAAATTAAAAGATCCGAAGACAGTACAGTGAGTCGGTGATGGTGTGAATTTAAGCTCAGTCGTCAACCTAGAGTTTAAACTACCAATAGCTTGACCAGTACAGCACCAAAGTTAAGATGAACCTGAAGAGAATTTGGACACAGGTCTCATGAATGAGAGATCACAAGTTCAAAAATTCAGTGCAAACCACAATACCAAGGAACTTTCCTTCCATTTCCTACCCAAACACTACTAGAAATAAACAAATTGTCTCACTTCACCTCACAAAGATGAACTTGAAGAGAGTTCCATAAGACATAGCACTAATGAATGATGGGCTCTAAATTTACTGCAAACCACAAATTTGAGAGGTTTCTCTGTATATACTAGCCAAGAATGCCCTAGGAGGGGTAAAAAAGAGCCTCACCTCACTTGCATGCACATATTTTATGTATGTAAGAAGAGAGAACAAAGGAGCTACAATGACATTGCAACCCTCATGCTACCATGTGGACTTGCGTTGTGGCAAAGGCTGGAGCCATACAACAGCTTATGGATGCCAATTCCCCCAATCATTCCCAAAAATTGCTTATAAAGAAAAGAGAAAAAAACGTTGATATTATGGTATCTCTCCCTTTAAATTGTGATAAATTTTGCCCCTTCATTCAAAAATTTCATATCCATGTCTTTAACCATTCCCAAAATAGCTCTTTTTGGCTTCATAAGCTTTCTAGTATTCCCTCACCACATTCCCATCTTTCTAATTTTTCTTCCTTTGCTATACCTCCAATTCTGTATTCCCTTTCTTTCTAAGTTCCTCCCATTGATCCTCAATTGCTGTCCCTTTATATGAAATTTAAAATATATGAATCAAACTGTATGCTCCCTAGAAACTAATAATATTAGTCTCGGTTAAAACATTCATATCCAAAACTACTTGAAACTAAGACAAAGACAAAATAAAAATAAAAAATGAAAGCAAGATCATGCCATAAAACAGTCAGTTATGTTAGAATACAACACCAGCATGTGGTCTTGACCAAGTTTATTATTTGTTTTGAGTTGTTAGAGTAAATAAAGGCTTGTTAGCTTATTACCGAGTCAAGTGTTAGTTTGTTAGTCATGGGTTGTTAACGAGTCAAGTGTTAGTTTGTTAGTCATGGGTTGTTAATTGTCCTATTCTTTAGGAATTTGTTGAGGAAATTATGCAATGTGGCCTCCCTCTGTATGCCTATATAAGACAGAGCACTTCACCCATGTAGTGTGTCCAACTTTTAAGAGTAATAATAGCTCTAGTACTATTTTATCTATTGTGTGTTACTGCTCTTCACTTACATTAATTTTCTTATTGTCTTCTAGTGTTCAACATCTGGTATCAGGTCCAGGTTATCGTGAGCATCATATTTTGGTGAGCTTTCTCTCTCGACAAGATGAGTGATCTTCAAGTTGTTGGCGGAATAAAAAAGCTCAACAATCAGAACTACAATACTTGGTTTACATGTATGATGTCTTACATGCAAGGCCAAAATTTGTGGGAGGTTGTCAATGGAAGCGAAGTTAAGCAACCACATGCAGAGGATGCAAATTCTACTCAAAGTAAATGGGAGATAAAAACGGGCAAGGCAATGTTCGCTTTTAAGACTACGATCGAAGAAGATGTGCTAGATTCAGGACGCCAAAACTCCCAAAGAAGCTTGGGATACATTCGCCATGCTCTTCTCAAATAAGAATGACACAAGGCTTCAACTTTTAACGAGCGAACTTTTGTCGTTAGCACAACACGAGATCGCTCGGTATTTTCACGAGGTGAAGTCACTATGCAGTGAAATTTCTGAGTTAGATCCGAAAGCTCCAATCGGGGAAACCAGGATGAAAAGAATAATTATCCATGGTTTAAGGCCTGAATATAGGGGCTTATTGCTGCAGTACGGGGATGGCAAAATCAACCATCACTTTTTGGGTTCGAAAATTTGCTTGCTGGACAAGAAGCACTACCTAAGCAAATGAGAGGAATCTCGTTGAAGGATAAGGAGTAAGCACTTACGCCAATAAAAGCAGAGGAAATCCCAAGCAGCATACATTTGGTGGGTCTAAAAAGAATGATAATACAAAAAGCCATCGAAGTGAAGGATGTAATCGTATAGAGGGAGCTTCGAAGAATCATCGCAACAACATAAAGTTTGAAGGGAAGTGCTACAATTGCGAGAAGAAGGGTCACATGGCGAAAGCTTGTTGGTCGAAGAAAAAGTCAGTGGAGAATAACGCTCCTACTTCCAAAAATAAAGAAGAATGGGATGTTGAGGCATTATTTGCGGTAGAAGAGAAGGAGTTAGCTCTTATAGCAATTACATCTGAACATATTGATTATGAGAAAGATTGGATCGTTGACTCGGGATGCTCAAACCATATAACGGGTGACAAAGAAAAGTTGCAGAATATGTCCAAGTACAAGGGAAACCGAGTTGTAGTGACAGCCAACAACTCGAAGTTACCAATAGCTCACATCGGTAATACGATAGTATCTCCCCAATATAGTGCTAATGAGATGCCGCTTCAAAATGTACCATGTTCCAAGTATGAAGAAAAATCTTCTTTTAGTATCACAATTAACATCTTCTGGTCATTTTGTTCTGCTTGCTCCGCAAGATGTCAAGGTTTATCGTGACCTTGAGATTGTAGAAGAACCAGTGATGACGGGACGGAGATAAGAGTCAGTCTATGTGATGTCTGCAGAAACTGCATAAGTAGACAAGACGAGAAAGAACGAGACGGCTGACTTGTGGCCAGTGTTCTAAATGGCAGCCGCCTCGGACACCTAGGCGCTCAGATGGAGAACGAACCGCCTTTGCCATAGGCGGTGGTCTAGGCGGTCAGAGGCGATTAGGCGGCCGTTTTGTTGAGTAGGTGTTTGTGGCGCCAATCATGCGTCCGCCTAATGTCCAACGCCTAGGCGTTTTCTATTTTTTAAAATTTTAAATACTATTAAATAACACAAAAAAAGAGAACTACTATAAATCTATTAATTCGTTATATACTATGTATGGATCTTTAATAGTAGTGTAATTGTTTTTACTTTTTTTAATATTATTGGTGATAGATTGCACATATTACACCTATTACACATTAAAATAGCATATGTTACACATATTGCACATATTGCACATATTACAATTGGACAATTGTTTTTTTACTTGCACATATTACACATTAATTGCACGAGAAAGCTTTTTTTATGTATAAACACCCTTTAATTACACATATTACACAAGAACATGATGAATATTTGCAATTGGTTTGGATAATTATACTTACGATTGAATAATAGGGGCTGAAATTAACTAAATCGTCAAAATAAATTCAACCGCCTAGGCGCCCCTTGACCGAACCGCCACCGCCTAACGCCGTTTACAACCTTGCTTGTGGCACACACGGTTAAGTCATGTTAAATATTCCAAGCTAAATGTGATGATGAAAAGATCAATGCTGAAAGGACTTCCTCAACTTGAAGTAAAAACAGACACAGTCTGCGCAGGATGTCAGTATGGCACAACGCATCAGTTACCGTATGAAGAGTCAAAATTTAAAGCAAATGAACCGTAGAGTTAAATTCACTCTGATGTGTTTGGACCCGTCAAGCAAGCCTCGGTTGGTGGGATGAAGTACATGGTGACCTCCTTTATTGATGATTTCTCAAGATACGTGTGGGTTTATTTCATGAGGCAAAAGTCTGAAACCTTTTCAAAGTTCAACGACTTCAAGAAAGTAGCAGAAGCAGAAGTTGGCAAAGAAGTTCATTATCTACACACCGACAACGGAGGAGAGTACATCTTAAGCGAGTTCAACAATTTTCTTCAGGAGCACCGAATATGCCATCAGTTCACATGTCCTAACACTCCGCAGCAAAACAGAGTAGCAAAAAGGATGAACAGGCACCTGACAGAAATATGTCGAAGTATGCTTCATGCGAAGAATGTTCCAGGATGATTTTGGGCAAAAGCAATGAAGACTGCGGCTTTCGTAATCAATAGGCTTCCTCAACAAAGGTTATGTTTTCTTTCACCTTTTGAAAAATTGTGGAATATGAAGCCTACAGTCAGCTATTTTTGAGTTTTCGCTGTGTATGTTATGTGTTTGTACCTGACCATTTACGTAGCAAGATGGACAAGAAGGCTGTTAAGTGTATTTTTGTAGGATATGACAATCAAAGAAAAGGGTGTAGGTGCTGTGATCCTACAAGTGGAAAGTGCTACACATCTCGGAATGCGGTGTTTGATGAAGCATCTTCATGGTGGTCCTTAGAGAAGAAGATACTACCAGAGTCAGATGTTATTAAAGATGAGTTGCAATCTACTCAAATCCAACTGAGTTTAGGAGAACCTGAAGATGAAGATAATGGTTCTGATCTCAAGACAGGCGTAGCTCGGAGTCCATGGCAAACTGGCGTGTACGAACAACCAAGCGAAGAAGAGGACCCTAGTGAAGAACAAGCACAATCTCCTCTTAGAAGATCAACAAGAGCCAGAAAGCCGAACCTTAAATATGCCGACACTGCCATAGTAAAAGAAGCAGATGCAAAAGAACTGAAAACATTTGAGGAAGCCTTTCAGAATCCAGAGTGAAATCAAGCTATGATCGAGGAGATTGCTGCATTAGAACAGAATCAGACTTGGGAGCTGGTACCAAGGGCTAGAGATGTAAAGTTTATTTCCTGCAAATGGGTGTATAAGATAAAGCACCGCGCAGATGGATCAATTGGGAGGCTCAAAGCTCGAATGGTAGCTCGGGAGTTCTCTTAACAATATGGACTAGACTATGATGAAACTTTTAGTTCAGTTGCGAAGCTTACGACTGTACGGTAACTACATGCACTTGCAGCTAACAAAGATTGGAACTTGTGGTAGATGGATGTGAAGAACGCGTTCCTACATAGGGAGTTGGATCGGGAGATCTACATGAATCAACCGATGGGTTTTCAGAGTCAAGATCATCCTGAATATGTGTGTAAACTACGAAAGGCACTTTATGGGTTAAAATAGGCACTGACAGCTTGGTATGGTAAGATTGCTGAATTCCCGACTCATGGTGGTTATTCAGTGACATCTGCAGATAGTTTGTTTATCAAAGCTAATGGAAGGAAGCTAGCTATTGTACTAGTATGTGTGGATGATTTAATCATAATAGGAGATTGTGACGAAGAAATGCTACGAACAAAGGAGAATTTATCAGTTCGTTTTCAAATGAAAGAACTTGGTCAGCTTAAGCACTTTCTCGGTCCGGAGATTGATTGTACTCAAGATGGAATATTTCTCTGTCAGCAAAAATATTCCAAAGATTTGTTGAAGAAGTTTGGAATGCTTGATTGCAAACCAATTTCGACTCCGATGGAGCCAAATGCCAAAATGTGTGCTCATGAAGGGAGAGATTTGGAACATGTGGCGATGTATCGACAATTGGTGGGTAGTTTGATCTATTTAACTTTAACAAGACCTGATATTTCTTATGCAGTTGGTGTGATGAGTCGGTACATGCAAAATCCGAAGAAGCCTCACCTGGAAGCAGTACGACGAATTCTGAGATATGTTAAAAGTACGCTTGGCTATGGTATCTTATATGAGAAAGGTGGAGATTGCAAAGTGTAATCCCCAGAATAAGATAAAATATTTTATTATATATATATTATTTATTTTAAACTAAGTTAAGACTTGAATTGAATTGGTGCATGATTATTGAAGTAAATAACCATGCATTTTTGTGCACAAGGGTTAGGGTTAGGGTTACTATTTGACCTAGGGTTTTATGGCTTAGGGTAAGGAGCTAACCCTCATCTTGATCAACCTAGGCCCATCTTGAAGAGATCTAATGGTTGATTTTGAGCCATGAAGAGTTTCTTCATGAATTTCCACGAGAACTCATGAAACTTCGAGCACCTTGTTGTGTTGGCATTCATCATCACCATCCACCTCCACTCACTCAACCCTACCCCATCCTCACCCTTCATCTTGGCCGGCCCAATCCACAACCCTAGCTCCCTCCATTTTTTTAAAAATTCCCACCCCCATTCACCTTCTCATTCTTTCATCTTATCTTGTTGTTCAAAAAAAAAGAGGAGAAAGGAAAAGAGAAGGAGAAAATAAAGGAGAGATTTTTTGAAGTAGTAGTCGTAGAGTAGGAGTAGAAGAGAAGAGCAAGTGTGCAACTTGAAGAGGAAGGAGGCAAGCTAAAGCTAGTTGGAGATTCTCTTGCAAACATAAGATGTGGGTGAATCTCTAAACTCAAGAACTTAGTATTTTTTTTGTATCTGTAAATTAGTATGTAGTGGTAGTTAAGAAAGTTTGGTTACCATGTATGAGTATGTGGCATGCTAAGAAAAATAGCTTGTATGGTAGAACAACTCTTTTCATGATTTTCTTGTTGAAGAACATGTATGAATATGTGGATTTGGGATTTTCTAGTTCACAAATGGCTAAGAATTTGGGGCTAAAATTTTTAAGGCATGTTATATATGAATCTAGAGCACGCATGAATTTTTTCATAATATTTGGAGTCCATTTAGTAGCCCAAACACTCAATTTTCGAACAGAGGCAGACTGAAAAAGCTGTTGTTGTGTGAAAACTTGATATGTCTTTCAAAAATCATAACTCAGTATTGGTAAGGTATTTTAAGCTGAAATTTTTATTGGATGCTCTTGCATGTGTCTACAACCATAGTTTCAAATTTCGCATTTCTCTGAGATCGCTTGATGCCTCAATTTTTTTTAAGTTGCAACTGGTCTGGATGACAGGAATTGAATCTGTCTGTTTTGAGACTGAAATTCATCTATCCATAACAACTTATGTGTGGACGATATTTTAATGAAATTTTTGCAGTAGCTTGTAGTATGAGATTACATCCCGATTCTAAAATTTTAGATTTTTTTGATAACATTTGATGAAGTTTCAAAAATAAGTTGTATATAGGAAGTACTACCAGAGTAATAGTTATGAATTTTGGAAGTACTGGGCAGATCCAGTCTTCTTAGAAGATATCACTTTTTGCATGTATATGACTTTTCCTCAACTCCTACTCCTAAGTTTGGATTGAGAGTTAGGGGTATTTCTATACCCCAAATGCTTGTTGTTTTTGTGTCTTACGTTGATTAAGACATAGATGGAGACTTGAACCACTTTGAGTCATTGACTTGTCTAGCTAGTTGCCCTATACCTATCAACCGTTAGGCTAGCATTGGAACTTCCGCCTCGATGATTAGAAGCGGCTAACTCGGGCACCGGCAGAATCACAAGGAATGATCGCAAGTCGAGATTGAGGACGAGACTCAAATAGGGAAAGTGGCGAGCAAGGTGATCGTGTCGCCAGAGCCGGCGGTTGATAGACGGGAACTAGGGTTTTCATTAGGGAAGCCGCATTGAGACTAGGTATAACCTAGACTATGGATCAAGTTTGTAACCATACCTTTATAACATGTCCGGGTAGACTCAGTATTAGTTAGGATTGCGGTCACCTATAAATTGCATTAGTTTTCTAGCAACTAGTAGTCGGGTGTTGTACTATCCTGTCATTAGGGATACGTGCTGCGGTGCGTATTTCGCACTATTAATTCCTGAAGAATCGTGGTAAGAATGGGAGGGGATTCCTGTCGGATATGGGACTTAGACCTTCGAGGCCGTCAAGTTCTTATGTTAAGTGGACACGAACGAACCATGGGGCTGCTGTCCCATGGATCTTCGACGTCATAGATAAGCGGTTGTGTATCTGTAAGATCGTCATGGCATTTGTGTGATCCAGACCGGATTGGGGCACTAGTGGCAAACGGAGACACCACTGTGTTTAGTAGTGGTCACTGCAGCAGTCACGATTGTATCTATCAGGAACAGGTCGAGTACAAGAGTAGGATGCATGGCGGGAATTCAAAACCTTGAACTTGGAGACAACAGCTTAATTTGGAACGTATGTAGTATGCGATGCATGCATTTCCAAAGTCTCACTTGCATTAGATCAAGTACATTTTGACCTGTGCATTAGATTACTAAGGCATATCATACGCAGACACCTTTAACCCAATTGCACTTTCATATTTTTAGTCACCTTTAAGTCTTGATTTGTCAAGTTTGGAGATCGCTGTTTTTATCAACCTTGCGTTAGTAGAATTACTGGTGTGCCCACTCTTTTAGGTGCTAGATTGCCGATTCGTGGAGCCCAGGAAAGCTCAAGCCAGATGGAGTGTCCGAGTGATAGTATCAAGTGTTCATTATTTACATCTTGTTGTTTTTGTAAACTCTGATTTGTAATTTCTGGAACATTCTATATTGTAATACTTGAACTTGTAAACATCATGGAATAAAATTTGTTTAAATTTTTCCTGTATTTTTCCTTTATTGTGACTGTTTGAAGGAAAGATTCTGGTTTGTCACGAATCGCCAGTATAGGGATTCGGGGCGCTATAGAGTTGGTATCAGAGCAACCTTCAGACTATAGTCCAATATAACAGGAAAATAGACATGGATGCCACTAGGGGAGTCGGGTTTAGCCAGTAGTAGATTGTTATAAATCACATTGTTGCTCTTTTCAACTTATGTTTTATAATTTTCTATATTTGGACTAATTCCCGTATTGTTTTCTCCTGACAGATGGCAAACACGCATAACGGATGGGCGAATGGGACTCAAGTTGGACCAGATCCAGCAGATACTTAGGCTACCCCACCTCCACCTCCACAGCGCACTGCCGTGGAGCGGGCTATCAGCAGACTGTTCCAGAACTTTGCGACCTATAGATGGAGCCACGGGCATTTAGAAGACCGCGTAGAGAACTGCGGCCATGCCCTAAAGGCCACTAATAGACGGGTGGCAAGGTTAAAGAGGTCAAAGAAGAGACTTTCGAGGAAGATAATGCTGATGAGGCACCAACACATGGAGAAGTTGGCTCAGCTGGAGCAAAGACTTAGGGAATTACAGGCAAAGGTTGCCCAACAGCAGGCCCAGTTGGAGCAACTGACTGCAGCCGAGCACTCTGCTACAGGCGATCACCCTGTGAGAGACATGTGTGATCTGAGCCTGTGAAGGATCTTATGATGTCATGTTTTGATGTTTTGTTGTGTACATGGGATAACGTTTTTTGGCCTCTGATGCATAGTGTGATGTTTTGACTACACTTATGGTAGTAGTGTTTTGACTGTACTAATGACAATGTTAATGTAACCCTTCTAATATATATAAATGAAGACTAGTATTTTAACAACTACTTTTAGTATGATGTGGGTTTTACATTATGATTTCAAATTAGTAATAAGATTTAGCATTCAGATATCTGGAAGAACCAGGAACAGCCGAAGCGGGCAAACAGAGGGTGAGGGTAGCGAAGCCAATAACGCTAACCTCAACATAGGAGCAGAATTTGCTCAACTATACCAAATGCTGGGAGCATTTGTGGGGGCGAACATGAACCAGGCACCACCACCAGGAGCACCGGGAGTTGCTCGAGAAAATGCAGCTGCGGATTCGGTCAAAATGGTCGAATCTTTCAAAAGAAAGAAGCCGCCAATCTTTGAGGGACAGACCGACCCGACCGCAGCAGACGACTGGATACGCCAAGTGGAAACGGTGTTTGAAGTCTTGATGACACCAGAAGATAGTACAGTTCGGCTGGCCACAATCTTACTGGAGAAAGACGCCGGGGTATGGTGGCAATCTGTAAAACGTGGCTGGGGAGAAGGTACGATAACATAGGACTTCTTGGAAGAATTCCGACAACACTACTTTCCCTTAGACGTGCAGGAAGAAAAGGCGATGGAGTTCCACAGTTTGAAGCAAGGAAACATGTCAGTCAGGGAATATGAAACAAAGTTTACACAGCTATCGCAATATGCACCCGAGATGGTTCAAGAGAAGACGAAGAAAGCCAAAAGATTTGAACAAGGACTTAGGCCGGGGTTGAGATCCAGGATGGTACCTCTGGGCATCTGCCGGTTTGACAAACTTGTGAGGCGAGATGCTGCAACAGAAATGGATATGAACCAAGGTCAAGCACCACAGGGGAAAACTGAGACCTGGAACCGGGGAAAAAAGGACTACCCCAGCATCAAAATTTAAGAAACACGGCAAGAACCAGAATTTCAGAGGACAGGTGATAAGATAGGAGGATTCAAGCCAGGAAGTTGTTTCCTCTGTGGGGAACAGGGGCATTTCAGAGATCAGTGCCCAAGGAACGAGGGGAAGACTGTCCAGAAATGTTATCATTGTGGGAAGGAAGGACACATCGGACCGAATTGTCCCCAATACCTGAAGAGCAACAGCAAGGCAGTATCAGGAACCACTAGCAAGAGAAAGCAACCAGTCCGCCAAGGTAGAGTATTTGCCTTGACTGAAGAAGATACGGAAAAGAATGAGGGCGTAATCACCGGTATGTGAAGGGCCATTGTAATGAGTTTTGGTTGTATTTTGAAGTTTCGTTTGAAGAAACATAATGAAGGTTGTAACTCTTTTGTAACTGGAAGTATATATATAAATGGAATTGTGGCTACTGTTTTGTTCGATAGTGGCTCAACTCATTCTTTTGTGTCCAAATCATTCTCAAGAAAGTTAAAGTGCACGCAAGAAGTAACTCTAGAGTTAGCCTTAATGGTAGCTACATCATCAGGGGCAACTCTCATTACAAATCGATGCTATAAGGACTGTAAACTTCAGATTAACGAAGAACCTCTGAATATCGATTTGTTAAAGTTGGGTTTTGTCGGAACAGATGTAATTATTGGCATGGATTGGATGTCGAAGCATGAAGCAAATATCGACTGCAAGGAGAAGAAAGTAGCCATCACAGCTGAAGGAACGAAGCTCGTGTTTCACGGAGGAAAGAGGCCCAAAGAAGTGATTATTGCAGCCGCCACAAAAATGAAGATACCTGAAGAAGTGAAGAAGATACCAGTGGTGAGGGATTTTCCACATCGTATTCCTGGAAGAATTACCAGGACTGCCCCCACACATCGATGTAGAATTCAGCATTTCAATCCAACCAGGCAACGCTCCAGTATCAAAGACACCTTACAAGATGGCACCAGTGGAGCAGAATAAAATCAAGAAACAAGTTGAGAGGCTATTGCAGAAGGGACTTATCAGACCAAGTGCGTCACCCTGGGGAGCACTAGTTTTGCTTGTTAAGAAGAAGGATGGGTCTGCAAGTGTATCGATTATCGGGAATTGAATAAGGTCACTGTTCGAAACAAGTACCCGATTCCCATAATCGATGATCTGTTTGATCAACTTTAAGGGGCAGCTGTATTTTCCAAGATCAACCTACGGTCCGATTATCATCAAGTTTTGAGTCAAGGAAGATGTACCCAAGACAGCCTTTCGGACTTGGCATGGGCACTACGAGTTTTTAGTAATGTCGTTCGGAGTAACCAACACTCCAGCAATCTTTATGGACATGATGAACTGAATTTTACAGCCGTTTATCGACTCATTTGTAGTGGTCTTCATCAACGATATTTTGGTGTACTCATGGACAGAACAAGAACATGCTGGACATTTGACCATAGTATTAAGCAAGTTGCAAGAGCATCAATTGCACGCAAAATTGTCCAAGTGTGAGTTCTGGAAGCCGAAAGTTGCATTTCTTGGCCATATCCTTTCTAAGGAGGGAGTGGCCACAGACCTGCAGAAGATAAAAGCAATCAAGGAGTGGCCACGGCCGAAGACAGTGAAAGAAGTAAGAAGTTTTCTGGGTATGACTGGGTACTACCGAAAGTTTAATCAAAATTATGCCAGAATAGCAGTACTACTCACAACATTAACGAGGAAGAACCAGAGCTTCGACTGGACAATGAAGTGTGAAGAAAGTTTCCAAGAGTTAAAGAACAGATTGATCTCAGCACCCATCTTGGTCGTGCCTCAAGCAGACAAAGGGTATGTCATCTATAGCGATGCATCATATTTGGGATTCGGATGTGTACTAATGCAGGAAGGGAAGGTTATAGCCTATGGATCGAGACAACTCCGACCTCATGAGAAGAACTACCCTACGCATGACTTGGAACTAGCAGCCATAATCTTCGCCTTAAAATTATGGCGACATTACATCTACGGAGCAAAGACAGAAATGTATACTGATATGGCTAAAAATGGGGTTAAATCGGGACCGTCCAGATCGAGCACGAATCTTGAAGTACGGGGGTAAAAAGGTAATTTCACATGCAGATGGATCCAAAACGGGTATTGGGCCTCCTTCTCACAAAACCAACCACCCGCGAATAGATCCACATCAACTGGGCACGGGTCTCGACCCGATGCAAGCCCGGTCCACTAAGAGGAGAATCAGGCCACTGATTTGACTAAATCAAATCAATAAGCCTGATTAGCTCTCACCAGGGAATCAGGACCTAATTTCCTAAAACAGAATAGGAGGATTTTTCTCCTGACTGTTAGGCAGGAAATCAGGATCCTAACCGTTCCAAAGGCGACTATGAATACAACCCCTCTACCACCAAGACCAGGTTAATCACTTTCTGACCACTTAAGCTCTTTCTTAATCTTTTTCCTGATTACTGACAAGAGCGTCGGAGGGTGCGTCGCCGGAATCAACCCCGGTGTCTCGCACTTCCTTGCAGGTTGCGGCAGGAGCAAGAAAGCCGAGTCAACTGTCCAGACTTTTTCCCGGACTCACAAATTCTATCTGTTTACCCCCACACCGAAATCAGCGATAACAGATTGGCGCCGTCTGTGGGAAAGTCACACGAACAGCCTCAGCCCACTCTCCGTCGTCCTCGACAGTCATGCCGCCGAAGAAGAACAGATCCAGAGGGTCGAACCGTGCGGGCAACCTCACCGACCCGGCAAATGAAGCTCCGGTCAATCCTATCCCTCAGTCCGACCTCCCTCCGCTGACCCAGCAGGTCCCACCTCCTCCTCCCAAGCAGCAGCCCCACAATGGTCCGTCCGGTCATAACGGTCGGAAGGAGAAGCAGCCCCTCAATCCGGGCCATGTCTCGATCCATAATGGGTCCTCGGACTCGATGGCTTCTCATCACCCCAACCTCCGCATCACACTTCTGAACCGCCAGAAAGACGACGACCTCCGTACCCATCTTGACGAGAGGCGGGCTCGAGAGGGAGCCTCCCGCCAGCGTCAAGGTGAGCGGTCCCCACGTCGTCGGGACGGCAGAAGGTCTCCGGACCGCAGAGGCCGAGCAGCATCCCCCGAACGCCGAAGGAGGAGGTCCCGCTCCCCCAGGGATCGGCGTCATCCGAGGGACCGAGATGTACCCATCAGTCGAGCCGAATTCCTCCAGTTTCAGGAGACCGTTCTGCAGGCCCTCAATCTTCGGCAGAACGCCCAGAATACACAGAGGGCTCCGACGCCCCCCAGGGATCCCAGTCCTCGGCGCCGAACCCGGAGCCCTTCCCCGGCTCCCAGCCGCCAGCAGCGGGAACAAAGCCCTCGCCGGTCCCAGGATTACCGGCGCCGCAGCCCACGCTCCCCTTCCTATGAAGAGGAGTCTGGAGGGTCATACGATTACCAGCGAAGGGACGACGCCCTCATCCGCCGTATCCATGAGGTGGAAAGGCGCATCGGCCGCATGGACAGGGAGGAAGAGTCCCGAGCAGGAACCTTCCGTCCCAGCCGACCCCCCTTCTCACGATCGATCATGGAGGCCCACATACCGAGGAGTTTCAAACCGCCGCAGTTTGAAACATACTCAGGGGAATCCGACCCGGTCGACCACGTCGAGAGCTTCAAGACCCTGATGCTGATCCATCAAGCTTCCGACGCGGTGCTCTGTAGGACTTTCCCTGCCACCCTCAGGGGGTCGGCTCGGGAATGGTATTCCAGGCTCGCCCCCTCGTCCATCTTCTCATTCGAGCAGTTCGAGACGTTATTCATTACTCACTTTGTGAGTAGCCGGCGAGCCGAGAAGACGAGTCTTTCCTTACTGAACCTGCGGCAGGAGGAGGAAAAGTTGCGGGACTATGTGAAAAGGTTTACCGCAGAAGTCAGGTCAATTGCTTCCTTAGACCAGTCCGTGGCCACCGTGGCGTTCCAGTCGAACGTCCTTAACGCCAACCTCCGATCATCCCTGGCCAAGAAGCCCCGGCATGACTTCGCCGACCTCCTCCTGAGGTGCGAGAAGTACATTCGAGCAGAAGAGGCTGAAGCCCTTCCCAGCTTTGGGGGACCCTCCGCAGGGACGAAAAGGAAGGCGACGGGGGAAGAAGGGTCCAAGAAAGCTCAGAAGGACATGGGCGGCCAGCGCCGCCCTCCCCCCAAGTTCGAGAAGTTCACTCCCCTCACCACTAATGTCTCCACTATCCTCATGGAGGTGGAGAAGGAGGGGGTCATCCCTCCAGCCCCGAGGATGCACACCCCGACGAGGAGGAGGGACAAAGATAAGTGGTGTCGGTACCACCGAGACCACGGGCACGATACGAATGACTGCCGGGCTTTGAGAGATGAGATCGAAGCCCTCATTCGAAGGGGGCAGTTGGCCAAGTTCGTGAAGACTACCGATCGGACAGATCGCCACTCCCCTCCGCCTCGGGGGGCTAACAAACGCTCCGAGCGGCGCGAAGAGACACCCGAGTTCGAGGAGGAACGGGTTCTGCACTTGATCCACGGAGGCCCCATGGGGGGCTCCTCTAATTCCTCCCGGAAGGCCTTCGTCCGAGAGGTCAACTCGGTCCATAGTGCCCCTCCCCCGAAAGGTCTCGGCGTCCCTGTGTCTTTCTCCGATGCCGACCTGGAGGGAGTCCGAACCCCCCACTGCGATGCCCTCGTCATCGACCTCCGCATGGCCAACTTTAAGGTACAGAGGATTCTGGTGGACAACGGGAGTTCGGTCAATATCCTTTTCCTTTCGGCCTTCCGAGGCCTGCAGCTGTCCCGAGACCGTCTCAAGCCGGCCGGTTACACTCTCCACGGGTTCACGGGGGTCCCGGTAACCGTCGAAGGGGTCATAACCCTGGACGTTACTGCGGGGAGCGCCCCTACTACCCGGACCGAGCCAATGGACTTCATGGTCGTCGACGTCCCGGCGGCGTATAATGTCATCCTAGGCCGCCCCGGCCTAGCCGCTCTGGAGGCTGTCCCCTCGGCATACCATTTGAAAATGAAGTTCCCCACTCGCTCGGGAGTAGGGGAAGTCAGGGGAAACCAGGAAACAGCTCGGAAGTGCTACATGACTTCCACCGGGGGACCAGTGCTCTCGCTCGAGACACTGGAGATCCCCGAGCCGAAGGCCCGCCCAACGTCCGAGCCGGCGGACGAGTTAGAAGAAGTACTCTTCTCAGACGAGGATCCGGACCGAAAATTTCTCGTCAGCAAGTCCTTGCCGACCGTGCTGTTCTCCGACTTGGTGAGGTGCATCCAGAATAACCGCGACCTATTTGCCTGGTCGGCCGCGGATATGCCCGGCATCTCCGAGGACTTGCTCGTCCACCGCCTAAGCGTCGAACCGGGGTGCAAACCGGTTCAGCAGAAGAGGCGAAAGTTCGCCCCTGAGCGACAGCAGGCAATCAAGGAGGAAGTGGATAAGTTGCTGAAGGCCAAGTTTATACAGGAGGTAAATTATCCCGAGTGGCTGTCGAATGTTGTAATGGTCAAGAAGTCCAATGGCTCGTGGAGGATATGCATCGACTTCACTGACCTGAACAAGGCGTGTCCGAAGGATCCATTCCCTCTCCCGAACATCGACACCCTTATTGACGCCACCTCGGGCCATGAGCTTCTCAGCTTCATGGACGCCTTCTCGGGGTACAATCAAATCCGGATGTTCCCTCCGGACATCCCGAAGACCTTCGTCACCGACCAGGGCCTCTATTGCTACCGGGTCATGCCGTTCGGTTTGAAGAACGCAGGCGCCACCTACCAACGCCTCGTCAACAAGGTCTTCCAGAACCAGATCGGCCGAAACATGGAGGTATACGTTGATGACATGCTTGTCAAGAGCATCCGCGGCACCGACCATGTTGCCGACCTCTAAGAGGCCTTCGGCGTATTGAGGAAGCACAACATGCGGCTGAACCCGAACAAGTGTGCGTTCGGGGTCTCCTCGGGAAAATTCCTCGGCTTCATGGTAAGCCAACGAGGAATCGAAGCTAATCCCGAAAAGATTAAGGCCATATTAGACATGGCCCCGCCTCGGAACGTCAAGGAGGTGCAAAAGCTCACTGGCCGGCTCGCTGCTATCGGCCGGTTCCTTTCCAAGTCGGGGGAAAAGTGCCTCCCCTTCTTCAAAGCCCTCAGGGGGGCCAAAGGTTTTGAATGGGGCCAATCGCAACAGGAATCATTCGACTAGCTGAAGGCTTATTTGGTGAACCCCCCGCTGCTCAGCAAACCGGTCCCGGGGGAGACTCTCTTCGTCTACTTGGCAGCCTCCGAGCAGACCCTAAGTGCTGTCTTAGTGAGGGAGGAGGACCGGACCCAAAGGCCTATCTACTACGTGAGCAAGGTCCTCCGGGACGCCGAGCTCCGCTATCCGAGGATAGAGAAGATAGCCTACGCCCTGATCATGGCTGCGAGGAAGCTTCGGCCGTACTTTCAATCCCACTCGGTCGTTGTCCTCACCGACCAACCCCTCAAGCAGATCCTCTACAAGCCGGAGACCTCGGGCCGACTGATGAAATGGTCCATAGAGCTAAGTCAGCATGACATCTCTTATCAGCCTCGGACGGCAATTAAAGCACAGGCTCTCGCCGACTTCATCGTAGAGTCCACTATCCCCGAGGTCGGCCACGTCCCGAATGGGCCACCAATTTGGACAGTTTTTGTGGACGGATCCTCTTGCAACGAAGGAAGCGGAGCCGGAATCATACTCAATGGCCCTGACAACTTCGTCCTCCAGTACGCCATCCGCATGAACTTCAAAGCCTCGAACAACGAGGCGGAGTACGAAGCGCTCATCGCCGGACTTGGTCTCGCCCGAAGTGCTGGAGCCCAGCGCCTCCGGATTCACAGTGATTCCCAACTAGTCGTGAACCAGGTCTTGGGCGAATATGAGGCCCAGGACGAGCGAATGGCGAAGTACCTCGCCAAGGTCCGGGATCTCATAAGCCGGTTCGAAGAGGCCACCATCGAACGAGTCCCTCGGGAAGAAAATTCGCAGGCCGATGCCCTCTCCAAATTAGCTTCGTCCTCACTTCAAGGACTTGAACAGACCGTGCTGATTGAAGTCCTCTCAAAGCCAAGCATCGAAGACGAGCCACCTAGCTCGGTGGAGTCATTGCCGGTCATGCTGCAGGACAATTGGATGAAGCCACTGGTAGAATTCCTAAAGGACGGAGTTCTGCCCTCGGATCCCAAGGAAGCACGCCGAGTCAGAACTCGGGCCGAGCGTTATGTCTTGATCGAGGGCATCCTATACAAGCGCTCCTTCTCTCAAATAGATGGCCGACCATATCTGAGGTGCCTCTCTCCAGATCAGGCCGAATATGCCCTACAGGAGCTTCATGAAGGCATCGGAGGGGCACACTCCGGATTTAGGTCTTTGGCCCGGAAAGCTTTGAACTATGGGTACTTCTGGCCGACCCTTCTCCAAGATGCCGAGCGACATGTTCGGCAATGCAGCACTTGCCAGAGACACTCCAGCATCCGACGCCTCCCTCAGGCCAACCTCGCCTCCTTGTCGAGCCCTATCCCCTTCGCAATGTGGGGAATGGACTTGTTAGGGCCTTTACCTCCGGCTCCGGGTCAGTTCAAGTTCTTGGTCGTAGCCATCGACTACTTCTCAAAGTGGGTCGAGGCCGAGCCCCTCGCCACTATAACCGAGAACAAGGTGGTGCAGTTCTTCTGGAAAAGTATCATCTGCAGGTTCGGAGTCCCCCGAGTCCTCGTGACGGACAACGGTACTCAGTTCACTGGTGCGGCGTTCCGAGCTCTGTGCGATGACCTCGTTATCCAACAGCGCTTCTCGTCCGTCTCCCACCCTCAGTCGAACGGACAAGCCGAGAATGCTAATCGGCAGATCCTTGCAGGCATCAAGAAGAGGTTAGACAAGTGCTCCAAAGGTTTGTGGGTCGACCAACTCCCCAATGTCTTGTGGAATTACCGCACAAGCAAGCGGACCCCCACCGGGGAGTCCCCTTTCAATCTTACATACGGGGCCGAGGCCGTGATTCCCCTCGAGGTCGGGATACCTTCTCCTCGCCTCGTTGCCTACAGCGAAGAGCAGAACGCCCGAGACCTCAGAGCAAGTTTAGATTTGGTGGACGAGCTGAGGGAGAGAGCTTCAATTCGGCAGCAGAATTACAGAAGAAGAGTCGAGTTGGCCTACAACAAGAAGGTCCGACCCGCCAACCTTAAGCAAGGAGATTTAGTCTTGAGGAAGCTAGCCATATCCTTCCCCGGTCAGAAGAGCAAGCTAGCTCCGAACTGGGAAGGTCCGTACCGCATCACAAAAGTTGTTCGGCCTGGGGCATACCGTCTCGAAGACATGGAAGGCAGAGAGCTCCCGAGGACCTGGAATGCCGACCACCTCCTAAAATACCAAGAGAGCGTTCCGACGCCACTCTAAGTAACAAGGAGTATCGAGCCATTCCAATCCTCCGACTTGTAACCCATTTTTTCTCAAATTGCATTATGTAAAACGGTTCGCCGTCAAGTATCAATAAAGAAAGATCTATTATGATTGTGAATCTGCATGTCTCTCTCCCTTCTTATCACCTGCCTTTTATATTGTGATTTCAACCAATGGTTCGGAGTCCACGTTCGGCTCGGCCTCGTTCCTTCGGTTCGTCTCCGGACGGGACGGAGGAAGACCGCCGTTCCAAACTGCTCCCACAGCCGTTGAACTATACCGATGGTTCGGAGTCCAACACTCGGCTCGACTTTACCTCCTCGGCTCGTCTCCGGACGAACCAGGGGTAGATCGCCATTCGGAATTGCTCCCACAACCGTTGAACTATACCGATGGTTCGGAGTCCAACACTCGGCTCGACTTTACCTCCTCGGCTCGTCTCCGGACGAACCAGGGGTAGATCGCCGTTCGGAATTGCTCCCACAGCCGTTGAACTAAACCGATGGTTCGGAGTCCAACACTCGGCTCGACTCTACCACCTCGGCTCGTCTCCGGACGAACCAGGGGTAGATCGCCGTTCGGAATTGCTCCCACAGCCGTTGAACTATACCGATGGTTCGGAGTCCAACACTCGGCTCGACTCTACCACCTCGGCTCGTCTCCGGACGAACCAGGGGTAGATCGCCGTTCGGAATTGCTCCCACAGCCGTTGAACTATACCCAAGGTCCGGAACACATAATCCGAACTCTCTTAACTATTAGCCGAAGCCCGAAGACACACACATTCGGTCGGCTCCCGAGCAAATGCCTTCCCGAGCATGTAAACGGGGAAAACACACTTTCTCCTCAACTTTCGTACGTGATCTCGATCAGACGGCTCAGATCTTGCCACCTGCACTAAACGACAAGATAACGTTTTCTTGGAGACCGAGCCTCCTCGAGATTCGCGCCTACATTCAACGGCTCAGATCTCGCCACCTGCTCTAAACGACAAAATAGCACTTTCTAGAGCGCGGAGCCGCCTAGGAATTCGTGCCGTACCGCGTCAGAGCTGCTAAACGACAAAGTACCTTGCCCATGGGGACCCGTTCGGTTAAACAAACACGCTCGGTTCAAAGGTCTCAGCGCGACCAACATGGTTACAAGCGAAAACAAATATGCGAAGCAACGAAAGGGAATTTTATTAATTGTCGGCGCATAATACAAAACATTCCGTTACAAAGTGTTGGCAAACAAAACACACAATGCCCGACCCACTACACTTGTCTCTCATATAGAAACATCCTCACCAGACTGATAGTCCTCCTCGGCTGACAACTCCTCTGCCTCCCCTCGGTGTTTCGCCATCACAGCCCGCAAGTGCTGCATCTCCGAGAGCAAGTCATCCCGCTCGGCAATAATCTTCGATTGGTTGTGCCGAATGCATTTGACCCGAAGGGCGTTGCTGAATGCGGTTTGCGAGTCTTCATCCTCTCCTGCGGGGCTCAGCTCGACGATCCTATTCTCCAAGCGCTGGATCTCGGCTTCCCGGAGACTGAGGACAGACGAAAGGTGGACCCACTCGCTCTCGGCTCGGCGTATCTTCAGATCGGCACTCCTAGGGCTCAGAATCACCGTCCCAGAGGTGGCCTCGGATTCGGAGTCGTCATTCGAACGTTCGGAGTCCGAGTCATGGATCGTCACCACGAGCTGAAAGAAAGGAAGAACGAAGAACACAACTTCAATACACTGCCGATGGCTAACACTTGGGAATTTTCCAAAAAAGATTCGCATTCAAACATAATAGTGTTACAGACAGCTGGACCGACCCCATAATCAGGTTTTTACAGCAACAAACAAAAAGGGAAAACGACATGATCAGGGCCTCTTCGGAAGGGGAATGTTTCGGTTTAGGGAAACGCGAGGACGACGAGGCCTCCCCTCCGAGCTCGACCCTAAACCAACGAAGCGTGATCCCCCTTCACTGCTGGTCCTAACAGCGGTGCCGACCGAGGCACCGCTCGACGAGACAGCCGCGCTACTCTGAGCATCGGCCGGACTCCGCCGGGTCGCAGGCGACCGCGTCGCAAGTTCGTAAAACGTGATCCCCCTCGCGCTCTCCTCGCGAGTGCACGACGTGCTGCGGACATTAGCTCTCTCCGGCACTGGCTTGAGCGACGCGATCTCCTCCTCCAATTCGATAATTCTATCCCTCAAGACGTCGTCCTTCGCCAATTTCTTCGGTCGAGGGGCCCTCAACGGGTCCGAGGCATTGGCGCTATCAGTCGCAAGCCGTCGGTAATGGGTGACCTCGATCCCCCTATCTATGGTGATCCTCCTGAGCCTGTCGACTTCGGTCGATAACCTCTTGCGCTCGGCCAACGCCTCTTCCAGCTCGGATGCCAGCCTCTCTGCCTCCACTGAGCGTTCCTTCTCCGCTATCTCCAAGTGTTGGACCTCTGCCGAAAGGTCGTCATTCCTCTGCTCGACGGCAGTAAGCTCCCCACGGAGCCGCTCGACTTCCCCTTCGGGACCAGGAGCTTGGGAGCGCTTCCGCAGTTGATGCAGCTCGCGACAGTACCTCCTTAGAATTGCCCTCACCTCCTCCGCCTGGCCGAGCGGGAGAAACCGCCTCTGTCGGCTGTCCGAAAGCTCACGCTTCAATTTGGCCAGCTCCTTCCGAAGGAAGACGAGCTCCGTGACCGGACCGAACACCACCTGAAAAGCGGAGATAAATCCGAGGCCCAACACTTGGAGAAATTTACGCCAAAACAGACACTAAGTCCGAGACTCAACACTTGGACAAATTTTGGCCAAACAAAACATTTTTTCATTCAAAATTCAAAGAGTTCTGCAACAGCGGTGGCCAGTCCGCAGTTAGGCTTACAAAAACAAAAAAAAGAAAAAAAGAAAAAAAAAACAACCGAGTCAGGGGTCGACCTTTTTGCCGCTCGGGTCCGTCGACCCCCCGGTCTTGTCCATGCCACCGTCTTCGCCTCCGCCTTCGCTCCAACTCTCCTCCTCGGAGTCGTCTTCCTCCTCGCCCTCGGACTCCCCGGGGACCTCGACGATTTCCGTCTCTCCCGCAGGTCCGAGCATCCCCTCGGGCACACCCTCCCCTTCCACGGGGTCGTAAAAGTGGTAGGAGGAAGTGCCGAAGCCCGGGTTCCTGGCGGCTATGTGGATCAGCGCTCGACCATAAGCGTCCTCCATGTTCTGGAGCATGTGCTGAGCGGCCTCCTCCTGCACGGCCTTCTTCACCCTCTTCACCTTCCTGAGGTGTTTGGCCTTGATCTTCTCGGCCCTCTTCCGAGCGTCCTCCGCCTCCGACCGAGCCTTGGCCAGCTCCTCCCTCAGGTCGGCAGCCTCCTTCACCGACGCCTCGAGCTTGGCCGCCGTATCCTTCAGCTCGGCCACCTCCTTCTCCGAGGCCTCAAGCTTGGCCGCCGTGTCCTTTGACAGCTGAACAGCGTCGGCCAGCTGCTTCTCCAGCCCCTCCACTTCGGTGGCCCTCTTCGTCGAAAGAAGCAGCTCGGAATCAAGCTGCTTCGCGACCTTGACGCGCTCCGCCCTCTCCTTCTCCTTCTCCTGATCCTTCTTCGCCAACTCCTCGACCAAGAAATTGAAGTGGCAGAGGGTCTGGAAGAGAACAGCACGTTAAAATCCGAGTCCAAGAACTTAGAAAAATTCTAAGGAAGAGATTTGGATAAAGAATAGCTCAGCATACTTACCGACATGGTGTTCCGGGCAATCTGCATCACGGCGTCCCCGGCCATCCCGGCCTTCAGGGTCGCTCGATCCTTCGGGGTCGGCAGGTGCCTCACCGCCTCCATGCAGATGTTTCCGTCGCCCAAAAAGCCATCGACGTTCATCACCTGCCAATCGGGGACGAAGATCTGCTTATGACGCTCAGTCAAGATCTTCTCCGCGTCGGAGGTAAGGGGCGGAACTGGGAGGAACAGCGCATCCGTCACCCCGAACTCGCTGCTCGACGGACCGGGAGCGTCCGCCTCCGAGGTAGGTGCAGGTGCATCCGAGGCAAGGGGATCGGGGACCACGACCCCCCCTGCTCGGGGATCGCGACCTTCGTCGGAGAGACAAGGACCTCGATCTCCCCCTCCTTGAGGACCGCGACCTTCGGTTGGTCGGCAGTCTTCACGACCGAGGCCTTCTTCGAAGCTCGGCTGTCCTGAGGCGCTGCCGACGGCCTCTTCTTCTTCTCCTGCTCTGCCCTGCCCTTCGCCACCAGAGCCTTGTAATCGAGCTTCATCATCTCTGCAAAAGCCGAATGAAAAAACTTAGAAAAATTTTCATAAATTTTGAACAAGGAGTATAAATACCAGATGTGTACGAGGGTCGATCGGACTGAGACCCCCACGGAACAGATGCTCCTCCGTAATATCTTTCCAGCTTAGCGCTGGCAGGGCGAGGAGCTTCTTCTGGACCTCAGCCTCCTCAGCATTCAACGGGACCTCCTTCTTTGTGCGCTTGGGCAGGCCATCCTTCGCCCAAACTGTCGGTATCACCCATGGCGTCAGGGCTCGGATGAGGAAGTACTTGTCCTTCCAATGTTTGATCGAGTCCGGGTTCTCGATCAACTTAACTCCCGTCCGAGGAGAAAGGAAAAACCTCTGCTCGTCCCGCCTCGGCTGGCAAGGTCGGAAGAGACTCCGAAAGAGGTACATAGTCGGCTTGGCGCCGATCTCTTGGCATCGGAGGAGGAACGCCACGATGTGCCTCCATGTGTTCGGCATCAGTTGGGCGGGACTCAAACCGTACCAGACCAAGACCTCGACCACGAACGGGTGGAGGGGAAAGCGGAGCCCGGCGATGAGGGAGTCGACCGGAAAGACACATACGTCCGGCGAGGACTTTGTGTTGGCTCGGAACCCCGGCCCAGGAAGGAGCAGCACATACTCAAGCGGGATCCGGAAACCCTCTCGGATCATACGAAGATCGGACTCGGTAAGAGTCGAGATCCTATGATCAACCTCAGACAGCTTCCTAGGCTCGTTCTCATCCACCAGCTTAGCCGTACCTTGAGTGACCCTCTCCAAGGTATCCTCGACGTAATCCCGGACGCCTCCCACACTCGACACGGCGATGGGCTGCCGACCAAACGCCCCCGCTCTCTTCGGCGTCTCCACTATCGTAATTACGGCTTTACCCTTTCGGGACTCCGCCGCGACTTCCTCGGGCACTTCGGCCACTTCACCCTCTTTATCCGGACGAAAAACGTCTTGCTCGCTCGGCTCCATTACTCCCTTCCCTTTATCCCCTCGGCCAACGGCTTGCTCCGAGGCAGGGGTCTCAGCCGAAATCTTAACCATTTTTTCCTAAAAAGAGAAGGGAAAGAGACTGACCTTGAAGTGACAAGTGCGGTCGGAAAGTTCGCCGGAACTAGGAACGCTACCGCGACAGCTAGCAACACCACCAGAGAGCTAAAAACTTCGAAGCGAAGTAAAAACTGAAGAGAGAGAGTAAAAGTGAAAAGTGAAGACTTGGTCTTGGGGGGGTGAAGATTTATAGTAAAATTGGGACGTCCCTTGGACTTCCAATGAAAGTTCGCGACTTTTGGGCTGCTCTCGAAACGTCGCGGAGGCCCATCACCACTACCTCTCTCACCAAGTCAACTGGCTCGGCTCCAGGGGATCCAAATCCGAGCTACAAGCAATCCGAACACGCCGGCAGTAGGGTCCGATCGGAATCCGAGCAAGTGCCTTCCCGAGCTGGTAAACGGGGAAAACTCGCTTTCCCCTCAACTTTCGCGCCTGATCTCGATCAGGCGACTCAGATCTCGCCAAGAGCACTAAACGACAAGATAGTGTTTTCTTGGGAGCTGCGCCCGTCTCGAGATGCGCGCCAACATCCAACGGCTCAAGGTGCGCCACGTCGCTCGGACGATTGAACCCTCGGACGCCTCACCTATGCCTAGAGGAACCGAAAAAATTTTGATTCAGTTTTGAGGCGCCGCCTTCGGCGAGCGCCCCCCAGGTCCCGTGTCTCGGCTGGTATCCTACCGACCCACGGGCCCCGGTCAGAAACAGATCGGCGCTCCCCCCATCTCTAACTCCTCTGGGCTGACATCCATCAGAAGTCATCAGCCCGGAAGGAAGACAGAGATGGGAGGGGACCCATCAACACTCAGAGATCAGGAGATACGCACCGTTCCGAGTTAGTTGTTTCCAACTGGAAGGCGCGGCTTGTCAGAGGGCTCTGACCGCAGCGCCTTCACAGTTGCAAACAACAGACTCGGACGGTCCAGAAGCCCGAGCTGCAACTCATGATGAAGCGCACCATTCCGAGCTAGTTGGTTGCAACTGGAAGGCCCAGCTTGTCAGAGGACTCTGACAGCGGCGCCTTCACAGTTGCAACAAACGGACTCGGATGGCCCGGAGATCGGCATCGGACATGGATCATCACTCTCCCACCAAGACCTCCGCTTACTTCGACACTCACTTTGGAGCAACCAAAGAAAGCAGAAGATCTTGGTGAGAGAACGACCACCCGTCCTCCCGAAGAGGCCCACACCCCCGGTCCGGACTATGGTCGTCGCCACTACTGCCTTATCCCCCCCGCTCCTAACATCCCCTTCAGAGCAGTGAGGAACGGGAGAAGAATAAAACAACAGAGCGACCACCCGTCCCTCTGAAGTAACTCATCCCTCGGATCCGGACTACGGTCGTCACCACTACTACCTCGTCCCCCCTCGCTCCTAACATCCACTTTGGGGCCGTCAGGAACAAAGGGAAAACCAGGCAGAAGAGCGACCACCTCTCCGGGCCTCAAGAGAGAAGCTACCCAAGGCAGATGCCTCCGAGGTCTGAAACTCAATGTTGATTGCGATTGAAATGACAAGGGGAGTGGGGTACTTATAGCCTGCCTCCAAGAACCAGCCATTATGACCCTCGGAAGTTGGAACGCCGCGCATTAACTAAGGGAGTTATCCTTAATGACATTGGGAAGGCGGAACGCCGCGCAAGTCCCGAAGCATTGTTAATGCCATTGGGAACAGAGCCATCTCCGATTGCCAAAAACCACAGGCCCTCGGTCGGCCCCCGAGCAAGTGCCTTTCCGAGCGTGTAAACGGGGAAAACTCACTTTCCCCTCAACTTTCGCGCCAGATCTCAATCAGACGGCCCAGATCTCGCCGAGAGCACTAACCGACAAGATAGTGTTTTCTTGGGAGCTGCGCCCGTCTCGAGATGCGCGCCATCATCCAACGGCTCAGATAGCGCCACGTCACTCGGACGACCGAAGCCACGCCCCCTCGGTCAGCATCCGAGCAAGTGCCTTCCCGAACTGGTAAATGGAGAAAAAAGACACCGAGCTACTTAAACCGTTGGATCTCTCAGAAATTCGCGCTCCCAATGATGAACGGCCCAGATTGCACCACGTACGCTAAACGACAAGATAGTGTTTTCTTGGGAACCGCGCCCGTCTCGAGATGCGCGCCAGCATCCGACAGCTCAGATGGCGCCACGTCACTCGGCCAGCCGAACCCCCTACCTCCGGTCGGCAGCCGAGCAAACGCCTTCCCGAGCTCGTAAACGGAGAAAAACGCTGCCGAGCGGTAACAACCGTCAGATCTTTACAAAATTCGCGCTCGTCCATGATCAACGGCTCAGATCGAGCCACGTCATTAATCGGTATTTAAATCGTTTTTCATTTATTTAAATCGTTTTATTTATTTAAAAGTTGCGAAAAATTGCTAAAAATTCGGGGAAATTAACCAAAAATTCTGGAGAATAATTGAAAGTTTGGGGGCACATTTTCGAACCCCTGGACGAACAATTATTGCCTAGAATGTACAGTTAAGGCCCCCGAACGGTTAGTGAACACGTCGCAAAATTAAATAAATAGTCCGAAAAATAGATAAAAACCCTTGAATACCCGATGTGACCAGAGAATAGCCAGCGACCTCAAAAGTTACCTCACTACCCCCTTTCTAGATTCAAAATCCCACATTTGGACTCCGATATAACTCCACCAGCCGCTAAAACAGCTAAACTACTCCTCAAAGTCTGATCACGCTCAGTCTTTAGGAGTGGGGGCTCGTGATATGGCTAAAAATGGGGTTAAATCGGGACCGTCCAGATCGAGCACGAATCTTGAAATACGGGGGTAAAAAGGTAATTTCACATGCAGATGGATCCAAAACGGGTATTGGGCCTCCTCACAAAACCAACCACCCGCGAATAGATCCACATCAACTGGGCACGGGTCTCGACCCGATGCAAGCCCGGTCCACTAAGAGGAGAATCAGGCCACTGATTTGACTAAATCAAATCAATAAGCCTGATTAGCTCTCACCAGGGAATCAGGACCTAATTTCCTAAAACAGAATAGGAGGATTTTTCTCCTGACTGTTAGGCAGGAAATCAGGATCCTAACCGTTCCAAAGGCGACTATAAATACAACCCCTCTACCACCAAGACCAGGTTAATCACTTTCTGACCACTTAAGCTCTTTCTTAATCTTTTTCCTGATTACTGACAAGAGCGTCGGAGGGTGCGTCGCCGGAATCAACCCCGGTGTCTCGCACTTCCTTGCAGGTTGCGGCAGGAGCAAGAAGGCCGAGTCAACTGTCCAGGCTTTTTCCCAGACTCACAAATTCTATCTGTTTACCCCCACACCGAAATCAGCGGTAACATATACCGACCACAAAAGTTTGACGTATATATACCAACAGAGGGATCTAAATCTAAGGCAGAGGCGATGGCTGGAAGTCTTGGAAGATATTAGACGGGAAATCTTGTATCATCCAGGGAAGGCCAATGTGATAGCTGATGCACTCAGCCGGAAGAGGAGTATTGCCACACTTACCGTAATAAGGAGCTAGAGAATGAGATCAGACAAGTAGGCATTGAGGTAATTACTCAAGACTTGAGTGCAGTTTTGACACAGTTAGTTTTATAGCCGAGTTTGAATGAGCGAGTGAAGAAAGCTCAGACAGGAGACACAGAGATTGAAGCACTGAAGAAGCAGGTGAATGAGGGAAAACTTCCAGTATTCAGTATACGAGAAGGATCACTCTGGTATGACAATAGGCTGTGTGTACCGAAAGATAAAAAATTGAGAGAAGATATCATGAAGGAAGCTCACTCCACATTACTGGCAGTGCACCCTGGAAGCACCAAGATGTATCAGGACGTGGAACAGTACTATTGGTGGTCTGAGATGAAACGGGACATAACAGAATTTGTGGCCAGATGCCTGACATGCCAGCAAATCAAAGCCAAAAACCAGAAGCCAGGTGGATTATTACAACCTTTGCCCATTTCGGAGTGGAAATGGAAGAACATTAGTATGGACTTCATCACCGGTTTGCCCAGAAGCTCTAAAGGAAACGACTCAGTTTGGGTCATTGTAGATCGACTAACAAAGTCCGCACACTTCCTGCCAATAAAGACGACCTGGTCATTTGAGAAATTAGCAGAGGTTTACATTGAGAATATAATGAAGCTACATGGAGTACCGTTGTCAAAAGTTTCTGACAGGGATGCAAGGTTTACATCTCGTTTCTGATAGAGTTTACAATCAACATTAGGGACCAGGACAGATTTTAGCATAGCTTTTCACCCGCAGACTGATGGACAGATCGACAGAGTCAACTGGATTCTTGAAGATAAGCTGAGAGCATGCATTATAGATTTCGGAGGAAGCTGGGAGAAATATCTAGCTTTAGTGGAATTTGCTTATAATAACAGCTATCAGGCAAGTATTGGCATGGCTCCGTATGATGCTTTATATGAAAGGAGGTGTAGGACACCCGTGTGCTGGTGCGAAGTAAGAGAACGACAGATATTTGGACCAGAGATCGTACAGCAAACCACTGAAAAGATCGTGCTTATTCAGAAAAGGCTGCAAGCAGCACAGAACAGGCAGAAAAGCTACGCTGACAGTAAGAGAATTAGAATTCGAAAAAGATGATTTTGTGTTTCTCAAAATCTCACCAACAAAGGGTGTGCTCAGATTCGGGAGAAGTGGAAAATTGGCACCAAGATACATCGGGCCATATAAGATTCTGAAGAAAATCGGGAAGATGACCTACAAATTGGAGCTACCGGCAGAGTTATCCCGAGTACATAACGTATTCCACGTCTCAATGCTGAGAAAGTACATACTAGATTCGAGCCATCAACTATCAGAGATTCCTGAAGACTTGCAGGTGAACCTCTCATACAAGGAACAACCAGTCAGAATCATCGATCGTCAGGAAAAGATATTAAGGAACAAGACCATTCCGATGGTAAAAGTTCTCTGGAGAAATCAGTTCGTAGAAGAAGTCACTTGGGAATCAGAGAGCCGCATGAGAGCTTTTTTTCCTGAATTATTTGAGATGTAATGTTTTCTTTTTCCCGACCAAGTGTAGTTCTGAGGACAGAACTACTCTAAGGAAGGAGTAATATAATACCCCAGAATAAGATAAAATATTTTATTATATATATATTATTTATTTTAAACTAAGACTTGAATTGAATTGGTGCATGATTATTGAATTAAATAACCATGCATTTTTGTGCACAAGGGTTAGGGTTAGGGTTACTATTTGACCTAGGGTTTTATGGCTTAGGGTTAGGAGCTAACCCTCATCCTGATCAACCTAGGCCCATCTTGAAGAGATCTAATGGTTGACTTTGAACCATGAAGAGTCTCTTCATGAATTTCCAAGAGAACTCATGAAACTTCTAGCACCTTGTTGTGTTGGCATTCATAATCACCATCCACCTCCATTCACTCAACCCTACCCCATCCTCACCCTTCATCTTGGCCGGCCTAATCCACAACCCTAGCACCCTCCATTTTTTTATGAATACCCACCCCATTCACCTTCTCATTTTTTCATCTTATCTTGTTGTTCAAAAAAAAAGAGGAGAAAGGAAAAGAGGAGAAAATAAAAGAGATATTTTTTTAAGTAGTAGTAGTAAAGTAGAACTGTAGGAGTAGAAGAGAAGAGCAAGTGTGCAACTTGAAGAGGAAGGAGGCAAGCTAAAGCTAGTTGGAGATTCTCTTGCAAACATAAGATGTGGGTGTATCTCTTAACTCAAGAACTTAGTATTTTTTTTTGCATATGTAAATTAGTATGTAGTGGTAATTAAGAAAGTTTGGTTACCATGTATGAGTATGTGGCATGCTAAGAAAAAATAGCTTGTATGGTAGAACAACTCTTTTCATGATTTTCTTGTTAAAGAACATGTATGAATATGAGGATTTGGGATTTTCTAGTTCACAAATGGCTACGAATTTGGGGCTAAAATTTTTAAGGCATGTTATTATATGAATCTAAAGCACACATGAATTTTTTCATAATATTTGGAGTCCATTTAGTAGCCCAAACACTCACTTAATTTTCGGACAGAGTCAGACTGAAAAAGCTGTTGTTGTGTGAAAACTTGATATGTCTTTCAAAAATCATAACTCAGTATTGGTACAGTATTTTAAGCTGAAATATTTATTGGATGCTCTTGCATGTATCTACAACCATAGTTTCAAATTTTGCATTTTTCTGAGATCGTTTGATGCCTCAAAACAAAAATTTAGTTGCAGCTGGTCTGGATGACTGAATCTGCCTGTTTTGAGACTGAAATTCATCTATCCATAACTACTTGTGTGTGCATGATATTGCAATGAAATTTTTGCAGTAGCTTGTAGTATGAGTCTACATCCTGATTCTAAAATATTAGATTTTTTTGATAACATTTGATGAAGTTTAAAAAATAAGTTGTATATAGGGGTACAGACCCTGTCTGAAAAGCAGTAGAATTTGTGCTATGTTTGGAGGGTCATAACTCTCTGTATAGGATGAATCTAGATACAAATTTTGGACACAATAGAATGGTATATGACTAGTTACAGAATCTCAAATTTTCATAAGCTTTGGAAATAGGGTTGATTTTATATTGAATTTAAGACTAGACTGTGTCCAGTACCTAGCTCAGATTGCATGATCTGTGAACTTATACTTTTCTGGGGTATTGTGTTTGGAATCTGCAAAAGTGATTAACTAGAGAATTGGAGTAGAGACTTTTAACTTTCCAAAAAGCCTAGAATCATGTAATTCCAAGTTGTGTAGTAATAGTTATGAATTTTGGAAGTACTGGGCAGATCCAGTCTTCTTAGAAAATGTCACTTTTTGCATGTATATGACTTTTCCTCAACTCCTAAGTTTGGATTGAGAGTTAGGGGTATTTCTATACCCCAAATGCTTGTTGTTTTTGTGTCTTAAGTTGATTAAGACATAGATGGAGACTTGAACCACTTTGAGTCATTGACTTGTCTAGCTAGTTGCCCTTTACCTATCAACCGTTAGGCTAGCATTGGAATTTCCGCCTCGATGATAAGAAGCAGCTATTTTGGGTGCCAGCAGAATCATAAGGAAGTGGCGAGCAAGGTGATCGAGTCGCCAGAGCCGCCGGTTGATAGACGGGAACTAGGGTTTTCATTAGGAAAACCGCATTGAGACTAGGTATAACCTAGACTATGGATCAAGTTTGCAACCATACCTTTATAACATGTCCGGGTAGATCAGTATTATTAGGATTTCCGTCACATATAAATTGCATTAGTTATCTAGCAACTAGTAGTCGGGTGTTGTACTATCCTGTCATTAGGGATACGTGCTACGGTGCGTATCTCGCACTGTTAATTTCTAAAGAACCGTGGTAAGAACGGGAGGGGATTCCTGTTGGATAGGGGACTTAGACCTTCGAGGCCGTCAAATTCTTATGTTAAGTGGACACGAAAGAACCATGGGTCTGCTGTCCCATGGATCTTCTGCGCCATAGATATGCGGTTGTGTATTTGTAAGATCATCACGGCATTTGATCCAGACCGGATTAGGGCACTAGTGGCAAACGGAGACGCCATTGTGTTTAGCAGTGGTAACTGCAGGATTCACTAGTCACGATTGTATCTATCAGGAACAGGTCGAGTACAAGAGTAGGATGCATGGCAGGGGTTCAAAACCGTGAACTTGGAGACAACGGCTTAATTTGGAACGTATGTAGTATAGGATGCATACATTTCTAAAGTCTCGCTTACATTAGATTAAGTACATTGTGACCTGTGCATTAGATTACTAAGGCATGTCATACGCAGACACCTTTAACCCAATTGCACTTTCCTATTTTTAGTCACTTTTCTATTACATTAAGTCTTGATTTGTCAAGTTTGGAGATCGCTGCTTTTATCAACCTTGCGTCGGTAGAATTACTGACGTGCCCACTCTTTTAGGTGCTAGATTGCCGATCCGTGGAGCCCAGGAAAGCTCAAGCCAGATGGAGCGTCTGAGTGATAGTATCAAGTATTCATTATTTACATCTTGTTGTTTTTTGTAAACTCTGATTTGTAATTTCTGGAACATTGTATATTGTAACACTTGAACTTGTAAACATCACGGAATAAAATTTATTGAAATTTTTCCTGTATTGTGACTGTTTGAAGGAAAGATTCTAGTTTGTGTCACGAATCGCTAATATAGAGATTCGGGGCACTACAGAAAGATAGTTGGTTATTGTGATGCCGACTATGCAGGTGATCATGATACCCGACGCTCAACTACCGGCTATGTTTTTATGCTTGGGTCTGGAGCAATTTCTTGGTGCAGTAAAAGGTAGCCAACTGTGTCTTTGGCAACAACAAAAGCAGAATATTGAAGGACTTGCGTCAACCAACAGATTATGCAATACCCTTGTATTGCGATAACCAATCAGCAATACGTTTGGGGGAGAACCCAATCTTTCATGCAAGAACTAAAAATGTGGAGGTGCATTATCATTTTATCAGGAAAAAAGTCCTACAAGAGGAAATTGTATTAGAACATATTAAGACAGAAAACCAAGTTGCAGATTTGCTCACAAAAGGCTTGAGTAGCAACAAGTTGGGAGGTATCTGCAAGAAGCTCGGGATGGTAGGAAGAACGAAAGCTGGTGTTGAGGGAGATTGTTAGAATACAACACCAGCATGTGGTCTTGACCAAGTTTATTATTTGTTTTGAGTTGTTAGAGTAAATAATGGGTTGTTAGCTTATTACCGAGTCAAGTATTAGTTTGTTAGTCATGGGTTGTTAGTTATGGGTTGTTAATTGTCCTATTCTTTAGGAATTTGTTGAGGAAATTATGCAATGTGGCCTCCCTCTGTATGCCTATATAAGGCAGAGTAGTTCACCCATGTAATGTGTCCAACTTTTAAGAGTAATAATAGCTCTAGTACTACATTATCTATTGTGTGTTACTTCTCTTCAGATACATTAATTTTCTTATTGTCTTCCAGTGTTCAACAAGTTACTGTTATCAAACTGCTACTAATGACAATCACTCACAACCATAACAAAAGCCTAAGCTTACCTTCCAAATCTGCATATCACCTCCTCCTTCACAGCCACCCCCGTCAACTCTAGACACAGCAATCCGATGAGAGAACATCACCATCTCCCTCCTCGAATACGTCTGCACCAGCCTAAACCCCTCATGCAACTGCCTCTCATAGTAAACCTCCCCATCATCCCCCACCCCCTTAACCAGCCCCGCGACAGTCACCCCCTCCTCCTCACTAAAATCCGACAAAACCTCCACCACCTTACAATCCCCACCCCCTCCCTTGGACCAAACAGCCCACACCTCCCCCTTACTTGGAAAAATCATATAAAAAGTAATCCCCATCCAATTCACCACCTCAAACTTGGTCACCCTCACGACAAAGACAGAAGTAGACATCATAGTTGGAGGTTTCTTGGATGTAACTCGGAAGACGCCGCAGGATAGAAGCTGGGACTTGTCGAACTCTTCCTGGAGGACTGGGTGGGGGAGGAGGGGGGTGACGTAAACGGACGAGGCTTGTTGGTTCGGGATTTTTCGGTCGATTCGGACGTAATGGATGGGGATCTGTTGATCTGGGTGTTGGGAGAATGCCCAGATTTGGCCGATTTGTGGGACCCTGGATCGGGAGGGGTTAGGGTTTTGATGGGGAGGGTGGGAGAGTTTGGAGCAGTATGCGAGGCGATGCTTCTCGCAGTAAGTGGCGCCGGCGGCGCGGGGGGAGTAGCAGCGCCAGGATCGGCCGTCGTTTCGGGTGCAGCGTAGGTTGTCCGGGGGGATTACTAGCGGTCTGAGTCGCCGGCGAGACATGGCAGATGAGTTTGCAATTCTCTCTTCTCGGGTTTATGGCCTTCTTTTACTTTGATTTGATATTTGCCTTTTGAAAAAAAATTGGAAGAAGGGAGATGAAGGAGGGTGCCGGAGTCTGTACCCTGCGGCCTGAAGCGCGTAATGGGGAGTCTTTTAGTCTCACGAGTTAGCTGCATTTAGATCTGAAAGCTCTTTTCGATTGATTTAAAATAAGTGTTTTGCAAACTTAATTTAAAATATTTTTTAAGAACTTAATTTAAAATATCTTGTAAAATCTTCTCCCTTATTTTTTGTGTTATATTGTACATACGCTCTTTTTTAATATATTTTTTGATCTGGCTGGAGTTTTCGGACTCTATCCGTTTACATAAAAAAAAGAACTATTATATTTATAATTTTTATCTATGCATGTAAAATAATGTGTTTGGCTTTTCAATAGTGTTTTTAATTATTAGGAATATTTTGAAGTTATATACAATTCTTTGAAAATTTTGCCGTACTAGGCTACTTTTTGATAGTATTTGTGTTTTTAGGCCAAGTCCCAAACTATTAGCGTTGGTGGGCTAGCCTCTGCCACGTCAGCAACGACCGCTATTGGGAATAGCGGCCTCTTCATAGATAGGAATTTTGTGCCCCCACACTTGGCTGTGTACGAAGGGGATTAAGGCTGAAGGGTTAATGAAGTGGTCGCTAGTGCCATTAGCGACCTCTTCTAACTGAGGTCGCATAGGCAATCACGATCTCAGGTGGGTCCCCCGAACGCTTCTAACTTACGACTACCCCCACTATTTCCTTATTTCTTTTATTGGAACCCTCTTCCCCAAATAACTGGCGATTTCCCAAAACCCTAACTCCCTTATTTCTTACTCAAAACCCTAACTCCCTCATTTCTCACCCAAAACCCTAACTCCCTTAGTTCTCACCCAAATCCCCATTATTCCAAGTTATAATTTTCTCCACCCGACCTCTCTCCTCACACTTCGTCTTCATCCAAATCACTCTCCCCACGACGGCTTTTTGTAATCCCCAATTCATATCCAACCCCCAAAGACTATTCGAGGTATCCCTAGTATAGTATTTTGATGTTTTATTGTTGGTGTTGGTTACATTTTTTTTGCACTTGTTGTTACTAATGTGACCCAAATTGAACGTACACTTGATGGAGAATATATTGAGGAATTGGATACATATTGAGGAATACTTAGTTCACGGATGTATTAGGGTTACAAGTAGACCGAAAAGTACCAACATCAAATTGATTGTTGAAGGGTTGACTGTGGGTGTTGGTTACAATTAGGACTCATTCTATGATGTGACACGTCACATTTGAAATAAAGATGAATTGTGTCGAGATTGAAATGAATATAAATGATGATACATAGTAACATGCACAATTGAAATAAAGATGTACTTGTTGGAGATGGATTCTACTGTTTTTGTGAAAAACACTTGACAATTGTGTGAGTAGACGAAGTGTTAGGAGATATCTTGTGCATAGCCACATACTTATATATATTTCTCTCCTCTCAAGATTATCATCTTCGGTTATTTGTGTCTCTAGTATGAAGTTAGCTTGTGCATGTGACTATGTAAAGGTGATGTGCATAACAAGTGTGTTCACTTTGACCATGCTATTATGAATATAACACACACACACGCACACACGCACAAACACACAGACACACACACACGCGCACACACACGCCAAGACACATATTTATATGAATTGGCTAAATGCCTTGCTTCATATTTGTTTAGTTCGGTCTTAAATATTTTTGTACACGATTGTATATTGAATCCAAATTTGTGTACTAATGTATAGGTATGGACTATAAAATTCCAATTTGGTTGTATTATGGGGGGGGGAAATAGTTGAAGACCGAACTGTAGGATTTTGCTATAAAGGTGTACAACCGGTGACAGTTTGGGCCAATCGGGATATAAAAATGCAAGAATTGGTAGACAAGGTATACGAAGTTACTAAATGGGATAAGAGTGAATGAAGTGTTCATATTAAAGCTAGGTATGCAGCTGGAAGAGGCAAAGGAGGCCCTATTTTTATGTCAGTACCTATAGTTGATGATGACTCATTAGTTGCAATGATAGCTAGGTCGCTTGATCCATATAGTAGTTGGTCTGCAATGGAATTATATATAGAGCAAGCCAAGATTCACACACGTAGTGCAGATGTTGGTCATGTTTCAACTCCAATAGCCGAAGTACAGACCTCTCAAATGAATCTTAATGATCCGATACATTCGACTGTCAGTTTGTCTCCTCCACATGGTGAAATGTTGATAACTCAAAGTACATATAGTCTTGCAGAAGATGAAATCCCAATTCCTTCCAATTTTATACGCAATCTCGTTGAAGATGAGAATATTATTGAAACCTTCGAGCATGCTTTGGTTAACAATGACCTCATAGAAGATGAAGAACATGAAGAAGAGGTTGAAGATGTAATGGACGGTGAAGATGAAGAAGAAGAAGAAGTGGACGTCCATGATGCGAATCCTCACGTTAATGTAGCTAACGTAGTTAATGATTTGCAACCAAATGTGGAACACGTAGTCCCGATGACCCAATTGGTTTCATCAACTGTTCATGATATTGGACAGGTTGAATTGGGTAATATTGCTAGAGTGTACCACTTTGGGGAAGATTCATCCACATCATCTGACCAACGTGACTTGTATATTGGCCAGAAATTCACAAGTAAAGATGACGTGATAAATGCAGTGAAAATTTTCAACATCAAGGAACATCGAGAGTATGTTACGGTTAGATCAAACAAAACCATATTTGATGTTAAATGTAAAATGGCACCAAGGGTTAGAACAATATCGGAACAAAGAACACATCCTGATGTGGTGCATCCAGGCTGTCCTTGGAGATTTCGTGCAATGATTCCAACTAGACAGACTCACTTTGTTGTGACGAAATTAGGAGGTTCTCATACCTGCATTAATCCAACATTGACACAGGATCACAGGAAAGTTGACTCCAAATTAGTTTCAAATTTAATTTTGCATGTTGTGAAGGCAGAAATAAGTATAACTCCAAAGACAATCATTGAGATGGTGTTAAAAGATGCCAATTATAAGATTTCTTACAACAAGGCATGGCGGGAGAAACAAAGAGCGATTGAGAGGCTCTATGGTGGGTTCGTCGAAGCATATACGAAGTTGCCTCTTCTACTGTCAGCACTGCAAGCTTCAAATCCGGGTACATATGTAAAATGGGATAAAGTTCCGTCCGAACCAGGTGAGGAGACATTTAATAGAGTTTTCTGGAGTTTTGCAGCTTCAATAGAAGGATTCAAGTCATGCAGACCGGTAATAAGTATTGATGATACACATTTGTATGGTAAATATAAGGGATGTTTACTGATAGTGGTGGCCCCTGATGCTAGTGATCGGCTATTTCCATTCGCCTTCGCCATAGTCGATGCAGAAAGTATAGAAAGTTGGATTTGGTTCATGAGCTGTATTCGATACTACGTCACGGACCGTCAAGGACTATGCATAATCTCCGATCGTCATGCCGGTATTCTCTTGTGCATGGAGTTGCAAAACGGAGCTTGGAATGAGCCACATGCTTATCACCGTTACTGCATGCGTCATTTTGCTACAAATTTTTTCTCAAAATTTGGTAACAAAGAGTTGAGGAACAAGATGAAGGTTGTTTCGTGTCAAAAACAACCCAAAAAGCTCCAAAAAGGAATGGCGGAGATTGAGTCGGTGAAGGTCGAGGCGTGCAATTGGCTAAAGGAGAAACCAATAGAGAAATGGGCATTAGCCGCAGATGGAGGTCGTAGGTACGGCATCATGACCACAAATAGTAGTGAATGTTTTAATTCTGTGTTGAAGGGGGTACGGAGCTTGCCCGTTACAACTATTGTAGAGATGATATTCTATCGTCTTAATAGTTACTTCACTGAACGTCGTCAGGCGGCACAGAAAATGATAATTGATGGGAAAGAGTGGTCTCCACATGTTGAAGCTCTGCTTGATAAACGCCGAGAGAGAGCTAACTCACACGAAGCTATAATGTTCCATCATAGCCCCGGTGTATTTCAAGTTAAAACAGGTATTAGATTTGAAAGAAATCGACAAAAGGGTGGGAACCTGCATACGGTCGAGAGCTACCTCTTCTCTGTGAAGATGGCTCAAATTGGCTCTCAACTGTGGCCGCGAGTGCCAATAGCGTGGTCACTATTGGCACTCGCGGCCACAGTTGAGACCCAATTTGAGACATATTCCTTATGGCTACAGCATAATCGCTGATGCCATTCGCGACCTATATTAGCTGTGGTCGCGATTGGCATTAGCGACCACAGTAGTGACATAATTAGCCTACAAACCACAGTTAACTGATCACTTCCTCAATACAAATATGGCTTTGATACTTCAATTGCTACATTTCAACACCACATTTAATATAATCATCTTGCTACCCCAACATTTGAACGTACACTTCCCTCACAAACAATGGGAGTGTACCCAACATTTCAACACCACAAAAACATAAACATTCAAACAAACATTTAAACATATCTTACTCACACCATAACACTCGTCCACCACTAACACATTAAGAATATAACAACAAGTAGCGTAAACGTGGTTACAAACTTGATACGGCAAAATACACTAATATTAGATTCAATTCTTCAATAAGACTACAAGGCTACGACGGGGTAAAGTAATTGGGCTTGGTTCTCTTACGCACGGGCACCCGTCTACGAGTCACTTGTGTAACTTGGGAAATTAGCATCTCGTCTGGAACTTCTTCCTCAATTTCATGTGAAGGTTGTCCTTGCTCAGTAGGCGGCCGCTCAGGTTCTGTTTCTTGTTCACGGATAACTAGTGCATATTGCACCGTTCGTTGTGGTTCATCCCTTTGCTCATCACTATGTTCTTCTTCCCGTTCTTCGACACGTCTTTTGAGACGTTTGCTTGATCGTGTTGCCATCTTCTTCTTCCTTTGCTTACGAGTCGATGTGCTGTGAATGGGGGAGCTTAGCATTGCGTCAAATCTCGCCACCTCACCAACCTCCTCAATAGCCGTACGACACGGTGCGAGAATCTCGCGTGCAAGATCCTTTGCGGCTTGAGCGATATTGCTACCAAGTACTTGTGTGCATTTCCGTGCTACCACCCAGACTTGGTCAATCTGCAAAAAGAAATACAAAAAAGATTAATAATCTACTATGGACTATTAAATTAAACAAGTACTAAATAAGCAAACTTGACAATAACAAAATTATGTGAATCAAGAAAAAGATAAACGATCTATCATACAATTTTTCGACTCGAAGAGGCCTTCGGTTGGTACTTGGCTTGCAAAGAGGAATGGGCGGGTGCGGGTTTGGCCTCGGCACTTGGTATAGGCAATTGGACACCGGTGGGCATTGAAGTACGGGGCGCCACATACAAATGGGTGATTCGTTGATACCAAGATAGGTACGCAGCTTGGAGTGATCCGTCATATGGTGGAATACCCGTTATAACAGTAGCATGCCTCTGCTCATTCCAAGAGTTCACATGGACTTGATGATGTGCAGCCCAATCATGGTCGGGGACACGACCAACCCCTTTCACTTTGTGCAGGAGAGTGTCGTATGATCGCGGTGGGGGGATGTCTTGTTGTAGTCCAAATTGACGAAGCACGCGGTCGGGGAAGTACATCTCCACAATACTAAAATTGATAAGCGGTGACCTGGTCAACCAAAGATTGCTATGTTCGGTGCAGATGGGAGGTAACCTTTCCAATCGATTGTTGGAGTATGGTTCCCAAACGACAAACTTCTCTCTCAACATATCCAGCTCATCTCTATAGTAAGTTACCACCCCACGTGGGTTCTCTCTCCACGTATGCCCCCTGGATCAATATACTGTGATGGGAGGCAGCATGTCGGCATTTGCTGCGTCCCTCATCCACCCACCTGATTGCCGGGTGATGCGAGGTCTGCCTAAGTGTAAGTGTTCCCAACACCAGATCTGGAGCAGCAGCATCGGACCAGTCATCTCTTTCGCCATCAATGCCCCGCTACAAAGACTTCTGTATAAGGAGGCAAGCGCTGCACTACCCTAGCTGTATTGCCGAACTCTCGTCAAATCACCAATAAGCGGTAAATACATTATAGGCACAATGTCACCCGTGGAGTTGGGAAAGAGAACACCTCCGAATACTGTCATCAGATAAGCCCTAGTGTAGCATTCTATGTCATAATCACTGGAATCGTTGGTTAGGAAATTTTTAAATGTTCTCTTCAACCAACTTAGTCGCATTGAGACCCCATCAAATGTGCTATCATCCGGCACCCGACCAAGGAAGTCCTCCACAAGTTGTTCCTTATTGAAAGCCATTGTGCCCGTGACCGCGAATCCATCAACTGGTAGTCCAGATATGACCGCGATATCCTGAAGTGTGACGGTCATCTCTTCAACACCAAGATGAAACGTATGTGTTTCCAGCCTCCATCGCTCGAGTATGGTTGTTAGTAGTTGTCTGTCAAGCTTGGTTTTTTCTATTAGACCTAAACCATAGAAGCCGGCCTGAACAAGGAGTTGGTGTGTCAGTGGATGCATAGGTAATGTCTCATGTGTGCGAAAACTATACTCTCGGGATGTACCGTCCCACACCCGTTGGGATCTATGTGTCCGCTGCAACGTCAACAACGTCGGGTCATGAGGGCCTGGTCCCACAAGTGCAGCACGAGAAGAACTAGCTTCACCGGATGGTGCAGACGTAGACAGGACATTGCCTTGGCCACCCTTAGGATAAAATATACGATGTTTAGTGAACACTCCATATGTTGGCAGATACTATTTAAACATTACAAAATAATAGTTCATACCCCAAGTCTAGCACTCCTTGATCCCGCTCCCATCGTTCTGACCATATTTGAGTAGATCACCTATCAAAGTAAAAGCAAACAAGTATGTATGATAGGTACTCACTTAACACAAAGAACTAAATTTGATTATGATGGTTCTATACTGTGTGTTCTATGTTTTTTTTTCATTATGTTCTCTCTAGATTTTTATTCACTTTAGTTCGACAGAAAAAGTTAATTTCAAAACAATTATAATGCATGGCATAAATAAGGTCATCTTTTACTAACTAATCAAATTTGAGGTGTGATTAATTGAGTAAAATGTTTCATACTTTATGTATAAGATTTCTTACTCATAAATTCACAGACACGTATTTATAAGATATGGATCTGTTTCAATACATATTGATTTGCACACTTCTCTTAAAATATGAACAAAACAGTTCTTATTCCCAAGTGCAAAAAAATTGTAATATATACCACAACACTTGAGCATGGACATTGACATTGATATCAAACTATTTCTGGAATTTTATCCTGTATGCTCTTCAATTCTTCTTTTAAGCATAAATTAATTCCATGAATTGCTACTATGAATACAACACAAATTTTCCTAACTTACTATCCAACACTAAGTATTCCTAAAAAGATATCCAATTCCTCAAAAATATCTCAATAAACAAACAACCTATTTGGGTCACATTATTAACAACAAGTGCAAAAAAATTGTAATCAAGACCAACAATCAACCATCACAATACTATACTAGGCATACCTCGTTAGGATTTGGAGTTTGGAGTTGATATGGAGATTTCCAAATTCCTTACGAATGGCGGAGATTTGGCGATTAGACGATTTGTGAGGAGGGAGATCGGGTGGGGAAGAAGGATACTTGGATTAATTGATTTTTGGGAGAGAAACTAGGGTTTAGGGTTTAGGGTTTTGGGGAGATGCAATCGGCCGCTATTGGGGAAGAAGGGGAGAAGAAGAGATAGATTGATAAAAGAAATAAGGAAATAGTGGGGGTAGTCGTAAGTTAGAAGCGTTCGGGGGACCCACCTGAGGTCGCGATTGCCACTAGCGACCTCAATTAGAAGAGGTCGCTAGTGGCACTAGCGACCACTTCATTAACCCTTCAGCCTTAATCCCCTTCGTACACAGCCAAGTGTGGGGGCACAAAATTCCTATCTATGAAGAGGCTGCTATTCCCAATAGCGGCCGTTGCTGACGTGGCAGAGGCTAGCCCACCAACGCTAATAGTTTGGGACTTGGCCTAAAAACGCAAATACTATAAAAAAGTAGCCTAGTACGGCAAAATTTTCCAATTCTTTCTGACAGTTTTTTATACCAACACTTTCGGCGAAAGATTTTTTCGTTCACAATAATACCAAAACACGACAAAATTGAGAGTAACCGTAGGGAGGAAATTTTTTTATTAAGAATTTTGGAGAAATAACAAAAAATCCATATGAACATTTGGCCAAACATACAAAATTTACTGCCATGTTTTTTTAAATTCCAAAATTCCCTTGGAATTTTATTTTTTCAAATTTTCGTTATTAAGGGGTACTAATACACATGTGAGTTGCACATAACTTATACTCAATCCAATTTTCCAAAATGGGTTAATGATCTAAAGACATCCAAAGTTTATACTAATACCTTATACATACATGAAGTTATAGTAATACCCCAATAACACCCAAACTTTTTTTAATTGGACCAAAAGGCACTTGCGTTAATTTTTTAACAGAATTAACGTGAAATTACATAAATACCATCATCTCTTCTTCTTCTGTCATTTGTTTTTTTTCCCCAGTATTTGGTAAGGATGAAGGTGGTGGTGATGGGTTTCAGGGATGAATAGTTTTTGGTGGGTTTCGGAGGAGGTGGTGGTGATGGGTTTCTGGGATGAAGATGATGGTGACGGGAAGGTGAAGTTAGAGATGGTGGTGGTGGTGGTGGTTGACGGTGGGTAGAGGAGAAGAACAGGAGGAAGAAGAAGAAGAAAATGAAAAGGAGAAGAAGATGGGTTTCAGGCTTGGATAAGGTTAATGGGTTTGATTTTGGATAGTTGAGGACATTTTTTGTATTGTAACATATTTCTTAACTGGTTTAAATCCATTAAGAGAAATATTCAGGGAGTGTTCCACTAACTTAACGGAGAAGCGTACGACGGGGGCCTTTAGGTCCAACTGTAAAGATATTTGGGTGCTATTGGGTAATTTTTTCACTTTAGGTGTGTGTCGGGAATAATACACTTTGGTTGCCTTTAGGTCCTTAACCCTTCCGAAATATACTCATCTTCTTTCTTTTAATCTACATCTTCTTCTTCAGCTCCTCTCGCCTATTCGCCTCCATCATCTTTCTCTCTGAGCTTCCTCACCACCCTGTATTTATCAACACTAAACCTAGGGGTGGCAACAGGTCTGGGCCAGCCTGGGACCGGCCCGGCCCGGCCCCCTCTTTCGCGGTCTGAACCCTGGACCGGCCCCCCATACCTTGGGGCTGGTCCGGTTCAGGTTTTTGGGAAAAAAGTCCGGATCGGCCCGGCCCGGTTGAGGACCGGGACGAGCTGAACTGGCCCGCCCGGGCTTGGGCCGGGTCTGGGCCGTTACTACAATAATTTTTCCCCCAGAAAATTTAAAAAAAAAATAAAATTACCAAATTGCCCCCCAACGAATCTATATTGGCTAGTTTTGGGGGGTACTTTAGGAAATCAAAAAGTTTACATATTCTATATATACCACATCATTTCTTTCATTTCTCTTCACTAAATCACTCAAATCTCTCATTCTCTCTACTATCTCTCAATACTACTAGTCTACAACAACAATCAAGTGATCAACAACAATAATCAAGTGATCAACAACAACAAACAAGAAGTCTACAATCAACAACAATCAAGTGATCAACAACAACAATCAATACTACTAGTCTACTACAAGCTTTCAAGTCTCAACTCTCTCAACATTCATTCTTCAAACTCCAAACACTCATACGGTATTTTAGTATATATTTAATTTGTAGATTTAACATAGTTGATTATTCTCATCTATATTTCTTAATTAGTTTGGGTTTTCTTGAACTTCTTCCTCTCAATTTTTTCGATTTTATTTATAAATTTGGTAAAGTGGTAAAACATACATACACTACTCATTCACTAGTTCTTGTTATTATTGTTATTTTTTAGTTGAGAGAGATTGTTGTTCTTTTTAATTTTTAAAACATACATACACTTGCTTTCTCTCTAACTATACATACACTAGTTTTAAATATTTAAATGGCCTCTAATTGATCACACGGTGATAGACATAGTAGTCAAGAGTCCACTAGTCATCACATTTCTTCCATTCCAAATCCATATATAGTAGTGTTTTAAATCTTATTAAATCAAAAAAATCAAGAACCAATTCACCAAATGAGTTGAATTGGTATAATGCACAATGTTTGATTGAAGATGTAGTAGATGTGTTACAGTTTTGAAAGTGTAATGAAGTTATTTTTAATATTCTTTCTCGTATGGCTAGAAATTTGCTAACAACACCGGTGTCAACCGTTGCATCGGAAAGTGCTTTTTCGCTTGGTGGCAGGATAATAAGCCCGAACAAGAATTGACTGACAACCAAAAATTTGGAGATGCTAGTATGCATCGAAGATTGGATGAAAGCGGAAGAGAGGATTCAAGACTTGAAGCACAAGCTGGATCAACAAGTAGCAATGAATGAACAATTAGATTTAGTCGATTTACATTAAAATGATGTACAATGTATTGTAATTAATTGAGAAATTTAGGAGGATGAGATTCTATATTTAGGTTAAGTAGAAGTGCATGACAATATTCCAGTGCATTCTCTTCAATCTAAATGGAGGCCACCTCGATCTCTAAATTCAAGTAATTCCATTGTTTTGTAATTTGATCTAATTTGTATGAAATTTTATTCATGTACTTCATTTTATTTAAGAATTTCAAATTTATTAAATCAATTTATACTTGGTTATTTGCAATTGTTATGAAATTACAATTTAATACTTGATCTTTAATATATTTTAAAAAATCCCCTAAAAAACCGGCCTGGCCCCCACCATTGGGGTCGGGGGCCAGGTCCGGGCCAGGGTTTTCCCCCACAAGCCCTGCCCGCGATTTGTTCGAGCCCGGCCTGGCCCAGCCCGAGTGGCCCAAATGCCATCCCTAACTAAACCTAACATGAATTTCCTTCACTTCCTTCTCCCCTCCTTCTATGCCACCAATGTCGTCGTCGTGGCCTCCTCCTCCTTCCTCCTTTCACAGAAAGGTAGCATCTCCCTTTCTTCTTCAACCAAACATTAACCGCAAGGATAATTTGGTAAAATACGGAAGAAAATTTAAATAAAGAATTCGTGAGTTACATGTGCATCATTTTTTTTAGTTTTACAGATGTCTAGGTTCGAACCTGGTTCTTAATCTAGCCATAATTTTGGCTTCCACCCGAATACCATCCAAAACATTGCTTAGTGGTTACATGTGCATCATTTAATGCCCCTAATTATAGTAACTAGTATAATGTATGTGTGATGCACGTCTAAAAAAACTAAAGTCATTAAATTAAATGAATATATATTGAATAAGAAAAAAATAGTTTATATTTGAATGTTTTAATTTGGGCTACACGTGCGGTGCACATTTATATTTATTGGATATAATTTGGACGTGTATTATACGTGTTTATATAGTTACAAAGTTAGGATTTGTTTGTTACAAACTCCAACTCTCCTATTAAAATAGTAAAGATTAGAAAAAAGTGGAATTTGGGAGACTTTTATGTGCTAAAAAAAGGTGAGTGGATTTTGTGTGTTTGACTAAAAGTTTATGCAGATTTTTCTTTAAAACTGGCTCAATATACTAGAATTTTTATGATGTTAGGATTGAAGTTTTAAATGATAAGAAGTTGGTCGAAGGAGGAACACAAAAATAGCAACTTTTAAGTTAAATGAAGGCTAAATATAAAAAAACCTTACTCAAGTATTGCCCAGTTTAAAAAATTTGCACTCAACCTTTTTTATTAAAAAAAACCTCCTTCATCTATGTTTTCAAGTAAGTGAGGTTTTTTTTAAAAAAATTGTGTTCAAAACATAATTGACGGAGGTTTTAAAAAAAATGACAAATACTTAGTGAAGTTTTTTTTTTTTTATAAAAAAATTTAGCCTTAAATGAAATGTGAACATTTATTAGTGACTGATGTTGAAAAATGTATCGAAATATCAGAGTCAACTACTTGAATCTTTCTCATTCACTTCATTTCATTGAGCGACACCTCCTTCGTGAAAATTAGCATTTTTCAAGCCCTTATCAATAACTTTAGCCCAAGTTCAACTGAGTCTGCCACTAATCTTTTAGCTCACCTGATTACCGTTCTATCAATACACTTACTCAAGGCGGTCTTTCTTGTATCTGCCCTAAGTCAGCTCAATTGTTCTCGAGCATTTTCTCTTCAACTGGGGCAAACCTGAATTTTATTCCTTATGCATCTATTTTTGTTTTGTTTTTTAGTGTGTTTCCACTCATCTACTTTAAACGCTCTCATTTCAAGTATACTCACTTTTTTTAACCGCTTGAAACTCTGATCCATAAACCATGGTTTGTTATGAGATGCACCGTAAAAAATTTCCTTCAAGTTCAAAGGGATATGCTGTTAGAAAATGGGTATTTTATACACCATTTACGAACCAATTTTTAGCAATTTTTTAGTAAGATCCTCTATGAATTAGTGAGAGATCTTGATAGATTTGTGTTATCCTTCGTGAGTATATCAAAATCATATATTTATCTGCTCAAAATTGTTATTGGGTGAATGAGAAAATGTCTCCCAAAGTGAGGCATTTTCATCTCTGAAAATGAGTTGAGAGATTTTGGTCCCACGTCGGAAAAAACAAAGGAAATAGAAGAAGATATATAATAACATCTTTCTTGGCATTGTAAGATAGCAAAGCCAAGAGGCTCTCTCTCGTGTGCGCAAGGGGAGGGGGTGCAAATCTCGGACCGGATTACATGCGACTTGTGTGCGTTCGCACGTCCTGTAGACACGAATGCTGGACCGACGTGTACCCTCCCCGTGCAAAACCACTTTTTGCTACAATTTTTTTTTTGATCTGTAACAGCTGAATTAAACGTAGAAACGGTTTTGTCTACCATTTATTCACATAATGGTTTTGTCCGCCATTATAGTACTGCATTAAGAAGTTGTTTGTCGTTACAGTGGATGTTGTCAATGCGTTGTCTACCGTTACAATTCTCACCGTAGCCATATAAATAGAGGCCCCTCTCCCCTGAATAATTACACCAGAAACTCTTCTCTTCCCACTCTATTCTGTGCTTCAAAGTCAGGTTCCATCCTTAGTCGTTCGGTGATAGATTTCAGACGCTGCCCAGTTCGAAAGCGTGACGTGGTGCCTACGTCAATTCTGCTGTCGTTGCATCCTAGGAGATAGGCGCCTATGCAAATTGTAGAACTCGAAAAAGGCGAGATCTATTTTGAGGAGATTGTGTGGTACACAAGCCTCGACATAAACTGGTTTGGTTTTGTAATTTTCATTTTCTTTTTAAAATTATTGGATTTTCTTCTCCTTCTCATCTCTTTATGATTTTGTGCATCGAAGATCAAACTTTGGTTTTATTGTAAATAAATTTTGTAACAAACTTAAAACAGATTCTCATTTCTTTCATTTCTATTTTCTTGGTTTTGAGGCACTCTTTTTGTTTTCTTTTCATTCTGAAAAATTTACACCCGTGTTGTGTATTTTTTATATTAACAATGACAAATGCATCGGAGAATGCTATTGTTGCTGATGTGGCACAAGAGCCGACTATTACTGTGGCATGAGTGCTAATGCCGACCGTTGTACCTGTCTCAGTTTCCCATGGGGAGAAACCTGAGAAGTTCAATGGGCAAAATTTCAAGAGGTAGCAACAGAAAATTATGTTCTACTTGACCACCTTGAATCTCACAAGATTCTTGAATGAAGAAGTTCCAAATCTTAAAGAAGATGAGCAAGATAACCAAGTCACCACCGCAGTGGATGCTTAAAAAAATGCTGATTACTTATATAGGAACTACATTTTGAACAGATTAGCCGATTCTTTGTACAATCATTATATTGATAAAAGAATAGCTAAAGAACTTTGAGAATCCCTAGATCATAAATATAAAACCGAGGATGCCAGCGCCAAGAAATTCATTGTGGGCCGCTTTCTAGACTACAAAATGGTGGATTCCAAAATGGTGATCAGTCAGCTTCAAGAAATTCAACTGATCTTGCATGAAATACATGCTGAAGGTATGAACCTGCTTGTATTATTGAAAAAATGCCAGCAGGTTGGAAAGACTTCAAAAATTACTTAAAGCATAAGCGAACAGAAATGGGCAATGAGGATCTTATTGTCATGCTTCGTATTGAAGAAGACAATAGAGGTTCTGAAAAGGTCGGAGCCATCAGTCACGGGGCCCAGGCTAATGTGGTGGAACATAGTCAACATTTGAAAAAGCACAACAACAAGAGGTCAAAGTTGAGGCCTAAGAGAGGACTTTCCAAGAAGCCGAAGTTTCATGGCAAGTGCTTCAACTATGACTGGGTACGTCACAAGTCTACTGATTGTTGAAAACCCAAGAAGAATAAGAACAGAGAAGCAAATATTGTTGAAGACATTGCTCAAGATGTTTCTGATATCAACTTCTCAGCTGTAGTCTCGGAAGTGAACATGATGAGTTCAAACCCAAAGGAATATTAGATAGACACTGGAGCTACTCAACACATGTGTTCAAACAGAAGTATGTTCTCTACTTTCGATCCATTAGAGAATAGGGAGAAGATGTTTATGGGGAAATCGACCACTTCAGAAATCAAAGGCCAAGGCAAGGTGATCTTGAAGATGACTTCTGGGAAAGAAACTGACTATGAACAATGTTGCATATGTTCCTGAAATCCCTAAGAACCTGGTATCTATTTCGTTGCTTAATAATCACGGATTTCGGTTAGTGTTTGAGTCTAACAAATTTGTTTTTTTGAAAAGTGGAATGTATGTTGGTAGAGGATACATGAGTGGTGGAATGTTTAAACTCAATGTAATGACCATGGTCAAGAATATCCATAAAGCTAGCTCTTCTACTTATATGCTTGAGTCTTCCAATTTATGGCATGGTAGACTAGGACATGTTAATTATGATACTTTGTGCAGATTAATTAACTTAAATCATATACCAACATTCCAAATTGATTCGAAACATAAGTGTGAAACTTGTGTTGAGGCAAAATTGATAAGATCATCCTTTAAAAGTGTTGAAAGAAACGCTGAACCTTTTGATTTAATTTACACTGATATTTGTGATATGAAATGATACAAACAAGAGGTGGTAATAAATATTTTATTACCTTTATTGATGATAGCACAAAATATTGTTATGCATATTTGCTTAAAAGCAAGGACGAAGCTATAGAAAAATATGTTCTTTATAAAAATGAAGTTGAGAATCAACTCAACAAGAAAATTAAGGTGCTAAGAAATGACCGAGGTGGGAAATATGAATTGCCATTTGCTGAAACTTGTGCTAAACATGGGATTATATATGAAACCACAGTGCCTTATTCTCCTCATTCCAACGGTGTTGCTAAGCGAAAGAATCGTACCTTGAAGGAAATGATGAATGCAATGTTAGTAAGTTCTCATATAGGGGAATACCCCAAATTTTTACTGGATTTATTTGAATTGTTTTCATGCTGTTTTCCTACTCTTGAATTCATTTTCCTGATTTCTGGCTGAACCTAATTTCTGTATTCAAATCAGTTTTGAGCTATGTTTTTGTGAATTAACATATGACTTATTTATACTCGCTGGATTCAGTTAGAAGTCTACTTTCTAGACGTTTTGACGGATTCAGATTTGCATATTTATAACACTGGAAATCACTGTTTTATTGCAGTGTGGTCTTACTGTCCTGAATTAGAGATTTGTTTGTTTTATTCTTTTATGAGTTATCTTGTACCCGTACATGTTTATCTTGCAACTTGAACTTATCATATGATCATGTCATGTTATTCTTGATATATTTTGTATACCTACATTCTTGTTTGACATTATTAACAAATTAACCAAGCCGAGAGTTTAAGGGAAAGATCGTATAGTGGATAATTCAGAAACGTGTACTCGGAAGGGGGCCCGTATTTTCCATTACTTATTGCCATGTCTCATGATTATATGATTCATGCTTGATATTACTTGTTGCCATGTTTCATGATTACATGATTCATGCTTGTTATTACTATATGATTATATGTTGTCATGATTCGTGATGATTCATGCTTGTTACTACTTGTTGCCATGTCTCACGACTACATGATTCATGCTTGATACTTGCTGCCACGTGTTCGCAATTACGTGACTCGTGCTTGATACTACTTGTTCCCATGTGATCATGACTACATGACTCGTGCTTGATATTTGCTGCCACTTGTTCACGATTACGTGACTCGTGCTTGATACTTGTTACTTGACTTGTCCCTGAGGACACTGTCCTCTATGGTCCACTATGAAATCTAAAGCGATACTGTTTGTTGTAGTAACCATGTGTTATAATATGGAGCGCATGAAGTGCTACCTAGATAGTATTCACTATAAGACTTGATACATGATACTTGAACATGATACTTTATACTTGACACATGTTTACATGATACTTGTTTACTTGACTCTTGATATATGCTACATGATACTTGTTTCACCTTACCATGCTAGTTGTTATGTTTTGACATCATGCTTATACCATGTTATTTGTTAGTTTTCCCCATGTACTTGTATCCTGCATTACAAGTGGCTCGTAACTTGCAATTGACGGGTACTTGTTTTCTCTTTTTCTCTTTCCTGCAATTGTTGAATTGCAGATTTTGGAGAACAGGTTCCAGACGGTATTGGTGACATGAAGTATTAGTGCTGGATCTTGTTTTATTATTTCTTGTAGTTTGCTTGAACAATAATTGTATTCATGTATTTGGAATTATTCTTGCATTTGGGCAATGTGACCCATGATTATTTGTGTTATTCAGATCATGACTATTTGAGATTAATATATTTTATTTCAAGTATTCTTGTTGGTATTTGGATCATATGTGCATGTGGTTGACTTTCTGGCTTCCGACTCTGATTATATTGTGATATGTTGTAAAGATTCCTGAACAGCTTATGGATGATGAAAATCATTCGCTGAGCCAATGTTACGTGCTTGTATTCCGTATTTTTGGAAAGCGGGGCGTGACAGGGTTTTTTGTAGTATCAGAGCACCAGGTTTGGCTAATGTATTAGTTTGACTGATACATTAGACTAGCTTGGCTCGAACTGGAATCGGCTCAACATTTCATAGACCATGCATGCATAAATGAATCATAATCAACATTGATCTGGATACTAGTCTTATTTCTTTCTTTTTGATGCCTTCTTATTCAATCCCTTGATTCCTGGATTCTTCCGTCGTCTTCTTTAATTTGATCTCTTGTTGGGTATGAATTCATTTTTTTCGTACCTATATCCCTTGATTTTGGTGTCATCCATTTTTCTCTTCCTGCTTGGTTCTTTGGTTGGGATCATTGGATGCTATTGGCAGAGTTTTCCCCGATCAGAGTGGCATAGCGGAAGCGTTGTGGGCCCATAACCCATAGGTCCCAGGATCATATTGTTGCTTCTCCTTCCTAGCATCGTTTGGTTTCCCCTATCTCTTGCATTTGTTCTCATCTGTTGACTCATTGCTTGGTTTGTCTTTTCCTTGTCCGTCCTTTCTTCGCTTTCTTTTCTCTCTTTAATTCCAGTTCTGTCTGCCCTCTCTCTTGTCTTGTTATCTTGTGCTGTTTCTCTCCTTTTGATTCCGTTTGCTTCTTTTCTTGCATTCCATTTGACATCCTTGTTATCCATCTTCTTTCTTTTTCTGGTGTTGCCTCTACTTTGTTCCTTTCCCTTTAGCCCTCTGTTTTGTTACCCTTCTCCTAAGTTTGCTTTTTCCCCTGTCCTATGTACCGCCTAAGCAAATTTCGAGGACGAAATTTTGTTATAAGGTGGGTAGGATTTGTAACCCCTGTTTCCCATTATTTACCCCTACCTAATACTGAATACCCGGTTGTTATTCAACCCGAAACCCCAACTCACCCTTGCACCCGCCATCTAACCTAACCCAATTCATATAAATATCATCCTGTACTTTAAACCCATGCATCTTGAGACTGTTCATCTACCCTGTCTCAAACCTCCGCTGCCACCTTCGTCTACCTCCCTGTGCATCCTCTTCCTCGCTCTGCTCTCCCGTTCTCCTCGAGCCACCCCGTGCTCCTCCCCCTGAGCATCGCGACCTCCTATCTCCGCTTCCACCTCCTCCCCGGTCGTGCCTCCTGCAGCACCACATCACAGACAACTCGACGCGCCACAGTTAGCCACCCACGACGCAGCCAGTCGCGCCACAACACCGCAGCGCACAGCCCCAGTTGCCGACCCTTCGCTGTGTGCTTCCCTCACCATGATGCCACCAGCCCTGTCCCGCTGCCGTTGTGTTCCTTGGCCGCCAGCCAGCCCTCGCCGGCACTGCCTCTGCACACTGCCCACCGTCTGCCGCCAAGCCAGAGCCATGGAGTGCTGTTATTATGGGTTGTTCTTGGAGTTTTGTTTGAGTGCATTGTGGCCCGTCCGATCATCTTCATCACATCTCATCTTGATCTCTTTGATTGTGGACCGTCCGATCGCCTTGGTGATTTTGATCTTGATCTCCTAGATCTTGGTCGTCCGATCGTCGATCTGATCGGATCTTTTTCATCAGTCTTGATCTCAGTCGTTCGTTTGGTCTGATCATGATCATCCTCTCTATCATCGAGTTCCGTGCTTGGTGTTCGTGATTAGTTCGTGATTCGATCATTGAGTTCGTGCTCGGGAAATGGAGAACCGCTTCGACCACTTTGGCGAGGGCGGCCTGAGGCCGGCTTAGGGTCATAGGCCGACCCGACCTCCTTTCTCCACTGCAATCTTATAAGCAGAAATACCCAGGAACTTTCGGCCTCCTCAGTTCGAGACCTACGACGGTGAAGGTGATCCTGCTGATCACATGGAGAGGTTTAAGACCCTCATGATGATTCACAGCACTTCAAATCCCCTCCTATATCGTGCCTTCCCTGCCACCCTCCGGGGTCCAGCTTGGGAATGGTTCTCTAAGCATGTCTCCGGCTCGATCTACTCGTTCGATCAACTGGAGGCCAACTTTCTCGCCCACTTCATGACCAGCAGGAAGGCCAAGAAGACAAGTGCGTCCCTATTGGACCTCCGACAGAAGGAAGGGGAGTCACTTCGTCAGTTCGTCCGTAGGTTCACCGCAGAGGTGAGGTCCGTCTCCTCCCTTGACGCTCGGGTCGCCTCGACAGCATTCCGACACAACGTCCGGTACAGCCAGCTGAAGGCGTCCTTGGCTAAGAAGCCTCCCCTCGATTTTTCTGACCTGCTTAATCGGGTAAGTACATTCGGGCGGAGGAGGCCCTAAATTCCGAGGATGCCAAAGAGGTCTTGGGGAAGGGGAAGCCCAAGACCGATGAGGCCGAGCCAGCAAAGAAGGTTCCAAAAAACGAGATCGGCATGAAGCGGGTCCCTCCGATCCCGCGTTTCGAGAGATACACGCCACTGACACAAAACGTGTTGGCCATCCTGTTAGCGATCGAAGATAGGGACCTCGTCCAAATGCCCCTTCGACCAACCAGCAACAAGAAAAGGGACCAGCGGTTCTACTGCCGTTTCAACCGGGACAACAAGCACGACACCAACTACTGCCGAGCCCTTAAAGACGTAATCGAGGCCCTTATCCAACGAGGGTAGCTCCGAGAATTCACCCGGGAAGATGTCCGCGACCAAAGGGATGCGAGGAACCGAAGGCCCTCTCCTCCTCGCGCCCCTAAACATCGTCCCGAGCGGGACCCGAAGCCCGAAGAGACCGGAAGCTAAGCCATTCTACACTGTGTCCATTGGGGGCCTATGGGAGGGGATTCTAGTACTTCTCGCAAGGCGTTCGTCCGAGAGGTAAACACCGTCCGAGGCCTCCCTTCCCCCCAGGTCCAGCAGCTCCTTGTCTCCTTCTCAGGGGAAGACCTGGAGGGGGTCCGGCTCCCACACTGCGATGCGCTTGTCATCAGCCTCGTAATGGATAACTATGAAGTCCGTCGGATCCTTGTGGACAACGGGCGCTCGGTGCACATCCTCTTCCTGGAAGCGTTTGAGAACCTCAAGCTCCCCCGAGACAAGCTGAAACCAACAGAGGGGATCGTAACCTTAGATGTCACTGCTGGTACGACCCTCCACAGACGGACCGAGTCGATGGACTTCATGGTTGTGAATGTAAAAGCGGCTTACAATGCCATGCTCGGCCGACCAGGGCTCTGCTCCCTTCAGGCTGTTCCCTCAGCTTACCACCTAAAACTGAAGTTCCGTACCGAGTCAGGCGTCAGGGTTGTTCAGGGGATCCAGGAGGTAGCACGATCGTGCTATATGATGACAGTCGGGGGCGGTGTGTTTCCCCTGGATGCCGTCGAACTGCAACCCGAGAGGAGCCAACCAGAGCCCGAACCTTTCGACGAACTAGAAGAAGTCTCGTTCGAGACAGAGGACAAGTCAAAGTGGTTCTGCATGAGCTGCTCCCTCGCGCCCGACCTAAATTCCGACCTAATCAACTGCATTCGCCGCAACGTCGACCTCTTCGCTTGGAAGCCATCTGACATGCCCGCGATCTCCAAAGATCTGATCATGCACAGACTAAGCGTGATCTCTGGCTTGAAGTCGATCGTCTAGAAGTGACGTAAGTTCGACCCGGAAAAGCAGCAAGCTGTGAAAGCTGAGGTAGATAAACTGTTGTCAGCTCGGTTCATCCAAAAGGTCAGCTACCCCGAGTGGCTGGCGAACGTCGTGATGGTGAGAAAGGCCATAGACTTTACAGACCTGAACAAGGCGTGCCCTAAAGGTCCGTTCCCTCTCCCCAGCATCGATGCTCTAATCGACACAACGTCGGGTCACGAGCTCATGTCCTTCATGGATGCCTTCTCGAGCTACAATCAATTCCGAATGTTCTTCCCAAATATAGCTAAGACATCCTTTCTCACCAACCAAGGTCTCTACTGCTACCGGGTTATGCCCTTCGGGCTGAAGAACGCTGGTGCTACCTATTAGGGGCTCATCAACCGAGTTTTCAAGGACCAGATCGGTCGCAACATAGAAGTATACGTCGACGACATGCTCGTCAAAAGCCAACAAGGACAGGACCACGTCACCGACCTGGAAGAAGCCTTTGGCGTCCTTCGGACCCACAATATGAGGCTCAATCTGGCCAAGTGTGCATTCGGCGTCTCCGCGGGCAAATTTCTCGGGATCGTCGTCAGCCAGCGCAGCATCGAGGCGAACCCTGAGAAGATCCGAGCCATAATCGACATGGCTCCTCCGAGGAACATTGAGGAAGTCCAGCAGCTTACGAGGAGACTGGCGGCCATCGGCCGTTTCCTCTCCAAATCCGAAGAGAAGTCCCTCCCGTTCTTCAAAGCTCTGCGTGGAACCAGAGGCTTCGAATGGGGCACTCAGCAGCAGGAGGCGTTCGCCCAATTGAAAGAGTACCTCGCCAATCCTCCGCTCCTTAGCAAACCCGAGCTGGGCGAGCCTCTCTGGCTTTATCTTTCGGCCTCGGAAAGCGTGCTCAGTGCTGTTCTCGTTTAAGAAGAATACGGAGTCCAAAAGTCGTTGTACTATGTAAGCAAAGTCCTCCTCTTGGCCGAGACCAGATATGCAAAAATGGAGAAGGTGGCATACGCCCTAGTCATGGCTGCGCGGAAGCTCCGCCCTTATTTCCAGGCGTACTCAATTCAGGTCCTCACGGACCAGCCTCTGAAGGTCGTCTTCCACAAGCCCAAGAGCTCCTACCGCCTGATCAAGTGGTCGATCGAGCTCAGTCAATACAACATCGGCTATCAACCAAGGACAACAATCAAGGGACAGGCCCTCACCGAATTCATCACGGAATGCACCATCTCCGAGCAACCCGAAAGTAGGGAGGCCGACCAGACATGGGAAGTTCACATCGACGGCTCTTCCTGTGAGGCAGGGAGTTGCACGGGCATCATTTTGCAAGGACCCGACAACTTCCTTCTCCAGTATTCCCTCCGCCTTAACTTTCCAGCCTCAACAATGAGACAGAATATGAAGCTATGATCGCAGGGCTCACCCTAGCACACCAGGCAGGCACCTGACAGATCAGGTCCTTCAGCGACTCTCATCTCGTGGTCAACCAGTTCACCGGAGAGTACGAGGCCCGTGACGATCGGATGATCCGGTATTTGGCCGTGGTCCAATGGCTCTTGACATCCTTTGACGATTCCGTAGCCTTGAGGATCCGAAGGGAGCAGAACTCCCAGGACGATGCCCTGTTGAAGCTAGCCTCCTCTTCCTTTGAAGGCCTCGACCGCACCATTTTGATCGAGGTGCTCCTGAAGCCGAGTATCGACCTCCCCGAGACCCTCTGTATAGACGACGGAGCTCAGCCTGACGATTGGACCACTACCATCCGAAAGTTTCTGATCGAAGGAGAGCTCCCTGAAGACCGAGCCGAGGTAAGACGGATTAGGGTTCGCTCGGAAAGGTTCGCCATGATCAACGAAACCCTTTTCAAATGCTCGTACACCACGACGGACGGAAGACCCTACCTCCGTTGCTTAACCCCTGACGAGGCTAAGTACGCTCTCAAGGAGTTCCATGAAGGAATTGGCAGGTGCCACATGGGGAGCCGATTGCTTGCCCGAAAGGCTCTGAACCACGGGTATTACTGGCCCACGATATTGCAAGATGCTCTAGCCCTAGTCAAAAAGTGTGGTCCTTGTCAAAGATTCTCCTCGGTGAGAAGGATTCCACAAGCAAACCTCCGCACCCTGGCCAGTCTGACCCCCTTTGCTATGTGGGGGATGGACCTGGTAGGCCCCTTCCCGAAAGCGACAGGCCAAAGGAAGTTCCTGATAGTAGCGATCGACTACTTCACAATGTGGATCGAGGCCGAGCCCCTGGCCACGATCACGGAGCAGCAGACTCAACAATTCTTCTAGAAACATATCATCTACCGGTTTGGAATTCTGCACATACTCATTACGGATAATGGGACCCAGTTTGCGGGTAAGAATTTTAGAAAGTTTGCGAGGTTCTCAGAATCTAACAACGCTTCTCTTTGGTATGCCACCCGCAGTCGAACGGTCAAGCCGAGAACGCGAACTGCCAGATCCTTGATGGTCTGAAGAAACAGCTTGATAATTCTTCCAAGGGGCTATGGGTCGAAGAGTTACCGAGCGTTCTCTGGGCCTATCGAACGACGAAGAGGATCCCCATGGGAGAATCGCCATTTAATCTGACCTATGGTGTGGAGGCGGTAATTCCCCTCGAGATCGGGCTCCCTTCTCCCCGAATCATGGCCTTTGATGAGGAAAGGAACTTGGTGCAACTGCGTGCCAATCTGGACCTCATAGATGAGGTCAGGGAAAAATCCGCCATCAGAAAGAGCACATACCAGCAGAGGATCGAGAAGTTCTACAACAAAAGGATACGTCCCACCAACATCTAGCTAGGGGACATCGTCCTCCGGAAGCTGGCGGTATCTAACCCCGGGCAAAAGAGAAAGCTGGCTCCAAACTGGGAAGGCCCGTACAAAGTTTCTGAGGTTGTATGCCCGAGCACATACCGCCTTACCGACCCGGAGGGCAAGGTTGTGAAGAGACCCTGGAATGCGGAGCACCTTATCAAATTTCTCGAAGGAGAGAATTAGCCCTTGTAGATACCCCTCTATAAATTCTAAGATGTAATCGGCACCTCGTGCCTTGTTTTATAAAGTCAATATGATGTAATCATTTGCCCCTCTTGGATTCATGCCAACTTTCTTAAAACAAGTTTTGGGTTCGATGCTCGGATGTCACCGCGGGCCACAAAAGCTTCTCCTATAAGCTGGAGGCTCGGCACTCGGATGGCACCGCGAGCCACAAAAACTTCTTCAACAAGCTTAAGGCTCGGCGCTCGGAAGACACCACGAGCCACAAAAACTTTCTCTACAAGTTTGCGGCTCGGCACTCGGTGGTCACCGCGAGCCACACCAAGCTTCTCCTAAGGTATGGGGGCTTGGCATCGACCTCAAACAAGGCCGGGGCTTTTTCAAGCCCTGCGACCCTTACGCTCGGCGATGACCTCTAGCTACGCTCATACTATCTATCCGAGAATAGGTATGGGGGCTCGGCATCGACCTCGAGCAAGGCCTTGGCTTTTTCAAACCCTTCGACCTTTATGCTCGGCGATGACCTCCAGCTACACTCATAACAGCTTCTCCTAAGGTATGGGGGCTCGGCATCGACCTCGAGCAAGGCCTGGGCTTTTTCAAGCCCTGCGACCCTTACGCTCGGTGATGACCTCTAGCTACTCTTATACTATCTATCCGAGAACAGATATAGGGGCTTGGCATCGACCTCGAGCAAGGCCTTGGCTTTTTCAAGCCCTGTGGCCTTTATGCTCGGCGATGACCTCCAGCTACACTCATAACAGCTTCTACTAAGGTATGGGGGCTCAGCATCGACCTCGAGCAAGGCTGGGGCTTTTTCAAGCCCTACGACCCTTACACTCGGCGATGACCTCCAGTTACTTTCATACTATCTATCCGAAACAGGTATGGGGGCTCGGCATTGACCTCGAGCAAGGCTTTGGCTTTTTCAAGCCCTGCGACCTTTACGTTCGGCGATGACCTCCAGCTACACTCATAAAAGCTTCTCCAAAGGTATGGGGGCTCGGCATCGACCTCGAGTAAGGCATGGGCTTTTTCAAGCTCTGCGACCCTTATGCTCGGCGATGACCTCCAGCTACGCTCATACTATCTTTCTGAGAACAGGTATGGGGGCTCGGCATCGACCTTGAGCAAGGCCTTGGCCTTTTCAAGCCCTGCGACCTTTACACTCGGCGATGACCTCCAGCTACACTCATGCCAACTTTTCCTAAGGTGTGGGGGCTCGACATCGACTCCGAGCAAGGCCTTGGCTTTTTTAAGTCCTGCGACCTTTTCGCTCGGCGATGACCTCCAGCTACACTTATACTACCTATCTGAGAACAGCTACGGGGGCTTGGCCCTCTGGGATTCCAGCCCTCCTCCCTACCCAAAAGTTTCTATTAAGATTTAGGGCGAGCACCTTCGGTAAACGCCCCGAGTCCCGAACCTTGGATTGGCACACCTCTCACCCGTTGGCAACTCGGGGTAAACTGCCATCGGAGCCGTTTACCCCAAATTGTCAGAGGATGGCAGGAGAGCCACTGATCCAAGACTCTCGGCCAAGAATTCCATTTTTTGGGTGCCCGCCTTCGGCAAGCACCCCGAATCTCGCCCCCGGGGTCGACCCACCTCTCACCCACTGACAACTCAGGGTTAACGGCCCTCGGAGCCGAAACCCCGAATTGTCAGCGGGTGGTAGGTTAGTCACCATCAATTCCTGGTGAACAAGTGATAAGGGGTGAGGGTTATATAGCCCTCTGGAGAGGCACATTTATGACATCGGGGAGTCCAAACGGCAGAAGATGAAATGTCCCCATTAATTTTTATCAGAAGACGAAACGTCCCCATTTATGGTTATCGGAAGGTGAAACGTCCCTTATCAAGCATCGTCCTAGCTTTCTTAAGCTAACAGGGCCTCGCACTCGGCAGTGCCCCCGAACCACAGCCCGACGACTCTTTCTGCTTCGGCGGCGACCTCAAGCAAATCCACACTCGGCGATGGCCTCAAGCTACCCTCCTACCAGTCTCACTTGAAAAATTATCAAAGTTAAGAGATCGAAGTTTTATTACTCATGAAGTGCCACAAACGGCCACACAATACAATGAAGATATTACAAATCGCTCGGCTTAAAACTCAAACTTAGTGCTTCCCACGGGACCCTCTGCGTGCTCCACCTGTCCGGCTAGTAAGGACGTCCCGATATTGGAACTCTGCACGTCGGCGGGCTTTGCCGTTTCCAGATAAAAGGTCGGAGAAGGACCCAATATGGAATGACTTCCTCCCTCCAGCGGGCCGGTGCTGAGCATGAGCTTCAGCCTCCGAATCTCTAACTCCTTCTCTACGATGACCTCGCGAAGAAAGGACTCCGAAGCTGGTTGCCCAGTGGAGGCATCCGAGGTTGACCAGTTCGTCTCAACCCTCCACCAGTCCCGGTCGGCTATGGCCTTCTTTAGGCGAGCGGCCTCTAGGAACAACTCCTTAGACTTGTTCATGAAATAGTTCACCATGGCCTCTTGATCATGAGCCTGCTTACGATGGAGAGCCAGCTCAGTCTCCTTGGAACCCAGCCCATTTCAGAGCCAGGAGACCTCGGCGGAACAAAGGTCAACCCCGATGGCCCCATGCGTCTATCAAGAAGAGGGGAAAACAGTGGGTCACAAAAGAAGCTTGCGAAAAACTACAAGTCATAAAGGATCGGCCAAAAATCTTTTCTTTTATAAATTCAAAATTTTGGGTTACAAAAAGCGGTGGCCAGTCCGTGCAAGGCAAATACAAAGTCAAAGAAAGTAAAAATCCTAAACTACTTTTTAGAGGGGGACAGCACCTCTTCGTCAACAAGATCACCCCCGGCCTCCTCCTGATGAGGGTCCCCCATCTCCTCCTCTTCCTTGCCGCCGGGCATCGGCGGATGCATGGGAAGTCGCCACCCGAAGTGGAGGTGGTCGACACGAGCGTCCGGGTAGATCTGCAGGAAGTGCTTCTTGGCCTTGGCATAGGTTTCGTCCTGAGCTGCGATCAGGGTGTTCGCCAAGGTGATCTGCATCTCCTCAACCTCTACCTTGGCCTTAGCACAGAAGTGCGCCAACTCGTTCGAGTGATGGTTTTGCAGCGAGGCCATCTGAGCTTGGAAGATTGCCTTGGCTGACTGGGCCTTCTTTAGCTCGTCTTTCAGACGAGTCACCTCACGGAAGTATTTCTCAGCGTTCTTCTTCTCGACAAGCACCTCCTTCTCCAGGCACTTGTGGAAGTGCTGCCCATGAAGCAACGCCTGGCCGAGAAAAATCAAGTTAGAAAAAAAAAATCCCTAAACTCTACGCGTAAAAGCAGATACCAAACACTTACCGAAATTTGCGCCTGAGCCCACCTCATGTAGGCCGTCGGGGACGTCTCTGTTGCTAGAGTCATCCGATCCTGCTCCGTGGCGAGATGATCCACCACCTCCAGTGCCACTGGGCCCTCGGTCAGGGTATCCCCTACCTTGACCCCTCAATCCAGGACGTGCGGCCTCATGCCCTGCCTGCCCCCCATCTCCGCGACATCTGGGCGAAGTGGCGGGAGCCCCTTCTCCAGGACCTCGATCACTTTCCTACTACCGGAGCTCGCCCCCAGTTCCTTCGTTGACCTCGACGAATGGTGGTGCTTCTTCGTCCTCTTCGGGGACGGCTCTACAGGCCCTAAGACCGACCCTTTATTAGGCCCCGCGGTCGAGGCAGCCTTCTTCTCTTGGTCCGCCCTCCTCTTGGCGGCTATGGCCAGCAAGACCTATCGATTGTCGAGCTGCTTGGCAGACATCTCTACAAAAAGAAAGAAAGAAAAAATGTTAACACGAAGGCAGGAAGATAAATAAATTCAAAACAAAAACATACTAGGGTCGGCTGGGCTCAGTCAGGCTCGGGCCAGGTGCAACTCCGTGATGCGCGGCCACTTTATGCTATGCCCTTCCACAATCTTCTCTACAGTCGCCTACTCCTTATCCATCAACTCACTACGCTTCGGGGGCTTGTGGTTCGGCTTACTGAAATTCCAAACAGTTGGAATCTTCCAAGGTTTCTCACTCCGGACGATGAAATACTTCTCATTCCATCCTTTGATGTAGTCCGGGTGGCCGTGCATCACCTTCCTGTGGGGATGAGTAACACCCCTAATTTTTTTTTTTGAAAACTAAACCTCGAAATTCAATTCTTTCAATTTCTATATCACTTTATATATAAACTAAGATAGTTATATTTCAATAAAAATTTGGACAGAGTTTCCCCTGTAATTTCTTCCCCGAAACAAAATTAGCTTACGGAATTCTGCTCTAAATTTCGTAGCTTACAATACATGCAATAATTTCACGGGCTCCCCAGGCCAAATGAGCAGAAACACACAGGCAATATAATATAATGCTCTGGGGGCCAAACTCATAACGGATTATCAAATATCAAATAAAAACTATAAATTTCTTTGAAAAACGAGGTAAAAATTTAGAAAAATCCTTGTAAAACCTACCACAGAGCCCGGTACTCCACAACGAGATGGGTACGGGTCACAAACATACCATACCACCCCACACTATACTCATCATCATCATATACATGCTTATACATCCATAATACAATTTAGATCATAAATTTTACTATTCACATAACTAATTAGTACAAAATTTTAAAATAAAACTTCAACCTACCAACCCACGCCTCACCTCTGCACTGATGAGAACCTGTAACAGTAGGGGATGTAGGGTAGTCCTCAGACTCCCCTAACCCCCCAAACACTAAGGGGTCAGCCATTTCTGGTATGAGTATAGTTATTAATCTAATAACAAATTAAAATAGTATAAAGAAAATAATTTAAACTTACAAATACCAAGTTAAGATAATGCAACCTGAATCCTGAACACAACAACACCATCAATACGACGATATATCAAATACTTTGCCAATCCTGCATTCAACTATTTAATTATCCATAACTTCCCACATTTCATAATATACTTCACCTCAACCTCGTATATATATAAACTTATTTTACATCCGCATAGTACGAATACACATACAATCCATTACTTTTCAATTTAAAATTTTCTAACCCAAATATTCATTCTTCCACAAGTATCGTCATAATAGCATTATATGAATATAACTACATGATGTTATTACTCCTTTCATTAATAACCATTTATATGAATACAACTCATAATACAACATACTCTTTTAATAACCATTTTCATAACCAATCTCATAATACGGGTATTTATTTTATTATGCCTATCAAGTATCACTTCTTACAAATGCTTCTATTCTCATAATACCACATTTATTCATGTCTTATGACGCAGATATAACATCTTATGGCTTATTGCAATGCTCTCACATCTCATCACATCATTAACACATTATTGATAGAATGCTTATACTCATTACAGCGAAAACTTGTTTTATAGCTCATTCCCATTTCATTATACCACTTTAGTAATTTTTTTTTCTTATAAACAATAAATCTTATTATCATTTTTACTTAATCCCCAAACACAATCTGGGGCCACAACATATCACACCCCATAGCCGATAGCTTGGGTAATAATCATCGCACCCCAAACACACAGTTTGGGTAATATCACATCACATCTCAAGCCGATAGCTTGGTTATTAATTCACTTCAATCACTTATCATCTTCACTTTACTTAATTCTTCATTTCCATTAATCATTACCACTATCATACCAACTCACCCTGCGAATTATGCCAAGGCAGGTAGTTCCCACTATTTCTACAGAAATAGCGGGCAGGTAGTTCCTTGACACAATTCCAAGGTACAACTCATATCAACTGTATTTTACTTTAATGATCACATACATAATACAATTACTTTGTACTATTCATAAGAACACATGTCTCTTTTATTATTTTCATTTTAAATTAACCACGTACTACATTTATCACTTCTTTTCATACACTAACTCATAACTCGTTTTCCTTCACATTTACTTCATTCACAACTACTTTCTTTCTCATCCACAATTCACAATTCGCTTTCTGTATTTTCACATTTTTATTAACACTTAGTTATTTTATTAGTTTGTCGACCAGTGAGCCACAGTATCCCAATATACTGAAAGCCGACAACCCAGTAAAACACGCGGACCGATGCTCACACAGAGTCTTACTCGTCCGAGGTTACGTCTTCCTCCTAGCCTATGCCAGCGAGGGAACACCGCACCCCAGATAAACTAGGTACTTCCTCATGACGTCTGTCATCGAGGGAAAAACACCGCACCCCAGGTAAACTGGGTACTTCCTCGCGACGTCTGTCATCGAGGAAAAAACACCGCACCCCAGGTAAACTGGGTACTTCCTCGCGACGTCTGTCATCGAGGGAAAAACACCGCACCCCAGGTAAACTGGGTACTTCCTCACGACAGCTGTCATCGAGGGAAACCGGGCCTCAAGTCGATAGCTTGGGCGATAATACATCGCACCCCAGATAAACTAGGTACTTCCTCCCAGCCGAAGCTAGGAGGGAAAAACACCGCACCCCAAGCCGGTCCTTGGGTATTAGGAGATCTAGCCCAAACTCCCAGGATTGCTGTAGGTACTGGTCAACAAAACCATCTGTTATTAGCATTAATCATTTCATCTTTCCGTCTTACTAAATCAACATAAAGCATCACAGCTTTTAATTAACAATTGACACATCCTTGACTTTAATCATGTGAATTAATAACACATTTTATTAACACTTACCATCTTACATTTTTTTCTTACCATTTGATGCATATCCGGCGTCCACGATATTAATTATCATCTCATTGTATCACATATATACATACACCATGTCATTTAACATAGAAACCATCATGTCATAGTATTACACATTATGAATGCACCATGTTATTTAATTTGCCATAACATCACCCATTATGAATACTATGCTATTTACTACTTCATTAAATCACATATAGGCATACACCAAGTTATATCATAAATAAAAGAATTATAAGGCGTTAGTTTGTATCGTAAGCGTATCAAAATATATAATTCATCACAGAATAATATCATATTATTGCCCATTAATTCACTTCGAACATAATTACAATGTAAACATGTACCCAATTATTAATTTCATCAACTATTGCATCACACGTCATAATCAGCTATATATATATCACAAATATACACCACACATGCAGGTTTCCCAGAAAAAGGGGCCAAAATCACTTATTTCCTCTAATTAAATCTTATAATATCTAGTTATAGCATACTAGCTCATACACCATGCTCCATGTAATCATAATTACCTATAAGGGCCTATATGCCCCAAAACATGCACAAAATATGCACTGGATAAAAATATGCATAAACAATCTAATATAATTAGTTTTTATACTTCAACACATCACAATAACCCATACTATAGATTTTATATACTTAAAATAGTCACTTTCACCACATCTCTCAAAAACCCATTTTGGATCCTTAAAAATCCGTATTTTCAATAAAAATCTACTTTTGGCATAAATCCCACAAAACATATCAAAAGGCCACGAAATTCGGCCACAATATAAAATATTTATAAATACAATATACTCACCTGACGGATCAAGCAAACGATGTCCCACGTCCGTCCTGTAGCCAGTCGAAGTTCGAATTTTTCCACCTAAATAGGAAATTATAGAATTGATTAGCATGAAACTCAAAACTCGACCTATGGATCTACAAATTCATATCCGTATTCACCCACATGTCACAAATAACATACGTTGGCGAGCTACATCGACGGATTTCAAATTCGAATCCCAATACAAGAACTTACCTATGGATCAGAGGCTTTCTAATAGGAAAATTTCCTATTTCCTAATTTCTTCAATCCCTTTGTCCTAATATCTCAAATTAGGGTTAACAACAATAATGAGACTCATCTACACCTCCAAATTCATCAAATTCTCACCTCTATATCGCGCGGGTATTTCACCGAACACCCGGCGTGCCCTTTACACCTATAGTCTATTTTACTCAATTTAATTGAGCTGGAAGTCTATAAAAATCATCCTAAATTCATATTAATACTTTCATAATACTCTACACCCTCATATGCATTTTCTATAATTATTTGGATCGAGTTTTCTATCCGATTTCATAAACCCTATAGTTCGAGTTTATGCCAAAATTACTACTCCCTATTTTATTCTAATGGCTCACTATAATTTTTACCACCATATAAGAGATAATTCTTATATATATATATATATATCTCTATTTTACAAACCCAAAACCCTAATTTACTAACAACTTGTAATTTCTCTAACAATCCACTAATTCCTCAAATCTTCCACTTCCAACACCTCTAAATCTCTTTACCATAATAATCCTACTCAATAAAACTAACCACACTTAATTTTATACGAATAAATAAAATAGGATATACCTTTTCGAAATCCTTCGAAAATCCGACACTTCCACGATGTAGAGAACCCCTCAATTAGCATACCCCTCAGTTTAATTTAAAAACCACGGAGAAACGAGGTGGATTTGGGCGGGAGAAGGGGAGGCCAATGGGTTCGGGCTGGGTTCCTGCGATCGGGAAAGAAAAAAGAAAAGAAGGGAGGAGGAAGGAGGAGAGGGGGGGTTTTTTGGAAAATGTTTTTTAAATTTTTTTTATAATAATAATATATAATTAAAGGGCTATTAACAAATAAACCCCCAAGACTCTGAAATATTTCAAATAACTCCAACTTTATACTTTAATAATACCAATAATACAAAATACATTAAATCATCTCATAACAATCCTCCAAAATTATAAAATAAAGTAAATAATATTTCTTCACATAAAATCTCAACTCATGGCTTCAACATATCACCTACACCAATCCAATTAAAATATCCATACCGGTATCAATAAGATATCACTTAAAATAATTCTCACCCCTACAAAATATAAAAACGAATATTTTCGGTATTTTAAAATCCGAGGTGTTACAGGATGCGGCGAGAGGTAAAAAATCCCCTCCGTATCTCCGAGCGAGCTCATCCCTAGGATGGCACGGAAGTACGTGAGCCTCGGCTTGAACCCATTCTCCTGGAACTTCAGAATGAAGCAAACCAGGTGTTTCCACGAGTTGGGGTCATACTGCATTGGACTCAGCCCCCCCCCCCCCCCCCCCAACTTCAAAACCCTCACGATGAACGGGTGCAACGGTAGCCTCAATCCCGAGACGAAGACGTCGTCGGGAAACATGCAGAAACTCAGCTCCAAGCTATGGTCGGACGAATTCCAGGGTTCGGCATCAGAAGTTCGAATTCATTCGGAATGAAGTAGACCGCCTTTAAGATATGCAGGTAGTCCGCCCTCAAGGCACACTGGACGCTGTCCATCTTGATCATAGACCGACTCGAGTCCCGCAGCAATGAGGTGAACGCGAGAAGCCCCTCTACGTCATCAGGGTACATCCTGATCGACCCCGAATTTTTATTAGACACGGGGGGAAACTCGAACCCCGGCTCAGGTCCGTATTTGTCTAGCGAACCCGAGCTATCGGGGTGAATCCCCTTCATTTTTCTCCTAGGGGGCGAAGCTTCTTCTCCGGAGATGGGGTCGCTAACGGGGGCAGAGGTGGAAGATCTTCTTCTTCCTCAACTACCTCTCCCTGCGGTTCCTCCTTCCTCTTCTCCCCGATCGTTGCCTCCTTCAGTTCCTCGTACGGGCCCTTCCTGCTCCCCCTCGGGGTCTCCTTCCTCGTGCTCCCCCTCCTCAACGAACTCCTCTCCCTCGGGGTCTCCTTCCTCGTGCTCATCCTCCTCCACAAGCTCCTCTCCCGATCTACGGACTCGTAAAGAGGGCACGTCATAAACAAGGACACCCTCGCCCCCCGATCCGAAGTTCGAATGAACCTTCTCCTTCACTTCAAAGTCACCAAGAGACCAAGAGGTCGATGCTGACTGGTCTTCCTCCTCAGAACGAATTGAAGAGCTTGCCTCGGAGCTGGACTAAGAGCGCGACATTACGAATCAAAAATACTAACCTGGTATACCGAGGAACAGGAAGTTCACTGAAAAGAGGTCGTCGACGGCTACGAAAGAAATTCCTATTGTCTGAGAAAGTCAGCGCAAAGTGAGAAAATGAAGGGGAAGGGGGGAGATTTATAATAGAGGAAGAGACTCCTTGATTTTCGCAAAAAGATCTAACTGTTGGATCTTGATGATCAAGATCCAACAGCCACTAGGATCCAAAGCGCTTCGATTCTCATGCCTATGACGTCAGCCTAGAGCGCAAAATTACCTCTTTACCCTTAGCCCTATCAGCCGGTACAATAGCTTGGAACGCGTGGCCAACTACTCAAGTACTACCCCAGGCTTTTCCAACAAGTCTGGGGATCGGCGCTTGGATGGCATTGCGAGCCACAAAAACTTTTTTTATAAGCTTGAGGCTCGGCGCTCAGTTGTCACCGCGAGCCACAAAAGCTTCCCCTACAAGCTTGAGGCTCGGCGCTCGGATGTAACCGCGAGACACAGAAGTTTCTCCTACAAGCTGGAGGCTCGGCGCTTGGTTGTCACCACGTGCCACAAAAAATTCTCCAACAAGTCTAAGGCTCGGCGCTCGGATGTCACCATGAGCCACAAAAGCTTCTCCTACAAGCTTGAGGCTCGGTGCTCGGATGACACCGCGAGCCACAAAAGCTTCTCCTACAAGCTTGATGCTCGGCGCTCGGATGTCACCGTGAGCCACAAAAGCTTCCCCTATAAGCTTGAGGCTCGACGCTCGGATATCCCCGTGAGCCACAAAAGCTTCTCCTACAAGCTTGAGGCTTAACGCTCGGATGACATAGCGAGCCATAAAAGCTTCTCCTACAAGCTTGAGGCTCGGCGCTCGGATGACACCGCGAGCCACAAAAGCTTCTCCTATAAGCTTGAGGCTCGGTGCTCGGATGACACCGCGAGCCACAAAAGCTTCTCCCACAAGTTTGAGGCTCGGTGCTCGGATGACACCGCGAGCCACAAAAGCTTCTCCCACAAGTTTGAGGCTCAGCGCTCGGATATCACCGCAATCCACAAAAGCTTCTCCTACAAGCTTGAGGCTCGGCGCTCGGATGTCACCACGAGCCACAAAAGCTTCTCCTATAAGCTTGAGGCTCGGTACTCGGATGGCACCGCGAGCCACAAAAATTTCCCCAAACAAGTCTGAGGCTCGGCGCTCGGATATCACCGCGAGCCACAAAAGCTTCTCCTACAAGCTTGAGGCTCGGTGCTAGGATGACACTGCGAGCCACAAAAGCTTTTCCTACAAGCTTGAGGCTCGGCGCTCGGATGACACCGTGAGCCACAAAAGCTTCTCCTACAAGCTGGAGGCTTAGCACTCGATTGTCACCGCGAGCCACAAAAACTTCTCCAACAAGTCTGAGGCTCGGTGCTCGAATGTCGCCGCGAGCCACAAAAGCTTCTCCTACAAGCTTGGGGCTCGGCGCTCAAATGGCACTGCGAGCCACAAAAGCTTCTACTACAAGCTTGAGGCTCGGTGCTCGGATGACACAGCGAGCCACAAAGGCTTCTCCTACAAGCTTGAGGCTTGGCGCTCAGATGTCACCGCGAGCCACAAAAGCTTCTCCTACAAGCTTGAGGCTCGGCGCTCGATGACACCGTGAGCCACAAAAGCTTCTCCTACAAGCTTGAGGCTCGGCGCTCGGATGACACCGCGAGCCACAAAAGCTTCTCCTACAAGCTTGAGGCTCGGCGCTCGGATGTCACCGCGAGCCACAAAAGCTTCCCCTATAAGCTTGAGGCTCGGCACTCGGATGGCACCGCGAGCTGCAAAAACTTCCACAACAAGTCTGAGGTTCGATGCTCGGATGTCACCCCGTGCCACAAAAACTTCTCCTACAAGCTTGAGGCTCGGCGCTCGGATGTCACCGCGAGCCACAAAGCTTCTCCTACAAGCGTGAGGCTCGGCGCTCGGATGTCACCGCGAGCCACAAAAACTTTTCCAACAAGTCTGGGACTCGGTGCTCGGATGGCACTGTGAGCCACAAAAAGCTTCTCGACGATGGACTGGGGGCTCGTCTCCCGACCCACGGCGCTCGGCTAAGCGAGCTTCTGCTCTTCAGATCCTGACGTCCCCTAGCTTTTCCAACAAGTGAGGGGACTCGTCTCCTGACCATCGACGCTCGGCTAAGCGAGCTCCTACTCTACGGATCTCGACGTGTAACATCCTGAATTTTATTTATTAAATAAAGAGTTTGTTGATTTTTACGTGTTTTGCACATACAAATTCATATGCATTTTTTCTAGAAAACTATCTCTTTATAACATGAACAAATAATTATTTTTAGTCTTTCTCTTTATTTAAAAAGCCTATTTTAAAAGCCTAATTAAATCCTAGGCCTAATTGTCTCTTTCTAGCCCACCATAATTAATTAATTAATTAATTTGTTAGAGCCCATGGTTAATTGGCCCATTAGTGAGCTCATTAACTTAATTCCCCTTTTAATTAGCCTAACTTGTAGTTTAGACTAATTTAGTAGACAATTAATTAAATTATATGAACAAACTTATAATGGGGGGTACTAGTGTAGCATGTGCATTGCACTAGCACGTGCATGGAGCACCCTTTGGAGTAGGCCAGATTGTACAAAGAGAGAGGGAGAGATGGGAGTAGTGGTGAGGTGGTTTCTCCATCATGGGTAGTTGCTACAACTCCCTAACTCATCCTAGCCTTTGATCTCTAACTATTTGATCTAATCCTAGCCATCTATTCTCACCCAAAATAAGTGTAAATACCCCTCATAGTTCTCTTCTTATAACACATTAGAAATTTCTAAAGAAAGAAAGAAACACTAGAGCGAGAAAAAGATTGAGAGAAAGTAAGAAAAAGATTGAGTTGTGTGCTTTTGTGTGTGTGTTCATCTCCATTTGAGGCCGGCAATTCATCAAGAACAAGGGAGGCTCGTGTTCATCAAGTCTAGGAGGAGAAGGCGCATTCTTGGTGGCACGATCTAGGAGGAGAATGATAGCTCTTTGTTCAAGGAGATTCCTAGGAACTTTGTACATATTTTCTTCAAAATAGGTGGGCAATTTTCTCATACTTCTAACTAGTTACCATGCTAGGTTTATGGTTGTGATCACATTAGAATAAACAAAAAAAATATTGCTTTATGTTTATTTCCATAATTAAGGAGAAAAAAACCCCCAAGTTGACCTACATGAAAAGATTAGTGAAATAAATTAGATATGTGAATGAAAATGTGTTGTGATGATTTCATAATTTACTTGCATGCTAAAATGGGTAATTGTGATTTTTATGAAAGTTTGTTCATATATGATTTGTAGAATGCGAGATGGAGAAATATGCTTATAAATGAATTGTGGAATGCAAGTAGTATGTATGCCATGAAAATAGATTAAAATAGTGATTAAAATGAACATTTTATTTTGTCATATGAGAGTGGTGCTATAGTCCCTAAATTGTTCTCTTTATTTTGTTGGAAACATGAGAAATGGCCAAATTGTGATTTAGAACTAATCTTTCTAAAAGAAGGGATTTTTTTTTACTAAAGAAGAAAAGAAAAGAGAATTACTTGCTTCAAACCCTTGTGAATGAAGAAGAATTTATCATGTAGGAGTTCACTTTTAAAGAGAGGATTTGTAGGACAAAATGCAATTTTGACCCAATGTTTAATTAAAACTAAGATCATAGTTTTCTATGTAAAAATGAGTTTTTTTTTATAATTCTATAAAATTATAAGTCATTGTATTTTCCAAGAATTACAATCAGGAAAAGATTAGACTTTTATAAGAACAACTCTTGAAAGAAAAGAATCGAGTCTTTTTTTAATGAACTAGAAGTGCTGCAGTCAGACACAAAACTATTTGTAATCAACTTCTCTACGGGTTAGTCACCATGTCCATACTGGTCAGTGGGTGCACAACAGAAACGTTATTGTAGCTAGGGGTTTCGGAGGTCTCGGGTTTGAGTCTCTTCGGAGACTTTAATTTTTTGTATTGAGATTTTAACTCAATACCAAGACCCAAACATTAAATAGACTTTAAGACCCCTTTTAGACAGCTAGCACTATTGGGTTTCCTGGTCTTCGGGTGCGGCACAGTAACGTTACTATAGCACGCGTGGGGCGCTGTGCGTGGGTTCGAGCCATGGCTTCGACCACTTTTTTAAATCCGATTTTTTTAAAGGTTTTGATATTTTAAATGGTTTTCAAGTGTTTTTAAAAAATCCAGAAAAATTATTAGAATTATTCTAAAACTCCCTAGATCTCATGAGAAAATTTCAATAACCGTGGACTTACTATAGTTGAGAATTTAAAGCCATATTAGAGAAGATTTTGTTATAAATTAGTAGAATACACTATTGATCAAATAAAGGAAATAAATATCATTTTTTAAAAGGGAAATTGAGTAAAGATTTTCTAAGCAAAATTGTGGTTAATGCAAGAAAAATAAATGTGAATAATTTGGGCTTAACAAAATAAGATCTTTAACCTTATAAAAGAAAAGAAATTATTGTGAGATAAAAATTGTAAGTTGGGAAGTTGTGAAAAATCAAATAGTCTTGTCTCTTTTATATATGAGAATGACGCATGAATCGAAATGAAAATCATGATAACTTATGAGGAATATTGGTGAGTGTTAATACACAAATTGTAGACATGAATTGAGATCTTGAACTAGAGGGTAGCTAAGTCTTTATACCGGCAATTGAATAAATTTTTGAAATGAAATGTTGAGATGAAAAGATCAAGTTTGGGTCATGTTGTTGAATTAATGGTTAAGTCCGGTATAGGGGAAATGCTAACTCTAGGGGATTGGTTTTATTCAAGATTCAAATAAATTAAGGACTAGATACATAGTGAAGATGTGACAAAAGTAAGAGAAAAACACGAGTATGAGGGTCATCGGATTGGCGGTGTGAGAGTGATTCACAGACTGCTTGCTTGATGCATCATGTCCTGACGTGAGCACTACTCCGGAATTATCGTCCCGGTGGCGACGCTTGTGGGATGTTTGGTGACTACGGGTGGTTCCATCGTTCCATGACGAAGGCTAAGATGCCTGCATGATGCATCATGTCAGTGCGTGGGATTCCCCTCCAGGCTGTCTGGACATGGGCTCGTAACTCATAGAACATCTAGGATACTTATCGTAGTTACCGTAGTAGTTTAAATCATGACGAGGGATTGAACCCTACAAGTTGAAGTACGATTAAGGGCTTGCCCTCGGACCTATGTAGTATGGGAGGCATAGAATCCGAACAAGTGCACATTAGTGTCATGTAACATAAATAACTGCATTAAGGACTAAGTACACAACACAACACAACATCAATAGGATAGTCCCCGTAGTTTTGTTTGTGACAAGTGTGTGCTTTCTAAGTAAGAGAAAATTGATGTATTATATCCTTGCGTCAGTTGAATGAACTGACGAGCCCACAGTTTCCATGCAGGACAGTGAATGAAAAAGACTAAGGAGGAATTGATACTTAAAGAATTGTTCAAGTGTTGTTTTATTCCATTCATGTAATTGATGTAAATTTGCTTCCACTGTTTAAATGTAACACTATTGTAATAAAATTTTAAATTCCTTGTAAAATTGTACTAAGAGAAGTGTAAAGATCCTGTGGAACTTCGAATTCGGTCTTATTTGGAATTCGGGGTGTTACACGACATCCCCTAGCTTTTCCAACAAGTGAGGGGGCTCATCTCCCGACCCTCAACGTTCGGCTAAGAGAGCTCCTACTCTTCGGATCTCGACGTCCCCTAGCTTTTCCAACAAGTGAGGTGGCTCGTCTCTCGATCCTCGATGCTCAGCTAAGCAAGCTCCTACTCTGTGGATCTCGACGTCCCCTAGCTTTTCCAACAAGTAAGGGGGCTCGTCTCCCGACTCTCGACGCTTGGCTAAGCGAGCTCATACTCTTCGGATCTCGACGTCCTCTAGCTTTTCCAACAAGTGAGGGGCTCGTCTTCCGACCTTCGATGCTCGGCTAAGAAAGCTCCTACTCTTCGGATATCGACGTCCCCTAGCTTTTCCAACAAGTGAGGGGGCTCGTCTGCCGATCACCGACGCTCGGCTAAGCGAGCTCCTACTCTTCGGATCTAGACGCCCCATATGACTTCAAGAGGGGATCCCCTTCATCCTACCCCGCTAGCCTCTCCAGGAAGATACGAACCCCATTCTTCGCCATACACACCACTCTGCTCTTCCTACAGATGCAAAATCACTCCTACACGACTGGGTCATCCAGCCCTCCAGGAGTGGGGGGCTCTTGGTATGGGTCAGATGACGTGATCCCTCATGGGCCACCAGATCTCCTCAAAATCCGCTCTTCCCTGATCATCAGACCTCTGAAAAGATTGTGGATCGATCTGATGAGGAAGAGGTTGGTGGATGCTCAGAGTAGGCAAAAGAGCTATGCAGACAACCGGAGAAGGGACGTTGAGTTTGAGGTTGGTGACTTTGTCTTTCTGAAGGTTTCACCTAGTAAGGGTGTGATTCGCTTCGGTAGAGGTGGAAAGTTAGTCCCAAGATTCATAGGCCTGTACAAGATATTGAAGCGGATTGGAAAAACTGTTTACCAGTTGGAGTTGCTGGAGGAGTTGTCTCAGGTGCATAATGTCTTTCATGTGTCTATGCTGAGAGGGTACATTCCAGATCCAAGTCACCATTTGCCTGAGGTGCCGGAGGGTTTGCAGTTGGATCTGAGTTACATTGAGCTTCCGGTTGAGATTGTGGATCGTCGGAAGAAAGTCTTGAGGAACAAGACGATACCGATGGTCAAAGTAGCCTGGAGAAACCAGTTGGTTGAAGAGACTACTTGGGAATCCGAGGAGAGGATGATGAGAGACCATCCTGAGCTTTTTGTTTGAGTTGTATTTTCTCTTCTTTTCTTTCTTTTTCTTTCTTTTTCTTCCTGTTGTATTTCTGTTTCTCGCTTTGTATGTGTAGTTCCGGGGACGGAACTATTCTAAGGAAGGAGTATTGTAACATCCTGATTCTTTATTTATAATTAAATGAAGGGTTTGTGAAATTTTACGTGTTTTGCACGTACTAATTCATGTGCATTTTTTCTAGAAAACTATTTATTTTTGTAACATGAACAACTATTTTTCTATCTCTCTCTTTTATATTTTGAAAGCCTAATTAAATTCTAAAGCCTAATTGTTTATTTCAAGCCCATCCTAATTATTTAATTATTTTAATTAGCCGATGGAGTTTTTGCCCACTAATTGAAAGCCCACTAGTTTATTTCTCTTTTAATCAACATGACTTGTAGTGCATATCAACTTTATAGATAATTAATTAATTAATTATGTACAACTAGTAACTAGGGGTGCTACACTTGACACGTTCATTGCACTAGCACCTGTCTTAAGCCATGCATAGTGTAGGCCGGAATGGGAGAGAGAGATGGGGAGAGTTGGCTTAGTGGATAGGTGGTTGCTACAACTTCCCAATGCATCCTAGCCATTTATCTTCAACTATCTAGATCAATCCTAGCCATCCATTTCACTCAAAAATTAGTATAAATACCCCTCCCCCCTTCTATTCATACAATACACTAAAAATTTTGTAATGAAAAGAAAGAAAGAAAACACAAGAGTGAGTAAAAAGATTGAGAAAAAGTTTGAAAAAGATTGAGAAGAGTTCTAGTTGTGTGTGTTCATCACCATAGGAGGCCGGCCATTCATCTAGAGGAAGAGAGGCTCGGGTTTCACTAGTGCAAGGAGGAGAAGGCTTTCGTGGTGGCACAAACTAGGAGGAGAAGGACCGCTCGTGTGTTCAAGGAGATTCTAGGAGTTTTGTAGTTGTTTTTCTTCGAATATGTGGGTGGTTTTCTCTACTTCTAATTTAAACACCATGCTAGGGGTTTTTGATTAATGAGAATGCTAAAGAAACTAATAAGATAACCATGTGTTGGCTCCAAAAAGGACTTAGTAGATGATTAAATGAATGCTTAATGAATTACATGCTATTTGCTATAAATCATGTTTATTGTAGTAGAATTGCTTTATTGCTATGAAAATGTGAAATTGGAACCATGCTAATTGTAGAATATGATTGCGAATGATTAGTAATTGAAAATATTGAATTGGTGCTGATTAAACTATTGTGACACTTGTTTAATGAATGAGACCATGACATGGGGTATTGTGGAAATAGAAGAGGAAGAAAAGCAAGAATAAATATTTTTTAATGTAGTTGTAATGCAAAATTTTGGGTAGAGAGTTTGCTAGATTGAAATATTGCAATTGTAGGCATATAACACAAATTAGAATGAGAAATTCATGTTTTAATGTCAAAAAAATGTTTTTAAAACGCTGGTTTGTTAATTATACATAAACTCAGTACTCTGGAAATTTTTATGACTTTATGTGGAAGAGAAACTGAGTTAAGAGCTTTTGAAAAACGAAGTAATTTTGATAAACAGAGATTCGAAACAAACCTAATTTAACCCACTCTCATATTAGTTAACCACGAAGGTCATACTGGTTAGAGGGGGGCGCCATTAGCGCTCTACTGTAGCTCGGCGACACTCTTTGTGCCTAGGTTCGAGTCTCGGCAGAGGCTTTTAATTTTAAAAATTCGATTTTCACTAAACCCGAGGACAGAGCTTAACCCTATTAAAGATTCCTTTTAGGCAGTTGGGAATTGTGTCCCTTCTGGTTAGTGCGTGGGAGTTAGAGCGGTGACTGTTCACTGTGGGGCTTTTGTGTGTGGATTTGAAACTGGCTGAGGCCATTTTTCTTTTGAAATCCGATTTTTTTTTTTAAAATGCAATTTTTGGGTTTTTAAATGTGATAAAGAATTGAGAAAATATTGGAAAAATTTCTGAAAATATAAGGACTTCACAAAAGTTATTTTTCTAAATATTTGGATTTTTAGTGAGAAATAGGAGTAAAATTGAGAATAAAAATTCATAAAAATCTTGGACTTGATTCTTTTGTGATTTCAAAACAAATTAGAAAATTGTTATTGAAAAGAGATCAAATTAAGATTTTTCACTTATAAATTATTTTAGTAGACTTAAATGAGAAATTGGTTAGAGAATATGCAAGTTGTGCATGGAAATGTGTTGAAAAAGAGAACATGATGAAATGTAAAATTTTGTGAACAAGTATGCTATCTTCTATGAGCATGAGAAGAGAACTTAGACTAGAATTTTAGCTAAGATCTCACATCGACAAGAATGAAAATATTGAAAAGAGAATTATGATATGTTGACCAAGTTTGGGTCGTTGATAATAATTAATATTGGAAAGACCGATGTAGGGACAATGCTAGATTCTGGAATATGGATCTTCATTTATACATAAGGATTAGATACATAGTGGAGATGTGATGAACGTAAGAGAAAAATATGAGTATGAGGGCCATTGGATTGGCGGTGTGAGAGTATTCATAGGATGTCCCATGATGCGTCATGAATAGGGCGTGGATACTACTCCAGAGTACCGTCCCGGTGGCGACGCTTATGGTGTGGTCTAATGACTACGGGAGGTGCCATGTCTATGGTAGGAGATGAATTGACCACAGGATGCCTACATGACGAGTCATTTGTCAGTGCATGGGGTTCTCTCCTGGGCGCCTAGACGTGGGCTCGTAACTCATAGAACACCTAGGATACTTACCGTAGTTACCATAGTAGATTAAGTCATGGCGAGGGATTGAACCCTACAAGATAAAGAACGGTTAAGGGCTTGCCCTCGGACCTATGTAGTATGGGCTGCATAGACTCTGAACAAGTACGCATTAGTGTCATATAATATAAACAACTGGATTAAGGATTAAGTGCACAGCACAACACGACATCAATAGGATAGCCCATCTATAGCTTTGTCTGTGATCAAGTTTGTGGTTTGTTTAAGTATTGAAAATCGTTATACTATTCGGCATAGCGAGGATGGCCGTGTATAATATTTCGTCGGTTGTAAGCAACTGACGTGCCCACAGTGTCTATGCAGGATAAAATGACTGGCAAGATTAAAGTATGTATGCTGCTTAAAGAATGATTCAAGTGTTATATATTTTTTTCATGTAATTATTGTAAATTGCTTTCGCTGTATAAGTGTAATGTAACAAAAGTTTTAATTCCTTGTAAAAATTATACGAAGAGAAGTGTAAAGATCCTGTGAAACTTCGAATTCAGCCTGTTTTGGAATTCGGGGTGTTATACTATTAGAGAGCTGTTCGGGAGAGAAGTTTCAGGAGCAACTCTAAGGGGAAGTTGTGCTCCGAACTCTTTGAAAAATGGGTGCTCGAGAGGCGAGCAGAGCGAAGAGCATCACCAGGCTTTAGGAGAGAGGCGTTCAGAAGACGAGTTTGAGGAGCATCTCTAGAGGAGAGTTGAGCTTCGAGCTCGTTTAGAAGAAGGACGCTTGGTAGGTGAGCGGAGCGAAGAGCATCACCAGGCTCTAGGAGAGAGCCGTTCGGGAGACGAGTTTGAGGAGTATCTATAGTGGAGAGTTGAGCTCCGAGCTCGTTGGGAAGAAGGCCGCTCGCGAGGTGAGCAGAGCGAAGAGCATTACCATGCTCTAGGAGAGAGCCATTCGGGAGACGAGTTTGAGAAGCAACTCTAGGGGGAAGTTGTGCTTGGAATTCGCTTGGAAGAAGGCCACTCGGGAGGCAAGCGGAGCGAAGAGCATCACCAGGCTCCAGGAGAGAGCCGTTCGGCAGATGAGTATGAGGAGCAACTCTGGGGGGAGTTGAGCTCCAAACTTAACCATGGGAAGAAGGACACTCGGGAGGCGAGTGGGACGAAGAGCATTACCAGGCTCTAGGAGAGAGCCGTTCGAGAGGCGAGTTTGAGGAGCAACTTTAGGAGAGAGTTGAGCTCCAAACTCATTTGGAAGATGCCACTCGGGAGGCGAGTGGGATGAACAACATTACCAGGATCCAGGAGAGAGCTGTAGGGGAGTTTAAGAAGCAACTCTAAGGGAGAGTTGAGCTCTGAACTTGACGTTTGGAAGGACACTCGGGAGGCGAGTGGGATGAAGAGCATCTCCGGGCTCTAGGAGAGAGCCGTTCGGGAGGCAAGCTTGAGGAGCAACTCTTGAGGGGAGTTGGCCTCCAAACTTACTATTTGAACCCAGCAAGCTTGTAGAGGCAACTCGAGGAGGGAGTAATTGTCGGCCTTGCCGTTTGGACCCAGCAGGCTTGTAGAAGCAACTCTTGGAGGGAGTTGACCTCCAAACTTGCTTTTTGAACCCAAAAAGCTTGTAGAGGCAACTAGAGAAGGGAGTTTGATATTATATCAGATGCTTGAAGGTGAGCTAGTTGTGAGAGAAGCTCTACGGATGAGTTAGGCTCCAACACCGTTACATGGAGCGAAGGAGTTGCTGGTGTGGATCGGGAGAGGAACTGAGCACGGAGCTCATTGATGAGGGTCGTCGAGCTACAGGAGCAACTATAAGGACGAGCTAGGCCTTAGATTCAATATGATTGAGTCAAGTTTTGGGGATAGCCCTGGAAAGGGCTAGTCTCCGAACTCACTTGTTGGAAAACCAACTAGTTTAAGGACTAGTTCAAATGGTTGTTTCGATCCCCAAACTCACATACTTGCAAGTTGTGAGGGCAATTTCGAGACATGATTATGAACTCCAGACCATTTGTTAAAAATTCATCAACAAGTTGTAGGAGCAATTCCGAATGGTGAGCTACTCCACACTTGCTTGTTTGCAAGCTGCTAAAGCGGCGTCGAACCAAGTGTTGGACTCCGCACTTGTTGTTTGCGGGTTTCAACGAGTTGTAGGAGCAATTTCGAATGGCGAGCTGCTCCGTATTTGCTTGTTTGCAAGTGGATAAAGCGGCCTTCGAACCAAGTGTTGGACTCCAAACTTGTTGTTTGGGGGTTTCAACGAGTTGTAGGAGCAATTCCGAATGGTGAGCTGCTCCGCACTTGCTTTTTTACAAGTGGCTAAAGCGGCATCGAACCAAGTGTTGGACTCCAAACTCGTCTTTTAAGCCTATCAAGTTGTGGGAGCAGCTCTGTGGGACAAGCTGGACTTTGAACTTACCATTTAACGAGTCGTAGATGTGACTCAGAGAGATAGACAAGAGGCCAATGCAATAATTTTTAAAAGAAGAAATCTAAGTTTTATTGAAACAAACTGAGTGGTTGCCTTGATGATGCGAGTCTTTATTACATGCTTTGGCCATATCGCTCGTGGTGGCCTTATTGAAAATTGAAAACCTATTTCTACGAGAGGGTGTTAGGTACCCTCGTGGTACTTTATTTGATGCTCAATATTCCAAGTCCACCTTCCCCGAAGAGGGGGATCTCCTTGAGTTAATTAACTAGTTCAGGAATGACTTGACTGTTCCGTTGGGGGAGCTCCAATGCTTCAAGTGGGAGGATCGAGCCCCTCATTGTGGTTGTGTAGCACCTCCGAGATGTCTCTTGGTTTTCTTTGACTTCTCCTACTCCTACACTCCTACTCCTACTGAGGTTGGAAACTTCATTGTCATGTGAAAGACTGAGGGTACGGCATGAAGTACTGCTAGGCTTGTTCGGCCCACGATAGCATTGTAAGCGGCCTTCACATCGACGACCATGAAGTCCATTGCCTCTGTCCGGGTAGTTGGGGATTTTCCTGTGGTCACATCAAGAGTGACTATTCCTTCGATTGGGACCCGAACCCTAGAGAACCCATGGAGTGTGTATCCGGCAGGCTTGAGACGATCTCGAGAAAGTTTGAGGCCTTGTAAGGCTTCGAGGAAGAGAATATTAATGAAACTGCCATTGTCGACTAGGATTCGGCGTACCTCATGGTTGGACATGTGGTGACTAATTACGAGCGCATCACAGTGAGGCGTTCGGACGCCTTCCAGGCCTTTGTCTGAGAATGTCACCGAGACTCCAAGGTTCTTGACCGGGGGAAAGTTCTGGACTGAACTCACCTCTCGGATGAAGGCCTTTCGAGAGGAGTTTGATTCTCCCCCCATTGGACCTCCATGGATCAGGTGGAGGATGGCCTTAAGCTCGGAGTCTTGGAACTCGGCGGTCCTTTCGGTTCGTTTGTTAGCTCCTCGGGGTGGAGGATCGGCCCCGTCCTTTCTGACGAACTTGGCTAGGCTGTATAAGTTCTTTGATTTCCTCATTGAGAGCCCGACAATCATCCATGTCATGGTCGTGGTCCCTATGAAAGCGGCACCATATCTCTGTTGCTTTCCTTGCCAGGAGTATTCATTCTAGGGGGACCATGGAGGAGCCCTTTCTTGTCCACCTTCATAAGAACTGCTGATGTACTGGCATTGAGGGGGGGTGAACTTCTCAAAACGAGGAGCTGGGCGGCGTTGTCCATTGTCGTCCTTCTGAAATTTTTGTGACCTTTCTTCGTTTGCATTCTACAGTTTGTTCCCAGAAGATTACTCCTCTCGACTGGGGAGGGGGGGGGGGGGTTGCGAGCCTCTTCCGCTCGGATTTACTTCTTGCTCCTAAGCAGGAGTTTCGAGAAGTCCCGAGGAGGCTTCTTGGCAAGGGATGCCTTGAGGTCGGCGTTATTGACGTTGTGCCTGAATGCTACAGAGGCCACTGATTGGTTGAGAGAGGCAATAGACCAGGCTTCGGCGGTAAAGCGCCGAACATAGTTCCTTAAGTGCTCTCCTTTCCTCTGGCTAAAGGCCAATAGGGATGCACTCGTCTTCTTTGTTCTACGGCTACTGAAGAAGTGAGTGAGGAAGAGTTCTTTGAACTGATCAAATGAAAAGATCGAACTGGGAGATAGACGGGAATACCACTCCCTCGCCGGTCCCTTCAATGTGGTTGGGAAGGTCTTGCAAAGAAGCGCATCTGAGGCCAAGTAAATCATCATAAGAGTTTTGAAACTCTCGATATGATCAGCTGGGTTTGTCTCTCCATTGTACGACTTGAAGTGAGGAGGCTTGAAGGTCTTAGGGACCGGGGCTTCCATGATGGCCTTGGAGTAGGAAGGCCTGCTCGGGCAGAAATTCCTTGCCCGCTGTTCTTCTTCCAGGTCAAGCTTGCTGAGGCGCCTCTCCATCTCGTGGAGACGGCGATAGACCGAGTCATTCCTCCTGTCAGATCTAGTCGACCCGTGGTACTCTCCTTCATGAGTGGCGGTTTGGCGAAGGCTGTAATGCCCCTGCCCCTAGCTCAGACAATTTATACAATTTATAAGACAAATTAGATACTATGTAGTACAACTGCCCACCACAGGCTGCCTCTCAAAAGGTGGTTAACCGGATTGGTGACTCTTGATCATAGGCTATTATATTTTAATATTATTATATTCTATTACCCTCCCGATATGGGATTAATATTCACACATTTCACCTCACTTTCCGAAACCAAGGCATAGTGAAACCGGGTGGGCCCCCATTTCTTCTCCACTTCAGCATCATCTGACGAAGTCAACAGCCCAAATACAAGGCCAATCTTTGCTGCTAATTCTCTGGTGGACCCCCCCATTCAATACCTATTTAATTTCATTATAACAATCATGCAAACAGCCAACATACTTTATCAAAGTATATATATATATATATATATATATATATATATATATATATATATATATATATATATATAGCTTTAGAAATTACGAGGTGTTACACACACCCTCCCTTCGGAAATTAGCATCCTCGCTGAGCACGGGCATGCACAATTTAGTGCCGAATTTCCTTTCTAGCTGATGTGGAGTGGAGTACCCTGATTCTGCTAGCTGCACCGTACCCGATTCTGCGAGTGGTACATTATTTCACGCCGCCACCTCGCTCCCTCTTGGCATACAATACCTTGATTCTGTGGGTGGTCCATTATTTCAGGCCGCCACCTCGCTCCCACTCAGGTATACCTGATACCTGTACATCTGCTAGCTCCATCTCAGGAATACATCTCGCCCACTATTACCCATACTCGGTGTCGAAAGTCGGCTCTGATACCATTTGTAACGCCCCTGCCCCTAGCTCAGACAATTTATACAATTTATAAGACAAATTAGATACTATGTAGTACAACTGCCCACCACAGGCTGCCTCTCAAAAGGTGGTTAACCGGATTGGTGACTCTTGATCATAGGCTATTATATTTTAATATTATTATATTCTATTACCCTCCCGATATGGGATTAATATTCACACATTTCACCTCACTTTCCGAAACCAAGGCATAGTGAAACCGGGTGGGCCCCCATTTCTTCTCCACGTCAGCATCATCTGATGAAGTCAACAGCCCAAATACAAGGCCAAGCTTTACTGTTAATTCTCTGGTGGGCCCCCCATTCAATACCTATTTAATTTCATTATAACAATCATGCAAACAGCCAACATACTTTATTTAAAGTGTATATATATATATATATATATATATATATATATATATATATATATATTATATTCTATAGCTTTAGAAATTACGGGGTGTTACAAGGGCTAGGTGTACGTTGGTCATGACTCGGGGCATGGCGGGGCTAGGTGCACGTAGATCATGACTCAGGGCATGGCGAAGGATAGGTGCACGCTGTTCCAGATTTGGGGCAAAATTGAAGGCTCGCAGGATATCTTCTTTGAAGCTCTGGAACTCTAGTTAAGTGATTGGTTCCCCTCCAACTCGGTGGTCCCTAGGTGTAGCTCGACTTATTGGAGTAGGACTTCTCCGCCGGCAAAGTGGAGGGGACTTTCTTCGCCTCCTAGGGGAGGGGGTTCTTCTAGGCCTTGGCCTGCGGGGGGACCGAACCCTAGGGATCCTTTGGCGCTCGGGGTGAGGGACTTCTTTAAGGGCTTGCCTTTCAGTCAAGCGAGTTCGGAGGTATGCCCCTTACTGACGGTTAACTATTACTTGACGGAGATTCGGCCCCAAAGGACTTTGAGAGGCCATGGAGTCAGTTGAGGGATTGTGGACGTAAATGTGGTCATGGTGGGAGTGTTGTTCCTAACGGCTTCGACGGGAGCCCCCCGGGGCAGCCTCTTTGGACCTGGGAGGAGGCTGTTCAGGTTGCGGTTGCTGAACTTGTTGGTTGGGTTGAGGAGGAAGATCTAGGAGTTGTGGATGAGGAAGAGGAGTGGCTCTTCGGCTAGATGTCGCTGCCTTCCTTTTTCCTTTTGGAGGCATGTCTCAGAAACTACCTTTACCGGTGATGTGCGACTGGATTGCTTTTTCTGTTCCCACAGACTGTGCCAATCTATTGCTGCTAATTTCGGTGTGGGAGCAAACAGATGATTTGTGAATTCTTCTAGAAACAATAAAAGCGAACCTGTTGACTTCTTGCTGGCGTTTGACTGTTTCTCACCGCTGCCGCTAACCTGTAAAAAGTTCGAAACACCGGGATTATTACCGGCGACGAACCCTCCGACGCTCAAGTCAGTAATTAGGAAGATTATGAAAGATCGCTTTTGTAGAGAAAAATATGGATTACCTTTTTTATGGTGGGGGAGAGGGATATTTATAGTGGCCTTTGGAAACAGTTTCGAGATAATTATTTATCTCTACTTCCTGGTGTTTTTGGATAAGAAACAGAGTTTAGATCGTTTCATGATAAGAGATTTGGTTTAAACTATCTCTTAGAGATAACCATGAATTTGAATTACTCTTTAAATATCCTGGGCTAGTTTGTAATTGGCCGTCACCCTTACCCAGTAGGACAAACCCATTTTTGGGGTATTGGGTTTGGAAAAGACCCATTTCTCATTTCATACCAGTTTGTGGTGGAGATTACCATTTTACCCCTGGGAGCTTCAAGATTCGTGCCTGATTTGAACAGCCCCGATTTGGTTCTATTTTTAACCATATCATACATATTTAATAATATGAGAAAGGAAAATAATATACATTGTGGGGAACCCAAGAGGGGAGAACCCAGAGTTGAGGTTAATAAAGATAAGTGATGAACCATGGAGTCAGTTAGGGTCAAGCGAGGTGTCACTAGTACTAGTCAAAGGTGAAATATTGAAGTCTGTAACTCGAGGGTGCAGATGCGTGAGATATGATTGTTTTGTAGTGTGGTCCGAGTTTAAGTATGCCCGATGATAGTTAAAATTATGTATGCCTAAGAGAGAGGCAGTGAGGTGTACTTGTCAAGTCATCATTCTAGGAGAGTGAATTGACGTAGGGGACTAGGTTAGGCTTGAAGAGTCAAATACCCAAACCAACATGCAAACAAGTAATCAAAATCAAAGAAACACAAACAAACGTTGCCAATAATAGGCAAACACACAATATTTTTATCGAGGTTCACCCAGTGCAAATGCTACTTTCCGCTCAGAGGCACTCCTGCAATTTTCACTAGAGAATATGAAGATAAACAGCTTTACAATCACTTAAGATCTCATCCTCAAGGTGTAAGGTTTTTCTCCTTTCTAATCTTTCAAGAACGGTTGCCCCAACTCTCTTTTGGTATTGGAATTAACCCTAATAATTATACACCATACACATATATAGGATTACAATGAATTAGATCGTAGTCGTTGATCTAAATCCCCAGTCTGTGCCGTTGTGGTCGACTGCACAAAGTTCTGCTGCTCCTGCTACTACTTGTTCCTTCTTTTTCTCATTGTGCTTGTGTATTGGATCCATTCACTCTCAACAATCTCCCAGTTGGAAACATGTACACGAAGTCTCTAACCTGTTCTTCATTTCTCTCTTGGCCTATTCAAGGCACGTGTCTTTGCGAGTCTCTCATCAATCAACTTGGAGACAATCTGATAGTGGAATAGCAAAACTGACACTTCTTGCTATCCACTTCCTTTGTGATCATGTCAGCAGAATTTTTTGTGCCATGAATCTTTGATAGCTTCAACCACTTCTTTTCAACTGCCAACTTGATAAAGTAATACCTCACCTTTATGTGTCAAGTCCAAGCATGAAATGCCGATGTCTTTGCCAACAATGTTGTACTTTGACTATCATACCATTGATCCCAGCCGGGATGCTTTCTACATAACTGACCCATGAGTTCCGAAATCCATAACATGTCCTTCAAAAACTCTGTAAGTGCCATATATTTTGACTTTGTTGTTGACTGAGCCATAACATTATGTAACCAAGAATCCCAACTTACAACAGTACCACCAATTGTGAACACATATTATGTAGTACTCTTACAACCATCACAAACACCGTAATATTCTGCATCGATATAACCATGTATCTGCAATGAATCACCACAAAAACATAGAGAATGATTTGAAGTACCTACAAGATATCTAAGAATCTACTTCACAGCATTCCAATGCTCTTTGCCTGAATTCTTCATATACCGACTGAAAACTCTTACTGCATATGCAATATCTAGCATTGCAGAAACCATGGCAATCATTTCCTCCATTTTTGCCTTCGATGTAGGACACAAGTCTATAGATAACTTGAATTTTGCATCTAAGAGACAAGTAATTTGCCTCGCACCATCCATTTTGAATTGCTTCAATACTTTCTTTACATAGTTCGCTTGTGACAACCAAAATTTCTTACTTTACTTGATTCTAGTGATTTTCATGCCAATAATTTGTTGGGCCTCCCCCAAATCCTTCATAAAAAACAAAGAAGCTTGCATCTTTTCCACATCATTAATTTTCTTCATACACAAACCTGCCAATAGCATATCATCCACATACAAAGCTAAAACTACAATATCGTTGTTATCATACATGCGCACATAGACACAATGATATGATTCACATATTTGGAATCCTTTTCCTCGCATGATACAATCATACTTCAATTACCATTTTCGTGGTGCCTGTTTGACCCCGTATACTATTCTTCAATCAACAAACTATGTCTTCCTTTCCTTCAACTTCAAAACCTGTGGGTTGCTTCATGTACATCTCTTCTTCTACATCACCACGAGAAAAACTGTTCTGACATCCAACTGCTTCAAGTGCAAATTTTTCACTACCACTATACTGAGCAAAACCCTAATTGAAGTCATCTTCACAATTGGAGGAAATATCTCACTATAGTCAACATCTTCTTTCTAAGAAAACCCTTTGACGACAAGTCTCGCCTTGTATCTTTTGCTACCATCTGCCTCATCATTGATTCTGAAAATTCACTTGTCCCATAAAAGCACGCTTTACTGCAAGTAACTTGGTCAACTCCCAAATTTGGTTATGCATCAAGGAGTTCATCTCGTCCTTTATAGTAGACTCCCACTGAATTTGAACATATATTTCAAATCATCATTGTGATTCTCTGGATTACCTAAATCTATATACAAAACATGCTCGTGAACTTTTCTGACTGATGGATCAAATATATTTGTCGGTCCTCTCTCGTATCGACCTTCCTAAAGTAGGTACTGGTTCACTGACATGTTCAGGATCCCCGAATGGCTCTGGCTTCGTCATGGATATCCTGCTCAATCCCAATAGCCTCATCATGAGCCTTCTGTGCTGCCAATGGTATCTCTATATGTCACTGCACTGGAGGGAGCCCATCATTAGGACCATCTTCAGAACCTGAATCTAAATATGAATATGAAACTATTTCTGGATCTGAACCTGTTGTATCGTCCTGATCTGCGTACCTATCTTTATAAAAGAACTCTTCATTGAAACCACATTCTTGTTGAAAATGACATTGTTATCAACAATGTCCCAAAGTCTGTAACCATACTGATCGAACCCGTAGCCAATGAAGCCAACTTTCTAGATTTTGAATCCAGTTTCTTTCTTTCTTCCCTTTCAATTAAAGAAAAGTCAATACGACCATAAACTTTAAATGTGAATACTTAACAAGTTTATCTGCCCATAGTTCTTACAGTATGCCCCCATCAAGGGAACTAGACGGACAACGGTCGATCAAGTACACTGCCATATCTAGTGTAGCTGTCCGAAGATGGACAGGAAGACCCGCATGAAGCCTCATGCATCTTGTTCTCTTGAGCATCGTGCGGTTTATTCTTCATGCTACTCTATTTTCTGTGGAGTTCTAGGAACTGTCTTGATTCCTTGGATGCCTGCCTATGCCAGAAAATCACTAAACTTCTTCCTCATGTACTCCCCATCGTTTTCTGATTTGACTACTTTCACTTTGCGCCCCGTCTCATTCTCAACTATGGCCCTCCAAGCTTTGAATGTCGTAAACACCTCGGAATTCTCATGAATTGCATAAACTTAAACTTTTCTGGAAGCATTATTGGTAAATGTAATAAAGTATATCTTACCATCCTAAGAGAATTCCTGAGCCGGACCCCACACATCTTTATGTACCAACTCTAGCTTTCCAAGCTTATTCTCACGCCAACTTATCTGAAAACTAACTACCTTCTGTTTGCCCTTACACAATCCTCACAGAAATCCATCTCAATCTTCTTTAGCCATGGAAAAAGATCGTTGGAACAAACTTCTTGACACCTTTTTTACCAAGATGCCTCAACCTGACATGCCAAAGACTGAAAGAGAATTACATGCTAATGTTGTAGCAATAATATCACCTGAATCACCTCATTTAAATAAGTACAATGTGTCAACATGTTCTCCTTTTTCCACTAACCTAGAACATGTATTAATCTTCTACTCTCCATGACCAAATGTTGTCGTAAGTCCATCTTTATTCAATTTGCTACTCGAGATCAAATTTTTTCTCAAGTCTGGAATGTGGCTTGCTTCATGTAAGAAGTTTCCCACCACTGTGAGCTTTCACAGTAACTGTGCATTTTCCAACTACTAGACATCTTTGCCCATTCTCAGTTGTGACTGAACAAAAATTATCTGTTATATAGTTCTCAAAAGCATCCTCCATGAGGGTAAAATGAAAAGAATCACATCAATCTATATACCAATCACTTGCATCATATCAATTCTAGTAGATAAACATAAATCTTCTAAAAGAATTTCGCTGCTTACCACATTGGCTTATTGTGACTCATTTTGTTTTTTCTTATACTCTTCGTATTGGTCTCTCCTGTATCCCGGCATATGACAGTGCTAACACTCACCCTTGCGATCTCCTCCTATAGACTTTGATCTGTATTTTTTTGTTTTTCAACCACCCTCTGTTATTTCTTCTCCTACGATTTTCAACTAACAGTGTGGAGTTGCCAAAAATCCGATGATTTGAATTTGGTCAATTAATTATATAATTTAGTGAGAAGTTAAAATAGAGAGATTAGTTTAATGTGTCTGTTTGGTTTATTTTTATGATTATTCAGTAAATTATGAAAAATGTAACGCCAAAGTGTGTCACTGTAGAAAATGTAATTGATGTCATGCATTATCCATATGGATTATATAAGATGAAAATTGTTACGGTTGAGACAAATCAATTTGTAACTTTGTGAAAATGCAAAGTAGAAAGCCTCGGTAGTGGTGGCCAACTCAAATAGTTTTGTGATGATTAGTAAACTATGAGAATTAAATTACTAAAGTGAGAACTTACACAAGATTATTTTTAGGGTTTAAGATTACCTAATTCCTTGTAGACACCAGTGTGGGTCAGTGAGTGTTAGGGTGAGAGACCTTTATAAGTGAATTAATGATAATTTATGCATAGTCAGCTAGACTAGCGGAAAGGGTTATGATTCTTATACGTTGGTTTTTTTTTGTTGATAATTTTCTTATATGTTGCTTGGTAAATAATTGTAGGAACCTTCATCTGGATTGAAGGTGTTAATTATAATGAGATACAAGTAACGACTCAATAATCATAGTGTACATATTTAAATATGAGCAAGGAAAATAATATATATTGTGGGGGACCCAATGGGAGAGAACCTAGAGTTGTGGTTATAAAGATAAGTGATGAACTGTGTGTTGGGAATTCGATCTATCCTATTTCCAAGATCACAATGATCTAATATCTAATCTAATCTCAAATAAAATAATAAGAATGAAAATCAATAAATTTTACCTTCAAGATTTGATTTCTTGTTTCTTTTTCCTTCAATTCTAACTCTAGTTCTTACTTTCCTTTTCTTCTATAACCTGGTGGGAGACACAAGAGAGTGCACATGGTTTTACCCCTGTTCTCATATTTATAGAGGAGATGGAAGCCTAGGGTTAGCTCTTTAGAAAATTCTAGTTGGGATAAAATTACAATACTGTTTACTATATATTTATATTTTGCACCCCAACTAAAATCTAAATTATTATTAGATCACTGTCACAATATAGTTCTACAAGACACCCTCCTTCACCGATATTCACAAACGCACCCTTGGAATTCGTGATATCACCTCCATGGGTTAATTTGTAACTTAAACCTTGTTTTCACATTTAACCTTTTATACAATCTGACAATGACTTTGATTTTTTTTTTATAAAAAAATTTATATATAATAAAATATATTTTCTGTAAAATATACCCATGAGATTTTACTGTTAGATTATAACCTTCGTTAAATGAATAAGGGAATATCTTCTCTTTTAGAGATAGGATTCCGTATTGCAAATACATGTTCCCATATTTCTAATAAGACACATCCAATGCATCGAGGTACTGGTCTAAAAGGCCCCACTCTTTGATTTATCAAAATGCGCGATATTTAAAAAAAACGAGTTCACTATATGCTTAGGATTTAGAGGTCATGTTTATATTGCCTTTAATGATAACACTGTCTTCTGGCTATTTACAAGTGTAATCATTCTTTGTTCCATCAATTCGTACTAAACGAACTAGCACAACAAGTTCGAGTTGACTCTCTCACTTGTTGTGCTACGTCTGGCAAATAGAATGCCCAGTTCTATTATAGACTATGAATATGTTCTTTGTGCATAGACTTAATTACTATGCAGCATGAACATTGTTGATGCACAATATCAATATTTGTGAATAAACTAAAAATTGCTCTATTAATGACAAATAAATAAATTTATTTCTTTCTAATCATATAACTCTACAACTCCCACTTGCACTCACAGTTTAAAGATAAACTTTGAGTGCATACTAACAATCACTCAAAAAATAGCAATCTGATCTCTCTTAAGACCCATGCTGCCTAGACGAGACTCAAAACTCTTTTGCGGCAATGTCTTTGTAAAAGGGTCTGCGACGTTATTAGCTTTTGGTATCTTAGTTATAGCGATTTCTCCAGTGTTGACAAAATCTCTGATGATGTGATACTTCCGCTTAATGTGTTTTGCCTTCTTGTGGTTTCTTGGCTCCTTCGATTTTGGAATTGCACCAGTGTTGTCACAATATAAAATCATAGGTGACAATGCCAATGGTACAACACCAAGATCTGAAAGAAACTGTCTGAGCCATACTGCTTCTTTAGTTGCTTCAGACGCAGCCACATACTCAGCTTCCATGGTGGAATCAACAATACAAGATTTCTTCACACTCCTCCAACTGATGGCCCCTCCACCCAAGGTGAAAACACATCCAGAAGTGGACTTACTAGCATCTTTGTCTAATTGGAAATGAGAATCGGTGTAACCTCTTGGTGAAAATTCGGAACCGCTGTATACTAACACATAATCTTTTGTAGCATTGAGACACTTCAATATGTGTTTAACAGCTAACCAATGTTGGAAGCCTGGATCTGATTGATACTTGCTGACCATGCCAACCGCATAGCAGATGTCTGGTCGTGTACAAAGCATAGCATACATGAGACTTCCTACTGCTGATGCATAAGTGTAATACCCTGAATTTTTATTAAATGAGAATTGTTGATTTTTACGTGTTGTGTACATACCAATTTTGTATGTATACTTTCTTATAAAAATAACATGAACAATTGTTTTCTTTCCTTCTCATTGTTTTCTAAAAAAAGCATATTTTATAAAGCCTAAACTTGTTTATTAAATTAAGCTCACCCTAATAAATTAAATATTTTATTAAATAGCTCATGAGACTAAAGCCCAATATTTTGAAGCCCACAAACTAATTAATCTTTTAATTGTCCTAACTTGTCATGCAGACACAATTAGTAGAAAATTAATGAATTAATTATGTACAACTTAATAATAGGGGGTACTAGAGGGGGCACGTGCACACACTAGAGTGTGCATTGCACACCCTAAGAGTTGGCCGGTTTTGAGCAAAAGAGAGAGGGGAAGTGGAGGTGTAGTTGAGGGGTGGTTATGTGATCATGGAAGTTACTACAACTTCCCCATTTATCTTGGTCCTTAATCTCTAACTCCTTGATTAAATCTTAGCCTTCTATTCTCAACCTAAAAATGTATAAATACCCCCTAGCTATTCTTCTCATGAGTGCACTAAACAATTTGTTAAGAGAAAAGACTAAGAGAGAAAAAGATAAGAGAGCAAAAGATTGAGAAAATTTGTGAGCAAAAGAATAGAGAGTATTTTGTGTGTGTGTTCCATCCTAGTAGAGGCCGACCAATCACCAAGGAAGCAAGGAGGAGAGCTCGGGTTCCTAACAAGCACAAAGAGGAGGAGACAATTTGCAATACATTCTAGGAGGAGAAGGTTGCTTTCTTGCATTCTAGGAGTTTTCATTCATTTTTCTCCAATAGGTGGGTGTTTCTCATGCTTCTAAATATAGATGCCAAGCTAGGAATGTTTGGATGAAATTATTAAAGGATAACTAGTTGAAATTGAACTCATGTTTACTTAATTAGAGATGAGATGATAATTTAGAGGAGAATTGTTAAAATAATTGTTAGTTGATTTCTTGTGAATTAAAAGGCTAGAAAATATCATTGTTGCTATGCTAGATGTTTAAGAATCTTGTTGTGTGAAGAAATCTATGTTCATGAGACAAATTGAATGCTTGCATATGAAATTAATTCGGTTAATTTAAAGTAACTCTATTGTAGCAAATATGGAAAATTTTGTGTTCTAAACTAATGTGAATGGTTGATAAAGGAAAGCATGAAGAAATAAAATATTTTGTAGAAATCTCTATTTCAAATTGTGTGCAAATGTGACTTTTTTCTAAATGTTGGAATTATGGACATTAGAACATTATATGAGATCAAAAATGCATGTTTATTGGTAATTAATGATTTTAAAAAAACTGTTTTACTGTACTTGTATACATATTAAGATCTGGAGATTTTTAGTTCAAAAAAAAAAAAAAAAAAAGAAATAAAAATTGTTTTGAAAGTTTGGAAATTAGAAAAGAACTGAGAGTTGAGTTATAGATAACTCAACCCAAACTAAGACAACTTGGTCTCTTAGACCAGTTGGTTAGTGGTGTAATACCCTAAACTTTCATTTTAATAGAAATGTTGATTTTCACATGTTGTGCACATGCAAATTTCGTATGTATATTTATTTATTTATTTTTATATGTAAAATTTCTTTTGCTAGTATGAACAATTATTTTCTTCCTTTTCTTCATTTTCCTAAAAGCCTATTTTGTAAATCCTAAAACATTATTTTCTTATTTTGAGCACACTTTAATAATTTATTATTTTATTATTTTGGCCCACAAGTCTAAGCCCACTATTTGCGAAGCCCACAAATTTAATTAATCATTTAAATTGTCACACTTGTCATGTAGACACAATTTGTGAACAATTGATTAATTAAAATTGTACAAATTTCAAATAGGGGGGTACTAAGGGGCACGTACATGCACGTAGTGTGCATTGCACACCTATGGGAGGCCGGTTTGTGCATGGCGAAGATGGGGAGTGGGTGTGTGTATGCATGGGTAGTTATTTGATTGTGGGTGGTTGCTACAACTTCCCCTCCTATCCTAGCCATCCATCTTTAACCATCTAATGAAATCCTAGCCCCCCAATCCATCCTAGAACTAGTATAAATATCCCCACCAACATGTATTCTACACTAAGAAATTATTGAAAGAAAGAATTTATATAGGAGAGAATTACATAAGAGAGTATATAGTTTGAGTGTTCTTTGGTGTGTCCCAACATTGGAGGCCGGCCCATCCCATCCACAAGAGAGCTCTCAGTTTTGGCAAGGGAGCAAGAAGGAGGACTTTTGCATCACAATCTAGGAGGAGAAGGCTACTCTCTCGCATTTTAGGAGACTCTAGGAGCTTTTAATTGGTTTTTCTCCAAAGAGGTGGGTATTTCTCATTGCTTCTAATATTAGAATGCATGCTAGGTATATTTTAAATGAAATTATGCGGATTAACTAGTAAGAGATTGAACCATGTTTGTTTAATTAAAGTATTAAAGTAGAGGGGTAATATTAGAGATAAATTGATGGAATGATTACTAAGAGATAATTGTTAATTTTTGTAGTAGAATTCTCCATTTTATATGTGCCATATGAATGTTAGAATAAATGAAAAAGATTGTATTTGCAAACAAATGATTGAATGCATCATGTGTAAATTAGTGGATAAAGATAGAAGTTTTATTCATTAGAAAAGATGATTTTGTGTTTTAAAAACATAGTAGTTGTCAATAAGCAAGAGAACAATACTGTAGTGATTTTTGTGGGAACCTATCTTTAATTATGAAGAATTATGCTTTAGTTCTCAAATGTCGAAATTATGAACATGGAATACAAACTAGGGCTAACATGCATGTTTGAAAGAGTTAAAAATACGTATAAAAATACTGGTTGCTGTAGATTTGGGTGTATTTTAATTCTGGAAAATTTTTGTTTTCAAAAGAGGAGAAAAAGAGACAATTTTTGTTTGGAGACTTCATGAACTATAGCTATGAACAGAGAGCAAAATCAAAACCCAAATTAATTACTTTCAAAACGAAATAGCCACTTAGACCAACTGGTCGGTAGAGCTTTCGGTCGCTATAGTAGAGGGGAGGTCACGGGTTCGATACTGAGGTTTTTCGTTTATTTTTTTGTAAAAAATTCCGATTTGCCGAGAGTCGATACTTAGGGATTATAACCCCTAGTTATATCGCCTCGGGGCTTTGGCGCGTTGGTCTTGTGCGCTGTCTATGGGGTCGCTGATTGTGGGTTCGAATCCAGTTGGGGGTTTGGATTTAAAAAACTGTTTTTTATGGGATTTTAATTAAATTGAGTTTTTAAAAATAGATTAAAAATTTTGAAAAATATGGAATTAATTACTGAAAATTATTTGGACTTTATGAGAAAAATTTGTATAACTTTTGATAAAGTGTAATTGAGAAATTGAGGCTTTTTGCAAGAAATGACTTCTTTTTAAAAGTAAAATTTGTCTTTTAAGTAAAAGGAAAATAAATGAGATTTGTGAGTTATAAAGATGACAATTAGAAATGAGGAATGTTAGAAAGTTATGATTTTGTGTAATTAATTGGACTTATAACTTGTGCTTGTAGTAAGATTTTGAAATGAGAATAATAGATTTGTGAAATAAATGAATTACAGATTACTACTAGTTGAAATTTATTCTTACGCATAAATTGCACGTGAAGTTGACTTATTGAGTGTGATGAGTTATGAAAGATGTGAATACATGAATACTATGCTTATGAAAACATGAATTGTGATTAGTCATGAAAAGACCTTATGAGTATGAAAAGCTCGATGTTGTAATTATGAGTTGAAATTGAGAATTAGGGTATAGCCTACCTTTATACCAGCAATAAAAGAAATGTGAAAATGATATTTGAAATGAGAAGACCAAGGTTTGGGTCATGTGAAATCAATGAATAAGACCGGTATAGTGGGAGTGCTACACTCTAAGGGTTTGATTTTATTCATGATTCAATTAAACTAAGGATTAGAAACATAGTGAAGATGTGATGAAAGTAAGAGAAAAACATTGAGTATGAGGGCCATTGGATTGGCGGCGTGAGAGTATTCACAGGATGTCCCATGATGCATCATGATAGGGCGTGGATACTGCTCTAGAGTACCGTCTCGGTGGCAAAGCTCGTGGGGTGTTTGACGACTGTGGTTGGTGTTATGTCTATGGTAGGAGCTGAATTACCACATGATGCCTGCATGATGAGTCATGTGACAGTGCGTTGGGATTCCCTCCAGGGCAGCTAGACATGAGTTTATAGGTCAGAAAACATCTAGGATACTTACCGTAATTATAGTAGTAGATTAAGTCATGACGAGAGATTGAACCCTACAAGATGAAGAACGATTAAGGGCTTGCCCTCGGACCTATGTAGTATGGGCTGCATAGACTCTGAACAAGTACGCATTAGTGTCATATAATACAAATAATTGCATTAAAGACTAAGTGCACATTTACAACACGACATCAATAAGATAGTCCCTTTAACTTTGTTTGTGAACAAGTTTGTGGTTTTCTAAGTATTGAGAATGGTTATACTGTTTCCAGCATAGAGAGGATGGTCGTGTATAATATTTTGTCAGTTGAATGAACTGACGCGCCCACAGTTTTACATACAGGGTAAAGATGCTTGACACAATTGAAGTATACATGCTACTCAAGATTGATTTAAATATTGTTTCATGTAATTCATTGTAAAATTGCTTCTGCTGTAAAAATGTAAAGGTGTAATGTAACTCTGATGTAAGAAATGTTTTATTTCCTTATAAAATTATACGAAAGAAGTGTAAAGATCCTATGGAACTTTGAATTCAGATGTATTTTAGAATTTGGGGTGTTACAGAGTGGTATCATAGCACGCTTCTAAGTAGTACAAGTTTATAAGGAACGACACCCTAGAAGTGGACATTAGAGTGTGAGTTAAGTCTAGAGATTTAAATGTAAGTCACTTACATTTGTGTTGCTCTATGATTTATGCTTCTCCTTCTCTATCTTTAAGATGGCGGACCACTTCGACCCAGCTAGAGATGACAATTGGCACATCATTAAGGAAGATTACTACCCCGGGCAAGCTGATTCAGACGAAGAGGATCCCAAAGATGTGGAAGAGGAATGGCCCGAGTCTCGAGAGATCACTCCACCTCCGAATTCATCTGATGACTCTTTTGATGAAAAGGAACCAGTTCCGGATAATCTCATTGTGTCTCTTCAGAGGCAGGTAAAGAATCTACGGGAGAGAGTCGGACTACTAGAGGCTCAATTGGCGACGTGCAAGGATGAATTTGCAGTTCTCAGTCATCGTGTTTGGGAACTCGAGAAGAGGAAAAACATGACCGATGTACTGAAGGAGGAAGTGGAGGAACTACAGGGAGAGCTTTGTGAAGCCAAGAGGAACCGTAGGAGTTAGACCGTTGTATCATCTACTGCTTTTATTTTGATGTCAGAAATGTTTTAAATTCGAATGTATAAAGTTTGAAATTTAATGAAATGAAAAGTTGACTTAAAAGTTCATGTTTATACTTCAAATTAAATGGATCTTTTGCATCAGAATATGGCTGGAAGACGAGCTCGAAATGGTGAAGGTATGGACTTGGAAACGGAGCTAGCGAGGGTCTATTAGACACTCAATGCCGTTTCCATGAATCAGAATCAGGGAATGGTGCCTGCAAATCCAGTACCCGAAGTAATCAAACTCGTGGAATCATTTAAACGGATGAAACCACCGGTTTTTGAGGGGAAGTCAGACCCTGACACGGCTGACAATTGGATCCGACAGGTAGAGACTATCTTCGAAGTCTTGGAGACTTCGGAGGGCAGCAAGGTGAAGTTGGCGACACTGCAATTTGAGAAGGATGCGGCTGTGTGGTGGCAGTCGATGAAGCGGACGATGGGAGACTTGGTTCTTGGCTGGGAGGAATTCTTGGAGGAATTTTGCAGTCATTATTTTTCCCCAGACGTCCAGGAGAAGAAGGCCATGGAGTTTCTGTCACTACAGCAGGGCGGCGTGTCGGTCAGGGTGTATGAGTCCAGATTCACTCAGCTATCAAGGTATGCCCCCGAATTAGTGATGGATGAGACAAAGAAGGCTCGAAAGTTCGAGCATGGGTTGAAGCCAAGTTTGAGATCTAGGATGATACCCCTCGGTATCAGGAGGTTTGGCAAGCTGGTCAAACGAGCGGCAGACATGGAGGCGGACATGGAGCAGTTCCTTGCTGTTCAGAATCGGAGGAACAACTTGAATGCGAGGAAGAGGCCCGTAGTTGCTGGCAATGCTAGGGGACAGCCACCGGCTCAAAGGTTCAAGCCTACGGGTGCGAACGCTGTTCAAGTGGCAGGAAGACCCGGGAATACTTGGGCGAGACCTCCAGTGACTTGTTTCAACTGTGGAGAGACAGGCCACTACAAGTCTCATTGCCCCAAATAGCAGGATGTCGTCCGCAATGGACCAACTCAACAGACCGAGAAGAAGCCGTACCAGCAGGGACGAGTATTTGCCTTGACTGAAGCTGATGTTGATGAGGTAGATCACGTCATCACTGGTACGAGGGAGGATATTTAGGAATGTTTTTGGTTGTCTCTTTTTTCCGTTAATTAGTGAACTGTTATATGACGAGTGTATGTTATGAAACATGAGAACTTATTTTGAATGCAAAGAAAGCTGTTGTTTTGTTCGATACTAGGTCCTCTCATACTTTTGTATCACCTAAATTTGTTAAAATTTTGGGAGTTGAACCGAAGATATTTCCAGGCAAGATTTTAGCAGTAGCTACTCCTTCAGGGGAGACTCTAACCACTGATCGGTACTATGCTGACTGCAAGATCGTGATTGAGAATAGAATTTTCGTGATCGATCTGATCGAGCTGAATGTTTTAGGAGTCGATGTTATCATTGGCATTGATTGGATGTCAATGTACAGTGTGAACATCGAGTGCAAGAACAAGACTGTAACAGTGAAGGCTCTAGGTGGACTTGAAGTCACTTTCCAAGGGAAGAGGAGATGTTCAGATTTGGTGGCTGCTATCAGCCTGAAGAAAGGGATTCCTGCAGAGGTGCAGCAAATTCTGGTGGTTCGGGATTATCCGACGATATTCTTAGAAGATTTGTCTGGGTTACCCCTACATCGCGATGTGGAGTTCAGCATCACTATTTAGCCAGGGAGTGCTCCTATTTCCAAGGCACCGTATAGGATGGTGCCAGTGGAACAGGATGAGAATAAACGGCAGATTGAGGAACTGATGGAGAAAGGCTTTATTCAACCGAGTGCGTCGCCTTGGAGAGCACCGGTGCTGTTGGTAAAGAAGAAGGATGGTTCGAAGAGGATGTGCATCGATTACCGAGAGCTGAATAAGGTCACTGTTCAGAATAAGTATCCGATTCCACGAATTGATGACTTGTTCGATCGTCTACAAAGAACAACTGTTTTCTCCAAAATAGATTTTCGATCAGGATATCATCAAGTTTGAATGAAAGCTTAAGACGTGCATAAGACTGCATTCAGAACTCGACACGGGCATTAGGAATTCTTAGTTATGCCGTTTGGAGTGACGAATGCGCCTATAATCTTCATGGAAATGATGAACAGAGTTCTAAGGCCGTTCATTGATTCTTTCTTCGTGGTGTTTATCGACGATATTCTCGTGTACTCCAAGTCGGAGGAGGAGCACACGGAGCATTTGGCAGCAGTTTTGAGGAAGCTTCAGGTTCATGAGTTGTATGCCAAGTTGTCTAAGTGTGATTTCTGAAAATCTGAAGTGGCATTCCTAGGTCACATTCATTATAAGGAGGGAGTGGCAACTGATCCTCAGAAGATAAAGGCAGTGAGAGATTGAGCAAGGCCTACTACAGTGAAGGAAATCAGGAGTTTCCTTGGGCTAACTGGATACTACAGGAGATTCATTCAGGGCTACGCTCCGATAGCCGTGCCGCTCACTGGTCTGACAAAGAAGAATGTCAACTTCAAGTGGACCGAACAGTGCAAGGCAAGCTTTCAGGAGTTGAAAGAGAGGCTGACTACTGCTCCCATTTTGGCTTTTCCTAGAGCAGGTATTGAGTATGATGTCTACAGTGATGCCTCACATTGTGGGCTTGGTTGTGTCTTAATGCAAGAAGGAAAAGTAATCGCTTATGGGTCTAGGCAATTAAGACCGCATGAGAAGAATTATCCGACTCATGATCTGGAGTTGGCTGCGATTATCTTCACCTTAAAGCAATGGAGACACTATGGGGATGGTGAGAAACTGAACATGTACACAGACCATAAAAGTTTGAAGTACATCTATCAGCAGAAGGATCTGAACCTGAGGCAAAGGAGATGGCTAGAGGTACTTGAGGACATTCATCCGGAGATTAAGTATCATCTTGGGAATGCTAATGTTGTTGCTGATGCACTTAGCCGCAAGAGTAGTCTGGCGAGTTTGATTACAACTCAAAGGCAGCTGGCAGAGGAGTTAGATCGGGCTAGTATTGAAGTTGTTCTGCAAGGCTTGGGATCATCTTTAGCTCAGTTGAGGCTTCAACCGACACTGAATGAAAGGATTATTGCAAGCCAGAAGGAAGATGTAGAGATTTAGAAGATGAAGGAGCAGGTTGGTGCTGGCAAGTTGCCCGAATTCCAGATCAGCGATGAAGTGCTGTGGTTTGGAGAGAGGCTGTGTGTTCCGGATCAGTCAGACTTGAAAGAAAGTATTCTTCATGAGGCACATGCTACTCTTTTGTCTACACATCCTGGGAGTACCAAGATGTATAAGGACATTAAACAACATTTCTGGTGGTCATGTTTGAAGCGGGATGTGGCTGAATTTGTGTTGAAGTGTGAGATTTGTCAGCAAGTTAAAGCCGAGTACCAGAAACCCGGAGGTCTATTGCAACCGTTACCTATTTCAGAATGGAAGTGGGATAACATCAGTATGGATTTCATCACGGGTTTGCCTAAGAGTCCTAAAGGCAATGATGTGATTTGGGTCATAGTTGATCGATTAACCAAGTTCGCTCACGTCTTGGCGATAAAACTCACTACTTTGATGGACTGGTTGGCTGAGATGTATGTTGGTGGGATCGCAGGCTTTATGGTGTTCCGTTAACCATTGTGTCTGATCGAGATGTGCGGTTTACTTTGCATTTCTGGAGGATTCTTCAGACAGCTTTGGGTACCAAGACGGATTTCAGCACTGCTTTTCATTCCCAGACCGATGGGCAGACCGAGAGAGTTAATCATTTTCTTGAGGACATGCTTCGGTGCTGTGTACTAGACTTTGGAGGCAGTTGGAAAAGGCATTTACCTTTGGTAGAGTTCGCCAAAAACAACAGTTTTTAGACTAGCATTGGGATGACACCGTACGAAGCTTTGTATGGTAGGAAGTGCAGGATGCCTGTCTGTTGGTTCGAAGTTGGGGAGCGTCAGATGTTTGGGCCTGAGATTGTGCAGCAGACCTCTGAAAAGATTGATATGATCAGGAAGAGGTTGGTGGATGCTCAGAGTAGGCAGAAGAACTATGCAGACAACCGGAGGAGGGACCTTGAGTTTGAGGTTGGTGATTTTGTCTTTCTGAAGGTATCGCCCAGCAAAGGCATGATCCGATTTGGCAAGGTTGGAAAGTTAGCCCCGAGGTTCATAGGCCCGTATAAGATATTAAAAAGGATCGGGAAAACTGCTTACCGGCTTGTTACCAGAAGAGTTGTCTTAGGTACACAATGTCTTTCATGTGTCTATGCTGAGATGTTACATTCCAGATCCAAGTCATCATTTGCCCGAAGTGCCAGAGGGTTTGCAATTAGATCTGAGTTACATTGAGCTTCCAGATGAGATTTTTGATCGTCGGGAGAAAGTCTTGAGAAATAAGACAATACCGATGGTCAAGGTAGTCTGGAAAAACCAATTGGTTGAAAAGGCTACTTGGGAATCTGATGAGAGGATGATGAAGGATCATCGTGAGCTCTTTGTTTGATTGTAGTTTCTTCTTGTGTTTTGTTTTCTCACTCTTTAATTGTAGTTCCGGGAACGGAACTATTCTAAGGAGGGAGTGTTGTAATACCCTAAACTTTCATTTTAATAGAAATGTTGATTTTCACGTGTTGTGCACGTGCAAATTTCGTATGTATATTTATTTATTTATTTTTATATGTAAAATTTCTTTTGGTAGTATGAACAATTATTTTATTCCTTTTCTTTATTTTCCTAAAAGCCTATTTTGTAAAGCCTAAAACATTATTTTCTTATTTTGAGCCCACTTTAATAATTTATTATTTTATTATTTTGGTCCACAAGTCTAAGCCCACTATTTGTGAAGCTCACAAATTTAATTAATCATTTAAATTGTCACACTTGTCATGTAGACACAATTTGTGAACAATTGATTAATTAAAATTGTACAAATTTCAAATAGGGGGGTACTAAGGGGCACGTGCATGCACGTAGTGTGCATTGCACACCTATGGGAGGCCGGTTTGTGCATGGAAAAGATTGTATTTGCAAACAAATGATTGAATGCATCATGTGTAAATTAGTGGATAAAGATAAAAGTTTTATTCATTAGAAAAAATGATTTTGTGTTCTAAAAACATAATAGTTGTCAATAAGCAAGAGAACAATAATGTAGTGATTTTTGTGGGAACCTATCTTTAATTGTGAAGAATTATGCTTTAGTTCTCAAATGTCGAAATTATGAACATGGAATACAAACTAAGGTTAACATGCATGATTGAAAGAGTTAAAAATACGTATAAAAATATTGAGTGCTGTAGATTTGGGTGTATTTTAATTCTGGAAAATTTTTGTTTTCAAAGAGGAGAAAAAGAGACAATTTTTGTTTTGAGACTTCATGAAATATAGCTATGAACAGAGAGCAAAATCAAAACCAAAATTAATTACTTTCAAAACGAAATATCCACTTAGACCAACTGGTCGGTAGAGCTTTCGGTCGCTACTGTATAGAGGAGGTTTCGGGTTCGATACTGAGGTTTTTCGTTTATTTTTTTTTTTAAATTCGATTTGCCGAGAGTCGATACTTAGGGATTATAACCCCTAGTTATATCGCCTTGGTGCTTTGGCGCGTTGGTCTTGTGCGCTGTCTATGGGGCCGCTGATTGTGGGTTCGAATCCGGTTGGGGGTTTGGATTTAAAAAACTATTTTTTATGGGATTTTAATTAAATTGAGTTTTTAAAAATAGATTAAAAATTGGGAAAAATATGGAATTAATTACTGAAAATTATTTGGACTTTATGAGAAAAATTTGTATAACTTTTGATAAAGTGTAATTGAGAAATTGAGGCTTTTTGCAAGAAAGGACTTCTTTTTAAAAGTAAAATTTGTCTTTTAAGTAAAAGGAAAATAAATGAGATTTGTGAGTTATAAAGATGACAATTAGAAATGAGGAATGTTAGAAAGTTATGATTTTGTGTAATTTATTGGACTTATAAATTGTGCTTGTAGTAAGGTTTTGAAATGAGAATAACAGATTTGTGAAATAAATGAATTACAGATTACTACTAGTTGAAATTTATTCTTACGCATAAATTGCACGTGAAGTTGACTTATTGAGTGTGATGAGTTATGAAAGATGTGAATACATGAATACTATGCTTATGAAAACATGAATTGTGATTAGTCATGAAAAGACCTTATGAGTATGAAAAGCTCGATGTTGTAATTATGAGTTGAAATTGAGAATTAGGGTATAGCCAAGCCTTATGCCGGCAATAAAAGAAATGTGGAAATGATATTTGAAATGAGAAAACCAAAGTTTGGGTCATGTGAAATGAATGAATAAGACCGGTATAGTGGGAGTGCTACACTCTAAGGGTTTGATTTTATTCATGATTCAATTAAACTAAGGATTAGATACATAGTGAAGATGTGATGAAAGTAAGAGAAAAACATTGAGTATGAGGGCCCTTGGATTGGCGGCGTGAGAGTATTCACAGGATGTCCCATGATGTGTCATGATAGGGCATAGATACTGCTCCAGTGTACCGTCCCGGTGGCGACGCTCGTAGGGTGTTTGACGACTGCGGGTGGTGTCATTTCTATGATAGGAGCTGAATTACCACAGGATGCCTGCATGATGAGTCATGTGACAGTGCATTGGGATTCCCTCCAGGGCACCTAGATAAGAGTTCGTAGGTCAGAAAACATCTAGGATACTTACCGTAATTACAGTAGTAGATTAAGTCATGACGAGGGATTGAACCCTACAAGATGAAGAACGATTAAGGGCTTGCCCTCGGACCTATGTAGTATGGGCTGCATAGACTCTGGACAAGTGCGCATTAGTGTCATATAATACAAATAATTGCATTAAGGACTAAGTGCACATTCACAACATGACACCAATAAGATAGTCCCTTTAGCTTTGTTTGCGAACAAGTTTGTGGTTTGCTAAGTATTGAGAATGGTTATACTGTTTCTGACATAGAGAGGATGGCCGTGTATAATATTTCATCAGTTGAATGAACAGACGCGCCCACAGTTTTACATGTAGGATAAAGATGCTTGGCACAATTGAAGTATACATGCTGCTCAAGATTGATTTAAATGTTGTTTCATGTAATTCATTGTAAAATTGCTTCCGCTGTAAAAAAGTTACGGAGTAATGTAACTCTGATGTAAGAAATATTTTATTTCCTTGTAAAATTATATGAAAGAAGTGTAAAGATCCTGTGGAACTTAAAATTCAGTTGTATTTTAGAATTTGGGGAGTTACAAGTGGGGCTTGGGCGCTACTGTAGCGTGCAGGTGACCCATCAGGTCGCGGGTTCGAGTCCTAGTCTTGGACTTTTTAATTATCGCTGTTAATAAAATCCAAACCCTAGAACAAAATACTTACCCAATTGATCCCCTACATATATCGCCTGTGCACTCTAGCCTAGTGGATTGCAGTTGCGGTTGGTTTCCCTCAGGTTGCAGGTTTGATTCTGGGCTTCGGCCTATATATATATTTTTTTTTGGATTTTGGAGTTTTTAAAATTTATTTTTGGCTTCTAAAAATCCGAAAAAAATATGTTAATTGTTCTAAAATCATGCAGAGTTTATGAAAAATATTTGAGTATTAATTAACTAAAATCAAATTGAGTTAGAAGTAAAATTGTGTTGCAAACTATTGAATTCTAACTTTAGAGAAATTTTAAAAGTGATTATTTTGATGAGAATTATACTAAGTAACAAAGAAGAAATTTTGAATGAAAGAAAAATCTAATTGTGTTTCTAAGGACTATTATTGTTAAATTGAATTGGCGTATGTATGAAAATACGACTTTGTGATTTTTTGAATCAAAGAAATGAAATAAATTATATTATGAGAATTGAATAATTTGTAGAGATAAATTTGATTATGAGATGCATGATTTGCAATTGAATTAATTATAAGAGTTTTGATTCATAGAAAAGATTGATAATCATGTTAATTGAGAAAGAGAATTTATGAGTACGAAAAACGCAATTGTTGTAATTATGAGTTGAAATTAAGAAATAGGGTGTAGCTAAGCCTCATAGCAGCAAAATGAAAGAATTGTGGAAATGATATATGAAATGAAAAGTCCTAGATTTGGGTCATATGAAATGAATGAATAAGATCGGTATAGTGAGAGTGCTAACCCTAAGAGATTAATTTTGTTCATGATTCAATTAAATTAAGGACTAGTTCAATAGTGATGATGTGATGAAAGTAAGAGAAAAATAGTGAGTATGAGGGCCATTGGATTGGCGGCGTGAGAGTATTCACAGGATGTCCCATGATGCATCATGAGTAGGACGTGGATACTGCTCCAGAGTACCGTTCCGGTGGCGACGTTCGTGGGGTGTTTGGCGACTGCGGGTGGTGTCATGTCTATGGTAAGAGGTGAATTACCACAGGATGCCTGTATGATGAGTCATGTGTTAGTGCGTTGGGATTCTCTCTAGGGCGCCTAGATGTGAGTTCGTAGTTCGTAGAACGTCTAGGATACTTACCGTTGTTACAGAAGTAGATTAAGTCATGGCGAGGGATTGAACCCTACAAAATGAAGAACGGTTAAGGGCTTGCCCTCAGACCTATGTAGTATGGGCTGCATAGACTCTGAACAAATGTGCATTAGTGTCATATAATAAATAATTGCATTAAGGACTAAGTGCACATTCATAACACGACATCAATAGGATAGTCCCCTTAGCTTTTTTTGTGGACAAGTTTGTGATTTGTTAAGTATTGAGAATCGTTATACTGTTTCCGCCATGGAGAGGATCGTCGTGTATAATATTTTTGTCAGTTGAATGAACTGACGTGACCAAAGTTTTCCATGCAGGATAAATTACATGAAAAAGACTAAGGAGGAATTGATGCTTAAAGATTATTCAAGTGTTGTTGTATTTCATTCATTTTGTAAAAATTGCTCCCGCTGTTTATGTGTAAATGTAAATTTAACTCTGATGTAACAAATGTTTTATTTTCCTTGTAAAATTGTACAAAAGAAATGTAAAGATCCAGTGGAACTTCAAATTCAGTTGTATTTGGAATTCAAGGAGTTACGGAGTGGTATCAAAGCCACGCTTCCAAGCAGTACAAATTTATAAGGAATGACACCCTAGAAGTGGACATTAAAGCGTGTGCTGAGTCTAGAGATTTAAATGTAAGTCACTTACATTTGTGTTGCTCTATGATTTATGCTTATTCTTTTCCTTTCTTTAAGATGGCGGACCACTTCGACCCAGCTGGAGGTGACGATTGGCACATTGCTGAAGAGTAATACTACCCCGGGCAAGCTGATTAAGACGAAGAGGATCCTGAAGAATTTGAAGAGGAATGTCCTGAGTCCAGAGAGATCACTCCACCTCCGGATTCATCTGATGATTCCTCTGACAAGGTAGAACTAGTTCCGAGTAGTCTCATTGTGTCTCTTCAGAGGCAGGTAGAGACTCAGAGGGAGTGAGCAGAATTGTTGCAGGTGCAGTGTGCGAAGTGCAAGGAGAGCATCGCAACTCTCAGTCATCGTGTTTGGGAACTCGAGAAGAGGAAAAACATGTACGATGTACTGAAGGAGGAAGTGGCAGAACTACAGGAAGAGCTTCGTGAAGCCAAGAGGAACCATAGGAACTAGACTGTTGTATCTTCTTACTGCTTTCATTTGATGTTAGAAATGTTTTAAATTCGAATGTATAAAGTTTGAAATTCAATGAAATGAAAAGTTGATTTAAAATTCATGTTTCATACTCCAAATTTAATGGATCTTTTGCATCAGAATATGGCTAGAAGAGGATCTCAAAATGGAGAAGGTCTGGACTTGGAAACATAACTAGTGAGGGTTTATCAGACACTCAATGCCATTGCCATGAATCAGAATCAAGGAAGGGTGCTTGCGAACCCAGTACCCGAAGCAATTAAACTCGTGGAATCCTTCAAGCGGATGAAACCACTGGTGTTTGAGGGGAAGTCAGACCCTGATGCGGCTGACAGTTGGATCCGACAAGTAGAAACTATCTTCAAAGTCTTGGAGACTTCGGAGGGCAGCAAGGTGAAGCTGACTGCGCTGCAGTTCGAGAAGGATGAGGCTGTGTGTGGCAGTCGATGAAGCGGACGATGGGAGTCATTGTTCTTGGCTGGGAGGAATTCTTGGAGGAATTCCGTAGTCATTATTTTTCCTCAGACGTCCAGGAGAAGAAAGCCATGGAGTTTCTAGCGCTGCAGCAGGGCGGCATGTCGGTTAGGGAGTATGAGACAAGATTCACTCAGCTCTCAAGATATGCACTCAAACTGGTGATGGACGAGGTGAAGAAAGCTCGAAAGTTCGAGCATGGTTTTAGGCCAAGTCTGAGATCCAGGATGATACCCCTCGGTATCAGGAGGTTTGACAAGCTGGTCAAATGAGCGGCAGCCACAGAGGTGGACATGGAGCAGTTCCACGATGTTCAGAATCGAAGGAACCACTGGAATGTGGGGAAGATGCCCACAATTGTCGGAAATGTCAGGGGACAGCTGCCGGCTCAAAGGTTCAAGCCTATGGGTGCAAACGCTGTTCAGGTGGCGGGAAGACCCAAGAATACTTGGGTGAGACCTCCTGTGACTTGTTTCAACTGTGGAGAGACAGGCCACTACAGGTCTCATTGCCCCAAGCAGCAGATGTCGTCCGCAATGGATCAACTCAGCAGACCGGGAAGAAGCCGTACCAGCAGGGGCGAGTATTTGCCTTGACTGAAGCTAACGCTGATGAGGTGGATCACGTCATCACTGGTACAAGTGGGAGTGTTCAGGAGTGTTTTTCTGTCGTCTCTTTTTCCCATTATTTAGTGAACTATTATGTAACGAGTGTGTGTTATGTAACAGGAGGACATTATTTGAATGGAAAGAAAGTTGTTGTTTTGTTCGATACTGGGTCCTCTCATACCTTTATATCACCTAAATTTGCTAAAGTTCTGGGAGTTGAACCGAAGATATTTCCAGACAAGGTCTTAGCAGTAGCTACTCCGTCAGGGGAAACTCTAACCACTGATCGGTACTATGCGGACTGCGAGATCGTGATTGGAAATAGAATTTTTGGGATTGATCTGATCGAGCTGAATGTCTTGGAAGTCGATATTATCATTGGCATTGATTGGATGTCGGTGTACAGTGTGAGGATCGAGTGCAAGACCAAGATAGTAATAGTGAAGGCTCCAGGTGGACCTAAAGTCACTTTCCAATGGAAGAGGAGATGTTCAGATTTGGTGGCTACTATCAGCCTGAAGAAAGGGATTCCTGCAGAGGTGCAGCAAATTCTGGTGGTTCGGGATTATCCGACGGTATTCTTGGAAGATTTTCCTGGGTTATCCCTACATCGTGATGTGGAGTTCAGCATCACTATTCATCCAGGGAGTGCTCCTATTTCCAAGGCACCGTATAGGATGGTGCCAGTGGAATAGGATGAGAATAAACAGCAGATTGAGGAATTGCTGGAGAAAGGCTTTATTCAACCGAGGGAGTCGCCTTGGGGAGCACCGGTGCTGTTGGTAAAGAAGAAGGATGGTTCGATGAGGATGTGCATCGATTACCGAGAGCTGAATAAGGTCACTGTTCAGAACAAATATCCGATTCTAAGAATTGATGACTTATTCGATCGTCTACAAGGAGCAGCTATTTTCTCCAAAATAGATCTTCGATTAGGATATCATCAAGTTCGAGTGAAAGCCGAAGATATGCATAAGACTGCATTCAGAACTCGACACGGGCATTACAAATTCTTAGTTATGCCGTTCGGAGTGACGAATGCACCTGCAATTTTTATGGATATGATTAACAGAGTTCTAATGCCATTTATTAATTCTTTCGTCATGGTGTTTATCAACGATATTCTTGTGTACTCCAAGTCGGAGGAGGAGCACACAGAGCATTTGGCAGCAGTTTTGAAGAGGCTGGAAGAGCAGGAGTTGTATGCCAAGTTATCCAAGTGCGATTTCTGAAAATCTGAAGTGGCTTTCCTAGGTCACATCCTTTCTAAGGAGGGAGTGGCAACTGATCCGCAGAAGATAGAGGCAGTGAAGGATTGGGCAAGGCCTATTACAGTGAAAGAAATCAGGAGTTTTCTTAGGCTAAACTGGATACTATAGGAGGTTCATTCAGGACTATGCTCAGATAGCCGTGCCGCTCACTGGTCTGACCGAGAAGAATGTGAACTTCAAGTGAACTGAACAGTGCGAGGCAAGCTTTCATGAGTTGAAAGAGAGGCTGACTACTGCTCCCATTTTAGCTTTGCCTAGAGCAGGTGTTGAGTACGATGTCTATATCGATGCTTCACATCGTGGGCTTGGTTGTGTCTTGATGCAAGAAGGGAAAGTGATCGCTTATGGGTCTAGGCAACTAAGACCGCATGAAAAGAATTATCCAACTCATGATTTGGAGTTGGCTGCGATTATCTTCGCCTTGAAGCAATGAAGGCATTACGTGTATGGTGAGAAGCTGAACATGTACATGAACCATAAGAGCTTGAAGTAAATCTATCAGCAGAAGGATCTGAATCTGAGGCAAAGGAGATGGCTGGAAGTACTTGAGGTCATTCGTCCGGAAAGTACCATCCTGGGAAGGCTAATGTTGTTGCTGATGCACTTAGCCGCAAGATCAGTCTGGCTAGTTTGATTACAACTCAGAGGCATCTTGCAGAGGAGTTGGATCGAGCTGGTACTGAAGTTGTTCTGCAAGGCTTGGGATCATCTTTAGCTCAGTTGAGGCTTCAACTGACGCTGAATAAAAGGATTATCGCAAGTCAAAAGGAAGATGCTGATATTCTGAAAATGAAGGAGCAGGTCCAGGTCGGTGCTAGCAAATTGTCCGAATTTCAGGGCAGGGATGAAGTGTTGTGGCTTGGAGAGAGGTTGTGTGTTCCGGATCAGTCTTACTTGAAAGAGAGTATTCTTCAGGAGGCACATGCTACCCTTTTGTCAGTACATCCTGGGAGTACTAAGATGTATAAAGACATCAAGCAGCATTTCTGGTGGTCAAGTTTGAAGCGGGATGTGGCTGAATTTGTGTCAAGGTGTGAGATTTGTCAACAAGTCAAAGCTGAGAATCAGAAACCCAGAAGTCTATTGCAACCGTTACCTTTTCCGGAATGGAAGTGGGATAACATCAGTATGGATTTCATCATGGGCTTGCCCAAGAGTTCCAATGGCAATGATGCGATTTGGGTCATAATCGATCGACTAACCAAGTCCGCTCACTTCTTGGCAATGAAACTCACTGCTTCGATGGACAAGTTAGCTGAGTTGTATGTTGGTGAGATCGTCAGGCTTCATGGTGTTCTGTTAACCATTGTGTCTGGTCGAGATGTGCGGTTTACTTTGCATTTCTGGAGGAGTCTTTAGACAGCTTTGGGTACCAAGATGGATTTCAGCACTTCTTTTCATCCACAGACCGATGGGCAGACCGAGAGAGTCAACCGTATTCTTGAGGACATGCTTCGGTGTTGTGTACTAGACTTTGGAGGTAGTTGGAAAAGGCATCTAGCTTTGGTGGAGTTTGCCTACAACAACAGTTTTCAGACTAGTATCGGGATGGCGCCGTACGAAGCTCTGTATGGCAGGAAGTGCAGGACGCCAGTTTTTTAGTTCGAAGTTGGGGAGCGGCAGATGTTTGGGCCTGAGATTGTGTAGCAGACCTCTGAAGAGATTGATCTGATCAGGAAGAGGTTGGTGGATGCTCAGAGTAGATAGAAGAGCGATGCAGACAACCGGAGGAGGGACCTTGAGTTTGAGGTTGGTGACTTTGTCTTTCTGAAGGTATCACTTAGTAAAGGTGTGATCCGATTTGGCAAAGGCAGGAAGTTAGCCCCGAGGTTCATAGGCCCTTATAAGATATTGAAAATGATCGTGAAAACTGCTTACCGGCTTGAGTTACCGGAAGAGTTGTCTCAGGTGCACAATGTCTTTCATGTGTCTATGCTGAGAGGTTACATTCAAGATCCAACTCATCATTTGCCCGAAGTGCCGGAGGGTTTGCAGTTGGATTTGAGTTACATTGAGTTTCCGGTTGAGATTGTTGATCGTCAGGAGAAAGTCTTGAGGAATAAGACGATACCGATGGTCAAGGTAGTCTGGAGAAACCAGTCGGTTGAAGAGGCTACATGGGAATCTGAGGAGAGGATGATGAAGGATCATCCTGAGCACTTTGTTGGATTTGTATTTCCTTTCTTTCTTCTTATTGTGTTTTGTTTTCTCACCCTTTTATTGTAGTTCCGGGGACGGAACTATTCTAAGGAGGGAGTGTTGTAATACCCTGTATTTTTATTAAATGAGAATTATTGATTTTTACGTGCTGTGTACATACCAATTTTGTATGTATATTTTCTTATAAAAATAACATGAACAATTGTTTTCTTTCCTTCTCATTGTTTTCTAAAAAAAGCCTATTTTATAAACCCTAAACTTGTTTCTTAAATTAAGCCCACCCTAATAAATTAAATATTTTATTAAATAGCCCATGAGACTAAAGCCCAATATTTTGAAGCCCACAAACTAATTAATCTTTTAATTGTCTTAACTTGTCATGTAGAGACAATTAGTAGACAATTAATTAATTAATTATGCACAACTTAATAATAGGGGGTACTAGAGGGGGCACGTGCACACACTAGAGTGTGCATTGCACACCCTAGGAGTTGACCGGTTTTGAGCAAAAGAGAGAGGGAGAGTGGAGGTATAGTTGAGGGGTGGTTATGTGATCATGGAAGTTACTACAACTTCCCAGTTCATCTTGGTCCTTAATCTCTAAATCTATTAAATCTTAGCCTCTATTCTCAACCTAAAAGTGTATAAATACCCCCTAGCTATTCTTCTCATGAGTTCACTAAACAATTTGTTAAGAGAAAAGACTAAGAGAGAAAAAGATAAGAGAGCAAAAGATTGAGGAGATTTGTGAACAAAAGATTAAAGAGTATTTTGTGTGTGTGTTCCATCCTAGTAGAGGCTAGCCAATCACCAAGGAAGCAAGGAGGAGAGCTCGGGTTCTTAACAAGCACAAGGAGGAGGAGACAATTTGCAATACATTCTAGGAGGAGAAGGCTACTTTCTTGCATTCTAGGAGTTTTCATTCGTTTTTCTCCAATAGGTGGGTGTTTCTCATGCTTCTAAATATAGATGCCATGCTAGAAATGTTTGGATGAAATTATTAAAGGATAGCTAGTTGAAATTGAACTCATGTTTGCTTAATTAGAGATGAGATGATAATTTAGAGGAGAATTGTTAAAATGATTGTTAGTTGATTTCTTGTGAATTAAAAGGCTAGAAAATATCATTATTGCTATGCTAGATGTTTAAGAATCTTGTTGTGTGAATAAATCTATGTTCATGAGATAAATTGAATGCTTGCATACGAAATTAATTCGGTTAATTTAAAGTAACTCTATTGTAGCAAATATGGAAAAGTTTGTGTTCTGAAGTAATGTGAATGGTTGATAAAGGAAAGCATGAAGAAGTAAAATATTTTGTAGAAATCTTTATTTCAAATTGTGTGCAAATGTAACTTTTTTCTAAATGTTGGAATTATGAACATTAGAACATTATATGAGATCGAAAATGCATGTTTATTGGTAATTAATGATTTTAAAAATACTGTTTTACTGTACTTGTATACATATTAAGATCTGGAGATTTTTAGTTCAAAAAGAAAGGAAAAAGAAATAAAAATCGTTTTGAAAGTTTGGAAATTAGGAAAGAACCGAGAGTTGAGTTATAAATAACTCAACCTAAACTAAGACAACTTGGTCTCTTAGACCAGTTGGTTAGTGGGGCTTGGGCGCTACTGTAGCGTGCGGGTGACCCATCAGGTCGCGGGTTCGAGTTCTAGTCTTGGACTTTTTAATTTTCGCTGTTAATAAAATCCAAACCCGAGAACAAAATACTTACCCACTTGATCCTCTACATATATCGCCTATGCACTCTAGCATAGTGGCTTGCGGTTGCGGTTGGTTTCCTTCAGGTTGTGGGTTCGATTCTGGGCTTCGGCCTATATATATATATATATATATATATATATATATATATATATATATATATATATATATTTGATTTTGGAGTTTTTAAAATCTATTTTTGGCTTCTAAAAATCCGAAAAAAATATGTTAGTTATTCTAAAATCATGCAGAGTTTATGAAAAATATTTGAGTATTAATTGACTAAAATCAAATTGAGTTAGAAGTAAAATTGTGTTGCAAACTATTGAATTCTAACTTTAGAGAAATTTTAAAAGTGATTATTTTGATGAGAATTATACTGAGTGACAAAGAAGAATTTTTGAATGAAAGAAAAATCTAATTGTGTGTATGAACTATTATTATTAAATTGAATTAGCGTAAGTACGAAAATACGACTTTGTGATTTTTTGAATCAAAGAAATGAAATGAAATATAATATGAGAATTGAATAATTTGTATAGATAAATTTGATTATGAGATGCATGATTTGTAATTGAATTAATTGTAAGAGTTTTGATTCATAGAAAAGATTGATAATTATGTTAATTGAGAAAGAGAATTTATGAGTATGGAAAACTCAATTGTTGTAATTATGAGTTGAAATTGAGAACTCGGGTGTAGCTAAGCCTCATACCGGCAAAATGAAAGAATTGTTGAAATGATATCTGAAATAAAAAGTCCTAGATTTGGATCATGTGAAATGAATGAATAAGACCGGTATAGTGGGAGTGCTAACCCTAAGAGGTTAATTTTGTTCATGATTCAATTAAATTAAGGACTAGTTACATAGTGAAGATGTGATGAAAGTAAGAGAAAAACATTGAGTATGAGAGCCATTGGATTGGCGGCGTGAGAGTATTCACAGGATGTCCCATGATGCATCATGAGTAGGACGTGGATACTGCTCCAGAGTACTGTCCCGGTGGCGACGCTCGTGGGGTGTTTGGCGACTGCGGGTGGTGTCATGTCTATGGTAGGAGGTGAATTACCACAGGATTCATGCATGATGAGTCATGTGTCAGTGCGTTGGGATTCTCTCCAGGGCGCCTAGACGTGAGTTCGTAGTTCGTAGAATATCTAGGATACTTACAGTAGTTACAAAAGTAAATTAAGTCATGGCGAGGGATTGAACCCTACAAAATGAAGAACAGTTAAGGACTTGCCGTCGTACCTATGTAGTATGGGCTGCATAGACTCTGAACAAGTGAGCATTAGTATCATATAATAAATAATTGCATTAAGGACTAAGTGCACATTCGCAACACGACATCAATAGGATAGTCCCCTTAGCTTTGTTTGTGGACAAGTTTGTGATTTGTTAAGTATTGAGAATCATTATACTATTTCCGACATAGAGAGGATGGCCGTGTATAATATTTTCGTCTGTTGAATGAACTGACGTGCCCACAGTTTTCCATGCAGGATAAATTACATGAAAAAGACTAAGGAGGAATTGATGCTTAAAGATTATTCAAGTGTTGTTGTATTTCATTCATTTTGTAAAAATTGCTTCTGTTGTTTATGTGTAAATGTAAATGTAACTCTGATGTAACAAACGTTTTATTTTCCTTGTAAAATTGTACAAAAGAAGTGTAAAGATCATGTGGAACTTCGAATTCAGTTGTATTTGGAATTCGGGGTGTTACAATAAGGAACTGATCTCATTTGGTCTTTTTCCTCAGCTTTTTTGGACACTGTTCCTTGGAAAGTGGTATTCCATGTCTAAAAGGTAAAAGACCTTTATTGGAATTTTGCATGCTAAAACGAACCAGTATCTTATCTATAAACACAGCTTAGGAAAGTCCAATTTTACTTTGCTGGTGATCTCGAAAGAGCTTAATGCCAAGAATATAACTGGCTTCTCCCAAGTCCTTCATATCAAACTGTTTTGACAACCAAATTTTGATCGTTGTCATGACTCCTGCATCATTATCAATGAGCAGAATGTCATCAACATAAAGAATTAATAATAGCACTACTTTGCCCATAATCTTTTTGTTCACACAATGTTCATCTTCATTTTGATCGAAACCATAGGACTTTATCTTTTGATCAAAGCACATGTTCCAACTCCTAGATGCTTGTTTTAGTCCATAAATGGATCCATCCAACTTGCATACTTTATCCTCTTGGCCCTTAACAATTAAACCATTTGGTTGAGACATGTAAATCTCTTCTTCAAGATGCCCATTCAAGAATGCGGTATTGACATCCATTTGCCAAATTTCATAATCGAAATGAGCTGTAATGGATAAGAGAGTTCGAATAGATTTCAACATAGCCACTGGCGAAAATGTTTCTTCATAATCAATGCCTTCATTTTGATTAAAACCCTTTGCCACTAATCGTGCTTTGAAGGTTTCAACCTTCCCATCTACTCCTCTCTTTCTCTTGTATACACACTTGCATCCAATAGGTTTAATATTTGAAGGTGGTTTTACAAGATTCCAGACTTTGTTAGAGTACATAGACTCCATTTCTGATTTTATGGCCTTTTGCCAGGTTTCTAAGTCAACATCTTTAAGTGCCTCTTTGTAGTTTCTGGGATCTAAGTCATGCTCATCAGGGATGGGCCCGGAGGCTTCCCCCAAAAGCATGTATCTGCCAGGTAGTCTAGTTTTTCTCCCACTACGATGAAGTACCGATGCAATATTAGAATTTTCTGTGGTAACTAAAGTAGTATCAGGTAAATTTGTATCTATACTATCAGGACTTGGTGTCGGATTATCTGAGAACTCATGAAAAATCAAGTCACTTCGTGAAATATTTTTCATCACATAGTCTTCCTCTCGACAAACAGCATGTGTTGAAACAAATACTTTCTGTTCACTAGGACTATAGAACATGCCTCCACGAGTTCCTTTTGGATAGCCAATTAACAAAAAAGCTTCTGATCTTGTTTCCAGCTTATCTGGTTGTTGCTTCCGCAAATATGCAATACAACCCCATATACGCAAATGTTGTATACTTGGTTGTCCCCTACTCCATAACTGAGTAGGTGTGCTATCAACATCCTTAGATGGAACCAATTTCAAAAGATAAACTGATGTAAGTAGGGCATATCCCCAAAAAGATATAGGTAATGTAGTGTAACTCATCATAGATTTAACCATATTAAGTAAAGTCCTATTCCTCCTCTCAACCACACCATTTTGTTGGGGACAGTTAAGTGCAGATAACTGTGGTACAATCCCACACAGCGTAAGATAATCCCGAAACTCACTAGAGACGTACTCTCCTCCTCGATCTGATCGAAGAATCTTCAAGTGTTTACCTAGTTGCTTTTCACTTTCTGTCTTAAACTCCTTGAATTTCTCAAAAGTTTCAGACTTGTGACGCATTAGGTATACATAGCCATATCTTGAGTAATTATCTGTGAAAGTCACAAAATACTCATAGCCTCCCCTTGCACTAGTGCTCATAGGTCCGCATACATCTGTATGTGCCAATTCTAAAGGTTCTTTGGCTCTATTTTATTTTCCAGAATACGATTTTCTAGTCATTTTCCCTTGCAAACAAGATTCACAAACTGGCATAGGCTCCTCTGCTAAGGGACCCAAAGATCCACTTTTCACCAATTTGTCAATCCTAGTAGGGTTGATATGTCCTGGCCGTAAGTGCCAAAAAGATTTAGAATTACTAGAAGGTGCTTTTCTTTTGTTTGATATAGTACTAGATAAGGCATTAGTTTCATTCATAGGAAGTTTGGAAGAAATAATATGAAGCAAATATAATTCATCTTTTATTATACCGGAACAAATAAACTTGTCATTCTTACGAACTATTGCTTTGTCCTCAAATAAAGTATTATATCCATGTTTCCTTAAGGATTTAACTGAAATTAAATTTCTCCTCATATATGGAACATAAAGAACATTATTCAAAACTAAAGATCTTCCATCACTAAACTACAAATCAACTAATCCTACTGCTACTGCTTTAACTCGATGTTGTGATCCTAGATAAATGTCAACTTCGCCATCACTTAGTTCCCTTGTTGTCTTCAACCCCTGCATGGAATTACAAACATGGTCAGTGGCTCCTGAGTCAAAATACCTAGTGTCTATAGACTTCTCCACAAAACATGTTTCAACAACTAGTGATTCAGGCATACCTGAGTTGGCATTTTTCTTTGCCAGATACTTCATGCAATTCCCTTTCCAATGCCTTTGATACCGCAGTGGAAATATTTTTCCTTTGGTTTATTCTCCTGATTCACAAGCTTTGTTGGTTTCCCACAACCATATTTACCTTTAAAAAAAAAATCTTGCTTCTTCTTTCATATCTTACCTTTCGGTTTGATAAAATGAGTTTCACTAATGAAAACACTACTTTTTGGCTTAACGATACCTTCAGCCACAATCAACTCATTCATCAGTTCAGAAAGGGACAGATTCATGTTGCTCATATTGTAATTGAGCATGAACTGATTGAATGAGTGTGGTAGCGTCTGAAGGATCATGTCAACTTGGGTTTCCTTATCGATTACTGCACCAAGAATCTGAAGTTCATTAAGGAACCCCATCATTTTCAAGACATGCTCACGAACAGGAGTACCCTTAGCCATCTCAGCATTCATTATTGCTTTCATCGCAACTTGCCTTGTGGCTCGCGATTGACTGACAAACATCTTTTTTAAACTTATTATCATATTTAAAGCATGCGGCATTTCATTGTGTTGGTGTTGAAGCACATTTGACATGGACGCCAAAATGTAATATTTAGCCATGTCATCAGCCTTAACCCTTGCTTCATGTAATCAAAATCTTCCTGGGAAGTTTCATCCGTGGGCTTATTAGGTTTCTTATCTAGAAGTACAAATTTGTAATTCTGAGAGGTAAGGACAATGTCAAGATTGCGTTTACAGTCAACATAATTAGGTCTTTCTAACTTACTGTCTTTAAGAATCATAAAGAGTGGGTTCATGCCGAAAGACATCTGAAATAATTTAAAATAATATAAGAGCTAGAGCAAAAAAGGTTTAAACAAAACCTTTTAAATTCTCATCATAATCAATATGGGTTTTCTCAAACCATAAACTTAAAGAGAAAAATCGGATGACTAGTCCTATGGTTACAAATTTTCGTTGGAAAAATTTGCACCCACTAACTAGCGGGAAACCCATTAATTATCTTAGACATGATATGTCAAATTAACATCCGATTTCTTTGGTCTCCAATACTTAACGATAAACATCCATTGGGGAGTTTACAATTATTTATTGGTCGAGTGTGCACCATTATCAAGAATCTAAAATTGATTGCATGAATTAAGTCATTGATGGGAGAATCTCTTTTCATGCTACCAACTCATATTCTAACTTAAAGAAATTCACACTTATAGTCCATGTTAAGTACCCTCCATTAGGGAGCTTCACAAAGGAAGACGAGGTGCCGTTTCAATACTATTGTGAATAGATAATGGAAGGTCATGGGTTTCGTTAAAAACCCTCTCCCACTCGATATTTTTATATGAGGAAATTAAAGGACATATCTGTTTTAGCTCAATTAACATTCAATGCAATTTAAAACAGAAATAACAACAAAAATAAATGCATTCATCCCCAACCAAACACATGGCCAGAACAATATTTAGATGCATCTCTGCAATAGAGAACCTAGAGATCTAGTCTTTGTGTCTTCCTTCTTTGCTTTGTCTTTGCTCCACCGATATTTACAAAATTTAAACTACCTCAACATAAGGAGGCTTATATTAAATTACAATAAAACTACCTCAACATAAGGAGGTTTACATCAATGTATAACAAAACTACCTCAACATAAAAAGGTTTACATCAGTGAACAACAAAATAAAAAATAACAAGTTCTGGCCATTGGAGGATTCTCACAAATATACACATACATCCGCATGCAGTATAATAATGCAAGGCAGCGTAAAACAAAAAATTGTAAAATCCTATAATTATAACTGTTTCTACCAATATCATCTAAGATCTTAAATTATCAAGTTAATACCAATAAGTAAAAAAAAAATCTAACAATCATCAATAATTATTTATTGCTGCTGAAATCGGTGTGGGGGAAAACAGACAGATTTGTGGATTCGAGGGATGTTGAATAGTCAGAACTGAACAATTTCACCAGAGTTTGACCGAGATTCTCCCGCCGTTGACCTGCAAAAAGTGCAAAACACCGGGGTTGATTCTGACGACGCACCCTCCGACTCTCTTGTTAGTAATCAGAAAGATTATGAAAGAGCTTTGATTGGCAAAAGATTGATTACCTGGTAATAGTGGGGGGATGGGGGGTATTTATAGCCGTCTTAGGAACCAGTTTTGGGATAAGATCAAATCCCTACTTCCCAGTGTAAAGGGATAGATGCGATTAGGACCGTTGATCAAGGACAATCATAAACCCTAATCCTCACCTATCCAACTGGACTGGGTTTCTTACAGGTTGGAATCTGTACCCAGTAAGATGGATCCGTTTATGGGTTGTTGGGCTTTTGGAAAAAGGCTCAGTTCCCATTTCAGACCCGTTTATAGGTGAAATTACCATTTTACCCCCGGACTTTAGGATTCGTGCCTGATTTGAACGGTTCCAATTTAACCATATTTTTAGCCACATCACAAGCCCCCCACTCCCGAAGGCTGGATTTGATCAGCCTTTGAGGAGTAGTTTTACTAATCTAATGGCTTGCAGGGTTGTATCGGAGTCCCAATGAGGGGTTTCGAATCTTCATACGAGGTATTATGGTGATTTTCGGAGTTGGTTGTGCGCTCAGGATTGTTCTTGAGCTCTTCTGGATTTTAGGTGAATTTTCTTAATTTTTTATTTATTTTTCGGATCATTTATTTAATTTTGCGAAGCGGTGATTTATTGTTTGAGGGCATCAATTAATTATTCTAAGCAATAATTATTTTTCCAGGGGCTCAAAAATACTTCTCCGAATTTATAATTATTTTTTAGAATTTTTAGTTAATTTTCCTAAATTTTTAATCATTTTTTTTACAATTTTTAAATAAACAATTCGATTTTAATAAATAAAATAGATTTTTTATATCTGTTTATGACGTGGCAAGATCTGGATCGTTCGTCAGCTAGCAGCGCGAATATCTAAGCGATCTGACGGTTCGAGTAGCTCGGCAGCACTTTTCTCTGCGTGTGGAGGTTGGTGCCCCGGTAGCTCGGTAGAATGCCTTGGTAGCTCGATTGCTCGGTGCTTCGTGAGCTGCCAAGCAATGTGGCTGAATCTGGAGCATCCATCACAGTGCGAATCACGATGCACAAGGCTCAGATCACGAGAAAACGATTTTTTGTCGTTTTGTGGACGTGGTGGAATCTGAGCCGCTCATCATCTTTTGGCACGAATCTTGGGACAATCTGACGGCTCATGGAGCTCGGCAGCGTTTTTCTCCAAATGTGGAGGTCGGTGTCCTGGTAGCTCAGCGCTTCGTGAGCTGCCGAGCTACGTGGCTAAATTTGGAGTGTCCATCAGGGTGCAAATCTTGATGCAGGAGGCTTAGATCACGAGAAAACGTGTTTTTGTCATTTTGTGGACGTGTCAAAATCTGAGCCGCTCATCAACTTTGGGCGCGAATCTTGGGATGATGTGACGGCCCAAGGAGTTCGGCGTCATTTTTCTCCAAATGTGGAGGTCGGTGCCCGGTAGCTCGGCAGAGTGCCGCGATGGCTCGGCGCTTTATGAGTCGTTGAGCTACGTGGTAACATCTGGAGCATCCATCAGGGTGCGAATCTTTATGCAGGAGGCTCAGATCACAAGAAAACGTGTTTTTGTCATTTTGTTGGCATGTCAAAATCTGAGCCGCTCATCAACTTTTGGCGCGAATCTTGGGATGATCTGACGGCCCAAGGAGTTCGGCGTCATTTTTCTCCAAATGTGGAGGTCGGTGCCCCGATAGCTCGGTAGAGTGCCTCGGTGGCTCGGTGCTTTATGAGTCTTTGAGCTACGTGGCAACATCTGGAGCGTCAATCAGGGCACGAATCTTTATGCAGGAGACTCAGATCACGAGAAAACGTGTTTTTTTCGTTTTGTGGGCGTGTCGAAATCTGAGTCGCTCATCAACTTTTGGCGCAAATCTTGGGATGATTTGACGGCCTACGGAGTTCGGCGTCATTTTTCTCCAAATGAGGAGGTCGGTGCCCGGGTAGCTCAGTAGAGTGCCTCGGTGGCTCAACGCTTTATGAGTCGTTGAGCTACGTGGCAACATCTGGAGCGTCCATCAGGACGCGAATCATTATGCAGGAGGCTCAGATCACGAGAAAACGTGTTTTTGTCGTTTTGTGGGCGTGTCGAAATCTGAGCTGCTCATCAACTTTTGGCGTGAATCTTGGGATGATCTGACGGCCCAAGGAGTTCGGCGTCATTTTTTTCCAAATGTGGAGGTCGGTGCCCCGGTAGCTCGGTAGAGTGCCTCGATGGCTCGGTGCTTCATGAGCTGCCGAGCTACGTGGCTAGGTCTAGATCGTTCCTGCCCTTTTGCATTCTACCGTTTAGTCTTCTTTAACGGGCTTGAGTGGGGCCCAATGCGTTAGAAGCCCAAGAGTTTCCTCTTTTCACTATAAGTCTTCACCCCCAAACCCTTTCTCTCATTCTTTCACTTTTCACTCTCAGAATTCACTTTTGCTCTCGATTCGCTCTGCTAGCGGAGATTTTCATTCAAGGGTGGTTGTGCTAGCTGTCGCGGCGTGGCAAGGCAATTTCCGGCGAGGTTATTCCGACCGAGTGCGTCACATCAAGGTTAATATATATATCTTCAATCGTGTGTATATATACTTTCGAGATGTCACGAGCGTCCACGGGTAGCGAGGTTTCTTCCTCGGGGGGTCGGAGCGAAGAGCGGTTGGTTCACGAGGAAAGGGAAGAAGTGGTGAGCAGAGAGGGGGAAGGAGATAGTAGGGTCATCCGCGGCCGAGCCAGTCTCTTCGGTCGCCAAGGAGAAGGGGAAGGAGGTGGCTTGGTCAGTGGTCGTCAAAACGGTGGTAGAGCCCGTAAGACGAGGGGGAGAAATGGGTCGGCTGCCAACGGTGATATCCGGCCACGGGGGGATCAGGCAGTATACCGGCGAGCTGCTGACCATGGCCGTCTACGGACGCTCAGAAACGTATGAAGAGAACGAACCGAGGGAGGTTACCGAGGTCGATGATATCCCCTCGGTTCTGACCGAGAGGGATCTGCTTCGGATACGAAAGAGCTTCGTCATTCCTCCGGAGTATACCTTAATCCTCCCCGATCCCAGGGTGCGAGCGTGCATGGCATTCACGCCCGACACTTGCGTCTTCGCCTATGACGCGCTGAATGCCGAACTACGCCTTCCCCTCCACCCCTTCGTGACCGAGGTGCTTTGGTGGTATGGATTGAGCCCGATCCAGTTCATGCCAAACATGTGGCGACATGTGCTCGGGTTTCTGCTCCAGTGCCGAACGGTGAAGGTGGAGCCTCAGCTCGTCGTCCTCAGGAGCTTGTACCGGATCAACCAGATGAGCAAGACCGAACACCGGTACTATCTGTCGCCACGGAAAGGCATCAAGTTGATAAAGAACCCGGACTCTATCAAGTTGTGGAAGGGTAAGTTCTTCTTGATCCGAGCCCCTTCGGCGTGGGACTTTCCGACCCGGTGGAAGGAGGACGTGCCGAAGTATGGAAGGCCGAGCCGGTGTTGACTTCGGCCGAAGCAGAGGTTGCGGCGAAGCTGTTTGGCCTCCCGACCTTGAGCTGGAGGGACATGACTGAGGAGGTGCTCCACGGGTCGGGCCTTATTCCGATCGACCCGAGTACACCTCGGACATCTCTATTTCCTTGTTTACTTTCTGTTACGCATTACATTTTCTTAACTTTATTTTCCTTATTCGACAGAGGCTCCGAGCATGGACTTCAGGGCGATCATGGCCGAACGAAACAAGGCCTCTGAAGCTAGGAAGAGGAAGAGGATGAGTGCGGGGCCTTCGTCTGGCCGACCCACCAAGATGTCTTCTGCCGTGGTCGAGACCGTCAACCTGGCTTCTCCTCAACGGTCGGCCTCGGCTGTTGGTCTTCCTCAGTCGACCCCGTCTGATCCTTCGGGCGAAGGCTTCTCCGTCTCGGCGGCTTTGGCGCTCGAGGCCCCACCCTTTACCGAGCAGGCCGAGGCCATTCTGACCGAGGGCCACAAGAAACTGTTCATCCCTGATTGGCAGGTGATGAAGCACGAAGGTTTCTTAGGGGACTTAGCTATGAGTATGCAGGCCCTTTGCCATCTCCTGACCCCAAAAGACCGAGCCGGAATGATGGCGGGGACGACGGGCGATGATGCTCTAGAGATAGCTCGGGCAACCATGTCGGTAAGTTTTCTTAGTTGATTTCGATAACCTTTGAAAATTTTCTAAGTTTTTAGCTCGGCTTTCATTGCATTTTAATTGCTTCTTCTTGTAGATCACGTGCCACTTCAGCCACCTTCTGGAGCAGTACACCAAGCAGGAGTGGGAGTTGAAGGCCGCATGCGACAAAGACCGAGCGGAGAGGGTGAGGGTTGTGAAGCAGTACAAGGCGGAGCAACGCCGCTCGGATGCTTTGGCAGCACGGGTCGCTGATTTGGAGGCGGCCTTGGCGCAGGCGAAGGAGATGGTCGCCTCGGAGGTGGCCAGGGCAGCCGAGGAGAAGGCCGAGGCGAAGAGGGCCCTGGAGGCAGTGATGCGGCAGAAGGACGAGGCCGTGGAGGAGGCAAGGGCAGAGATAAAGGCCGAGGCTAAGAAGCATATGGCAGCCAATATGGAGCAGTCCTACGCCACCGTGCTCAAGCACGTCGAGGCTCGAGTCCCCGGCTTCGACAGGTCCGGATACGGGCTGTGGGGTCCGGTCGGCGAGGAGGACCCCGAAGCCGAGCAAGAGGCCGAAGGAGAGGAGGGGGAAGGGCAACTAGGTGACGATGCTCCAGCCGATCCCGAGACCGTGGTGGTGGAGGGAAGGGGTGACGAGGCTGTAGCTGACCCCCAAGCCGGAGTGGCAGAGGAAGGGGAGTCGTCCACCGAGGTGCCCGTCACCGAGCTACCACCCAAGGTGGCCCCTTGATCTTTGTTGCCTTGAATTTTTTCTTCTCTTTTTTCATGTATTGCCTTGTAGCGAACTGGACACCGCTTTTTTGTTATGAATGAAATTTTCCTTATTTTGACTAAGTGTTGGGGTCGATCTTGTTTTGGATACGTCTTGCTTTGAAATTTTTCCAAGTGCTGAAAATAATTTTGCTTTGAAATTTAGCTAATTGTTGAGCACCACTTACTTTAAAATCTAGCTAAGTGTTGAGAACAACTCGCTTTGAGATCTAGCTAAGTGTTGAGAACGACTCGCTTTGAAATCTTGCTAAGTGTTGATAACAACTTTGCTTTGAAATTTAGCTATGTGTTGCTCGAGCTCAGTGTTGTTGTGTTCTTTCAGATCGCTGAGTTGTGTCTAGCGGAGGCATCGCCGAACACAGTAGCGGCCGAGGTCTCTCGTCTCCGAGCTGACTTAGGAGCGACGAAGTTGGCCCTTTCTCGCAGTCGAGAGTGTTTTCGCAAGAGCAAATTGAATCTAGATCATCTCAAGCTAACGCCGGCAAAGCGTCTCTCTGAGTTGAAGCAACTAAAGAAACGAGCCCGAGAAGCCCCTCCCGAAGGGGAGGTGGAGTCGCTTCGGCAGGCACTATTTGATGTCATGGCGGAGAGAGATGAACTGTTAGTTGAGATTTACGACTTGACGATAGCAAAAGACAAGCTTTTGGCGGGGAGAGAAGAACTAATAGCAGCGATGGGCAAGTTGACAGCGGAGGTTGATGAGCTGAAGAGGGTTACGGTAGACAAGAGCATCGAGGTTACTCACCTCCGTCGAATTATTGTCGACAGTTCTGGTGCTGCAGGCTCCGCTCAGCTTCCTCGCTTAAAGATAGCTGTGAAGGACGACTCTCTGAAGGAACGAATCGTCGAACTCGAGGCAGAAGTCGCTCGCCTCAAACCCCAACCTGAACGGGTCAATGTCAGAAGCACGTCGTGTATTGGTGAAGAGAGCGAGAGAGGAATTTCCTTTTACGAGCTTGCGACTCGCTCGCCCGTTGTTTGGCGAAGCCCTGGTGACGCACAAAGTGGGGTGGCTGCTTCGTCGAGCGGTGCGTCCGTTGGGGCCACCTTCAGAGACAGTGCTGAAGATGCGTCTCAGTTTTCCAATCTAGGGACGAGCTCCGAGGTTAGGCGTCGGCCATATAACTTTTGTCATCCCCAGGTGTCTTTAAACTGGAACATCCCTGCCCCGAGGAGGCGCTGAAAGAGTTTTCTGTGTTTTTGTTCTTTTTGTTCTCCAAGTTTTGTCCAAGTCTTGTATCTTGTCATAAGGACGAGAAGTTTGTCTTGTAAATGGATTTGTCCCTCGATCTTCAATGCAATGATATTTGTTTTGCGAACTTGCACGTATTGTTGGCACACACTTGGGCGGGGTCGAACCATGTGTTGGGCCCCAGGCTTGTGGTTTTGAGAGTGTTAATGGTTGTGTGATTAGTTCCAAATGGCAAACCGCTTCTAACTTGCTTAAGAACTATTTGGGAAGCGAAGTCGAGCCAAGTTTTGGAATCCGAACACGTCATTTGAATAAGTCTCAACGGTTGTGGGAGCAGTTTCGAATAGCGAACCACTTCTAACTCGCTTAAGAGTGAGCTTGCGAAGCGGAATCGAGCCAAGTTTTGGACTTCGAACTCGTTGTTTGAGTAAGTTTCAACGGTTGTGGGAGCAGTTCCGAATGGCCAACCACTTCTAACTCACTTAAGAGTGAACTTGCGAAGCAGAATCGAGCCAAGTTTTTGACTCCGAACTCGTCATTTGAGTAAGTTTCAACGGTTGTGTGAGCAATTCCGAATGGCGAACCACTTCTAACTTGCTTAAAAGTGAACTTGTGAAGCAAAATTGAGCCAAGTTTTGGACTCCGAACTCGTCGTTTGAGTAAGTTTCAACGGTTGTGGGAGCAGTTTCGAATGGCGAACCACTTCTAGCTGGCTTAAGAGCGAGCTTGCAAAGCAGAATCGAGCCAAGTTTTGGACTCCGAACTCGTCGTTTGAGTAAGTTTCAACGGTTGTGGGAGCAGTTCCGAATGGCGAACTACTTCTAGCTCGCTTAAGGGCGAGCTTGCGAAGCAGAATCGAGCCAAGTTTTGGGCTCCGAACTCGTCGTTTTTTGTAAACACAATTAGGGTTTTTAAACAGAGAGATAAAATGATCGCAAGAGCATCATTACGCAAAAGAAGTTCTTTATTGATAACTGCTTAATCGGCCGCTTCTAGGTTGCAGGTTGTTATTACAATGGGAGAATAAAGAAAGAAATACAAGTAAAAAGAAGATAGGAATGGCCCGACATTTGATGGTACTCGGAGAGGCGTTCAAACACCCTCTTGGTACTTCAGTAAATTGTCGGCGTTCCATGTTCTTGGTATCTCCCTACCTTCGAGGTCTTCAAGACGATATGCTGCTGGCCAAACTACCTTGGAGACCTTGTATGGTCCTTCCCAATTCGGGGCTAGCTTGCTCTTTTGGCTGGGGAATGAGATGGCTAGCTTTCTGAGGACTAAGTCCCCCTCCTTGAGATCTGTGGGACGGACCCTTTTGTTGTAGGCCTGTTCGATTCTTCTCCAATAATTCTCTTGGCGAATCGAAGCTTTTTTGCGGAGCTCATCGATGAGGTCCAAGTTGGCTAGGAGCTCCTTGGCGTTCTGCTCTTCATTATATGAAACTAGGAGAGGTGATGGCAAACCAACTTCTAAGGGGATTACGGCCTCAGAACCGTAGGTGAGATTGAAGGGTGACTCTCCTGTGGGGGTCCTTTTTGTAGTGCGGTAGTTCCACAATACGTTAGGAAGTTGTTCCGCCTATAATCCTTTGGCCGACTTGTCCAGTCTCTTCTTGATGCCCGAAAGGATTTGCCTGTTGGCATTTTCTACCTGCACATTGGATTGAGGGTGAGAGACGGAGGAGAACCGTTGTTAAATGCCGAGGTCTTCACATAAGGAGCGGAATGCTGTCCCCGTGAATTGTGTCCCGTTATCTGTTACCAAAACTCGAGGTATGCCAAACCTACAGATCACATTTTTCTAGAAAAACTGCTGCACTTTGTTCTCAGTAATAGTTGCCAGCTGTTCGGCCTCGATCCATTTGGAGAAATAGTCGATTGCCACTACTAGAAACTTGAGCTGGCCTGGAGCTGGTGGGAACGGACCTAGCAAGTCCATCCCCCACATTGCGAAGGAAATTGGACACGAGAGGGATGTGAGTTGGGCTTGCAGTAGGTGGTGGATATTGGAGAATTGCTGACAGGGGCTGCATTGCCGGACATGTTGCTCGGCATCCCGAAGTAGGGTAGGTCAGAAGTACCCGGAGTTCAAGACTTTTCTGGCGAGGGACCTTGATCCTGAATGGGCTCCGCCTATACCTTCATGGAGTTCTTTCAAGGCATACAAGGCTTCTTCTAGAAAGAGACATCTCAAGTAGGGTCGGCCATCTACTTGGGTGTAGGAGCCTTTGTACAAGACTCCCTCAACGAGGGTGTACCGCTCTGCTCTCGTTCGGATTCGGCAGGGCTTCTTTAGGATCTTGGGGAAGGTTCCCGTCTCTGAGAAACTAAATCAAAGGCCTCATCCAGTTATCCCTGAGTTGGAAAGGTAGCGACTCCATTGAGTTGGGGGCTTCTTCTTCGATGCTGGGCCTTAGTAGAACTTCGATCAAGATGGTCTGCTCGAGACCTTGGAGAGAGGAAGAGGCTAGTTTTGAGAGGGCATCTGCTTGGGCGTTCTCTTCTCTAGGGATCCGCTGGAGTTGGGCCTCTTCGAACGAAGCCATGAGACTTTGGACCTTGGCTAGGTACTTGGCCATTCGGTCGTCTCGTGCCTCGTATTCTCTTAAGACCTATTTCACCACGAGCTGAGAGTCAGTGAATATTCGGACACGCTGCGCTCATGCCTTGCGAGCCATGCCCAAGCCTGCTGTTAGGGCTTCGTACTTAGCTTCATTGTTGGAGGCTTTGAAGTTGATGCGGAGGGAGTATTGGAGAACGAAGTCATCTGGGCCTGCCTGAATAACTCCGGCTCCACTCCCTTGGCACATCTACATACACTGTCCAGATGGGCGGCCCATTTACTGCTTGACTAACTTTCAGGATTGTGCTTTCCACTATAAACTTGGTTAGGGCTTGAGCTTTGATAGCAGTCCGAGGCTGATAAGATATATCGTGTTGACTCAGCTCGATTGACCACTTCATTAGACGTCCGGAGGTCTCGGGCTTGTACAGAACCTGCTTGAGCGGCTGGTTGGTAAGGACAACCACCGAATGGGATTGAAAATAGGGACGACGCTTCCTGGCTGCCATAACCAAGGCGTAGGCTATCTTTTCCAATCTCGGATAACAGAGCTCGGCGTCTCTAAGGACCTTGCTCACATAATAGATAGGCTTCTGAGCCTTGTCTTCTTCCCTCACTAGGACGACGCTGAGGGTCTACTCGGAGGCAGCGAGGTAGAGGTAAAAGGTTTCCCCGGGTGTCGGTTTGCTGAGGAGTGGGGGATTGACCAAGTAGGCTTTGAGTTGGTCGAACGACTCTTGCTGCTGCTGGCCCCACTCGAAGCCTTTAGCCCCCCTGTGGGCTTTAAAGAAAGGGAGACACTTTGTAATATCCCGGGCGGATATTACCTTATATAAATTAATATTTTATTATTATTTTATCATTATTTGTTTTAATTCCAAAATTAGAATATTTTGGTGATTTTCACCCAGTTTGTTCATAGACAATATCTGTATCCAGATATCGGTCAGTATACATTCGTATTGTATCAAATTGATAGCGTGACCTTCCGAACTAATAATAGAATTTATTTTATAATTATTTCCGAGATTTAACTATTTTTATACGGATTATGCAAAGATTTTCGGTATACAGACATATATGCGCACATACGTGTAGTATGTCGATTAGTACGTTATACAAATTGTGTGTTGTGTATTTTTGGACAACACTTGTTTTGTTATGACAAAATCTATTAGATTGTTAGGGTTTATAAGTGTTTAACCTAGGTTAAGTATGCATGAGAAGGTTAAGAAAACCCTTAGTGAAACCCTCACATAACACCTCCCCCACATAACACCATACCCTCACCATACCTCCACCTCATCCCTACCTCCCCTAGGAATATGGCCGGCCCCCATTTCATGGGAGGGCTTTTGTGCACTTTTGTATGTGCACATTTGCACTATCCACCCTTCTCTCCACCTATAAATACCCCCTCCTTCTCCACCTTGTCTCATTTTTAGAAAGATCAAAAAGAAAGAAAGAAAGGAAAGGAAAAGAAAGAGAGAACCTCATACTAATTTGAGAGTTTTTCCATTGTAGGTATTCCATAGAGATTCTAAAAGCTAGGGGAAGGAGAAGTTTTAGCTAGCAAGTTCTTCCAACAAAGAGAACTAGGTGGGGGTTTCTCCATATTTGTTTGTTTGATTGTTTGTTTGTTTGAATGGTTGTTTTGATGTTCTTCTTCTTCTTACCCTCCTTGTTTTATTTTCTTTTTGGTGTGGTTGTTTTGGTAATGTGGTTGTATGAGATTCTTACTTGTATGTTTGTAAATGTTAAGAGTAATAACCACATAAAAAGAAAAGAAACAAATGGTAGTGTTAAATAAACATAAAGATCAAACTTTATAGTTGTAGTTGTTGTTTGTGTTGTTATTGGACTAAAATGACATAAGGCATATGAACTTGCACATACAACCGATTGGGGGTTGTAGGACATGTAGGACTTGAATATGAACTATACATAAAGCATATGAACATTTTTACAACCATGTTTGGTTGTAGGACTTGTATTGGACTTTGACTAAAAATAATAAGCATATGTTGGATGAAGGTTCTCACCTTATTTTTATTATTGTTGTTACCTTAAAAGAACCTAAATTAGATGTTATCTCTAATTTATGAAAAAGAAATTAACCTAAATCACTAGTTGTAGAATGAATAAAAAGATCTTTTCTTTTATAATCACTAGTGATAATAAATCAATAAAGAATAGTAGACAATAAAGTAGTAGTTAACCAACTCTCGTCACTGAGATTCCCATGTTGTTAAAATAAAGTAGTAGTGGTATGTTGTTAAAATAAAGAAGTAGTAGTAAGTGTTAAAAGAAGTAATTGTAGATGCTTTATATTATGTTAAAATGAAGTAGTAGTAATGGTAGATAGTTGTGGATGCTTATGTTATATTCATGGTTAAACATAAAGTGGTAGTAGTAGTAGATGATAAAAAGAAGTAATTGTAGATGCTAGTTGTAGATGTTTATTTTATGTTCATAAAGTAAATACCATGCTAAGATTGGATTAGATTAATTTATTTATGTTTAGAATGTTGTAGGATTCATTCTAAAAGTTATCTACCATGTGTAGGAGTGTTATTTATGCTTAGAATGTTGTAGGATTTATTCTAAAAATACCTACCATGTTAGATTAATTTATTTATGCTTAGAATGTTGTAGGATTCATTCTAAAATTCCTACCATGTTTAGATTAATTTATTTATGCTTAGAATGTTGTAGGATTCATTCTAAAATTCATACCATGTTTAGATTAATTTATTTATGCTTAGAATGTTGTAGGATTCATTCAAAAGATACCTACCATGTCTAGAAATAATATTCATGCTTAGAATGTTGTAGGATTCATTCTAAAATTCCTACCATGTTTAGATTAATTTATTTATGCTTAGAATGTTGTAGGATTCATTCTAAAATTTCCTACCATGTTTAGATTAATTTATTTATGCTTAGAATGTTGTAGGATTCATTCTAAAATTACCTATCATGTTTCATGCTTAGAATGTTGTAGGATTCATTCTAAAATTACATATCATGTTTCATGCTTAGAATGTTGTAGGATTCTTTCTAAAATTACCTATCATGTTTAGGAATGTTATACTTGTTGTAGGATTGATGCTTAATTAATCTACCATGCTAGGAATGTTGTGGGTTAATTACTAAGTAAATACCTTGCTAGCTAATTTGTCTATGCTTAAATGATTATAAGAAAGTAGTATACCATGCTAGTTTCATTTATCTATGCCTAGATAGTTGTAGGGAAGTGGTATATCATGCTAGATTAAATTATCCATACTCACATGCTTATAGGAAAATTGTATACCATGCTAGATTAATGGTAGAAAAGTTGTATACCATGTTAGTTTAATTGTAGGAAGGTAGTATACCATGCTAGATCAAATAAATATTCATGATTACATGATATCTATGCTTAGATAAGTATATGTTCATGCTAGGTTAGTAGGTGATCATGCTTAATCATTATTCATGCTAAGTTAGTAGACGTCATGATAATTGTTGTTATATTGAGTTAGTAGATGACCATGCTAATGATGATTTATGTTAAGTTAACGGTATCCATACTAATGATATTCATGCTTAGATTAAAGTAACTACCCATGGTTAGTTGTAGTGATTTTTACCCATGCTTGTAGAAACTCATACTATGTTGTAGGTTGATACTTAACTAGTATACATGACTAGAGTGTTACTAAAATGTACACCATGCCATATGTTAGTGTTAAAGTAGCATACCATGTCTAGGAATGAGGCATACCATGCTAAAGTTTAAATGCGTGCTTAGAATGTTGTAGGGTTAATGTTAGAATACCTACCATGCCTTGGAATGTTGTATGTTATATTAGTTATATATCCATGCTTGGGTTGTGGTTATTAGTCATGATAGTAGTAAGCATTCACGCTCAAGTTATAACCTATGCTTGACCGTAGTGGACCTCATGTCTAGATCGTAGTGATTTTCATGCTAAGATTGATTACCTGTATGGTTGTTTGCATATGGTCATGCTCGTACGTGGCTCGACTGGCCCGTAGTAGCTGTGGATCTCATACGTAGCTTATTTGGCACGTATGTAGGTTGTTGTCTCGTACGCGGCTCGACCGGCCCGTGCATAGCTGTTGGTCTCATACGCGGCTTATTTGGCTGGTATGTACGTTTTTATCTCCTACGAGGCCTGTCTGGCTCGTAGGTAGTTATGGTTTCATACGTAGGTTATTGGCTCGTATGTGGTTGTTACTCGTATGTAGCGTCTTAGCTAATACGCAGTTTTTGTGCTCATCTAGGGTGATATCATTGCCCTAGGGCTATCGACCATCTAGACGTGTGTTTAGCTTACTCCTAGGAGACTGTGGACGAGTCACTTCGCGGGTGCCGTCAGATCTTAACCGTTGGTTGATTGCGGACCGGAGTGTGACGAAATCAAAGTTCAGGTAGTAGCATGCGAATGCGTTCGTATTGCCGGGATCTTGGATCGATAGGCCATGAACCGGATCCTGAGGGATTCTGATAAGTCTAGGTTGAGCAGCCTAGTAGAGTTGCCTTGTGAGGTCTAATTTAAAGCCTAGCATGTTGTGTTTTTAATATTATCGTCCCTAGGATTGTCGAGTCAGGGACATCATTAAGGTAGTGACTTAAAAAAGTCATTTTGCTCAGACCCTTGCCGAAGAGAGAGGAGTTGGTTTTAGGGGGCGCCTTACGACCAACTTGTCCCTTGAGGCAGGCCTTAGGTGGTGATAATGGGTTGTACCTTCCTGTCAAAGGGATACTTACGGTGCCGTCTCACAAGTTGAGGACACGGGTTGCGTATCTCGCTCTGTTAATTCCTGAAATACCGTGGCTGGGGTGCCACAGGATGCATGGTGCAGTCCTGTGCTTGCGAGACCCCAGAGGGTGCCACAGGGTAGGCTTCGCGCTATCCTGCGCTTGCGAGACCCTATGGTTTGATTTTGGAACGAGGCCCAATACATTGGGATCGAGTGAGGTCCGGCGTGCCGGGCAGTAGTGGAAAACGGAGACACCATAAGCAGACTGTGTAGGGGGACTTGACCCCTTCTGCAACCTCACAGTGTCATGGAGTATTGTCAGGAACAGGTTGTGTACAATTAGAATACGTAACGCGGGTTCAAATCCCTATTTATGGAGAAACGGCTTGAGATGGGGTCGCATGTAGTATGGGCTGCATGTTGCTTCGGAGACTTGCTGACGTTAGAATAGGGGGCATCCTAGTTCTATGTAAATATCGCATTAGAGTCTAGTCCTAGCACTCACGAACACTTAAACTACACCAACACCATTGCTATATTTTGTATGTTGTTTGGGAGATTCGCTGCTATATGATCAGCCTTTAAGCGTCAGTAAATACTGATGTCCCCACTTCCATAGGTACTGGATCGCCGAAGCACAAGGCGAGATTCAGGAGGACTCAAGGCAAGGAAAGCAAGGAGTCAGTGTTATGTCTAGTTCCGCTGCAGTATATGTATTGATTATCTATTAATTGAGAAGTACTCAAGTGAGAGTCACCAAGTGTTGTTCTTCATTCCTTGTACTCTGATGTAAGATATTGAAGGTTGTAATACTTGGAAATGTAAAGGTAATATTGTAACTCTATTGTAAGGTATTGCAGTTGTATAACATTCAGACTTGTAATACATTGGGAGTTGAATGAAAAGTTTTAAATTCTCCTATTTTTCTGTGTATTGTGACTAGTTGAAGAAAAGATCTTGGCTCGTGTCACGGTTTCCCAGTATTGGAAATCGGGGCGCTACACACTTTTCCCCTGACTTAGAGAGGAAGCGCCCTATAGCCGCGAGGCGTCCTGTGAGTTTTTGCACTTCTTTCACATTTGTAGGAGGAGCCATGATGAGAATGGCTTTTATCTTCTCATGGTTGGCTTCGATCCCCCTCTGACTGATCATGAAGCCCAGGAATTTACCAGATGAGACCCCGAATGCACACTTATTCGGGTTTAGTCTCATGTTATGCCTCCTTAATACGTCAAAGGCTTCTTGGAGGTCGGCGACATGGTCAGACCCATGGATACTCTTTACTAGCATATCATCGATGTAAACCTCTATGTTCCATCCGATCTGATTCTTGAAGACCTTATTGACGAGGCGTTGGTAGGTGGCACCTGCATTTTTAAGCCCGGAGGGCATCACTCTATAGCAGTAGAGTCCTTAATCTGTGACAAAGACGTCTTCAGGATATCTGGGGGAAACATTCGGATTTGGTTGTGTCCAGAGAAGGCGTCCATAAAGCTCAGCAGCTTATGGCCCGAAGCGGCGTCGATCAAGGTGTCGATGCCGGGGAGTGGGAAACGATCCTTAGGGCATGCTTTGTTTAAATCTGTGAAGTCGATGCAAAACCTCCAACTTCCATTGGCCTTTTTGACCATCACGACATTGGAGAGACACTTCGGATAGTTGACCTCTTGTATGAACCGGGCTTTGAGGAGTTTCTCCACTTCTTCCTTTATGGCATGCTGGCATTCGGGGGTGAACTTTCGCCTCTTTTGCTGGACTGGTTTGGACCTCACAGCGACACTTAGATGGTGGACAAGGAGTTCTTCGGAAACCCTTGGCATGTCGGCAGTTGTCCATGTGAAGAGGTCATGGTTTTTCTTTATGCACTGGACTATTTCGAAACAGAGGGCAGAGGGGAGGGTTTTACTGATGAAGAATTTGCGGTTCGGATCTTGCTCCGAGAAGAGCACTTCCTCCAGCTCGTCTACCAGTTCTGACATAGGCTAGGTGTTCCCCTGGGGAATTTCGAGGGTCTCAAGGGAAAGGACGGGTCCTCCGGTCGAGGTCATATAGCATTTGCGGGCCATCTCCTGACTTCCCCTTACTTCCTCAACGCCTGCCTTGGTGGGGAACTTCATTTTTAGATGATAAGCTGATGGGACGGCTTCTAAAGCAGCTAGGCCAGGTCGACCTAGGATCACATTGTAGGCGGCTGGGACGTCGACAACCATGAAGTCCATTGGCTCCGTTCGGGTAGTAGGAGTTTTGCCAGCAGTTACGTCGAGGGTTATAACACCTTCGATCATTACTGGAACTCCCGTGAACCCATGGAGAGTATAGCCGGCAGGCTTGAGCCTGTCCCGCGATAATTTGAGCCATCGGAAGGCCGCTAGGAAGAGGATGTTGACAGAACTGCCATTATCCACTAGAATCCTTTCTACTTTGAAGTTAGCCATGTAGAGGTTAATCACCAGTGCATCACAGTAGGGGGTTCTGACACCTTCTAGATCTTCATCCGAGAAAGTAACCGGGACTCCAAGACCTTTCGGAAGGGGGAGGCTGTGCACCGAATTGACTTTCCTGATGAAAGCCATTCGAGATGAGTTGGAGGTTCCTCCCATTGGACCTCCATGGATGAGGTGCAAGATGCACTCTTCTTCGAATTCGGGAGTCTCGTCATGCCACTCGGGCCGCTTGTTAGCCCCCTTGGGGGGTGGAGGAGGATCGACCCGGTCCTTTCTTACAAACTTGGTGAGCTGCCCTCTCTGAATAAGGGCTTCGATCTCATTTTTCAGACCCCGACAGTCATTGGTGTCATGGCCGTGGTCTCGATGGTAGCGGCACCACTTCTCCGTATTCCTCTTCTTTCCAGGAGTATTCATCTTCGGGGTAGGAGGTAGGATCCCTTCTTTCTCTACCTCCATTAGAATAGTTGAAACATTGGCATTAAGAGGGGTAAACTTTTCAAATCTGGGAGATGGATGACGTTGACCCCTGTTGTCCTTCTGGATCTTTTTAGCTCCTTCGTCTTCAGCAGCCTTCCTCTTATTTCCAGAAGAGGATCCCTTGAATGTGGGGCGATGTTCAGCTTCCTCTACCCGGATGTACTTTTCGCTTCTGAGAAGAAGGTCTGAGAAGTCTCGCGGGGGCTTTTTGGCTAGGGAGGACCGGAGGTTCGAGTTGAGGACATTGAACTGGAAGGCGGCTGCAGCGACCGATTGGTCGAGGGAGGCGATGGACCTGGCTTCTGCGGTAAATAGCTTAACATAGTCTCTCAGTTTCTCGCCCTTCTTCTGATTAAGGAAGAGTAGTGAAATACTCATTTTTTCGGAGCAGCGGCTGCTCATGAAATGGGTTATGAAGAGGGTCTCGAACTGTTCAAAAGAGAAGATGGAGGATGGAGTGAGGCGGGAGTACCATTCCTGAGCTGGGCCTTTGAGAGTGGCAGGAAAATTCTTGCATAGGAGGGCATCGGAGGCTTGATGGATCATCATTAGAGTTTTGAAACTCTCGATGTGATCCATGGGATCTGGCTCCCCCGTATATGTCTCGAACTGCGGGGGCTTGAAGTTTGCTAGAACGGGTGCCTAAATGATGGTTCGATAAAATGGAGGTCTACTTAGATGGCAGGGTCCTCCCTCTTAGCTCCTCATCCCTATCTAGTTGACCGAGGCGCCTCTCCATCTCGTGGAGACGGCGGTAGACAGCATCATCCCTTCGACGGTATCCTTGGTGGGCCTCTGGACTCGTCTTCGTATGAAGAGGAGCGTGGGCTACGGCGTCGGTAGCAAGGAAACTGGTGAGGGCTAGGAATGTGATGGCGGTGGCTCGGAGCTTGAGGAGGACGTAGGAACCGATGGTGAGGGCTTCGAACCGGCTCAGGAGTGGGGATCCTCTGAACATTATTGTTGTTGTTTGGCGTGATATTGAGGGCCTGCAAGATTGTTGCCTGGAACTCTTGGAATTTTGCTCGGGTGATAGGCCCGTTCTGGTCCCTCTGGGACTATCGACCAGCGGGAGAACGGTGCCTTCTTCGACGGTACTCCGGGGACTCCCTCTATTTCCTATGAAGAGGGGACCTCCTGTGGTCGCGGCGGCGAGGAGATCACGCATTTGGACGTTCTGAGCGGGAGGCTCCCTCTCGAGCCCACCTTTCATCCAAACAGTGGCGAAGGTCCTCCTCTTTCTGCCGGTTGATGATGATGTTGCGGAGGTCTTCTGAAGGCCGAGGGTTATGGGATGCCATGGAGTCGGTAGAAGGGTTATGTACGGAGATATGGTCGCGGTGAAGAGGTTGCTTCGGAGGGTGAGGACGAGAGGTCCCTATACCAGCATTCTGGGGCCCAAGTGGAACCTACTGGTGTTGAAGATTGTGGAGAGCAGGCTGCCCCTGCTGCAGCGGCGGATCGGGTTGAGGAGGGAGCTGTTCCTGTTGTTGGACGGGTTGGAGGGGAGCCCCCGGTTGTTGTTGTTAAGGAGGAATGGGAGTAGGTCCACGGTTGGACCCTCTGGATCTTATTTTCCTTGGTGGCATGGCTGGAGGCGGTATTGACCGTTGGAAGATGCTGGACTGCTATTCGGGTTCTCACAGACGGCACCGATCTGTTGTCGCTGAAATCGGTGTGGGGGCAAACAAACAGATTTGTGGATTCGAGGGATGTTGAATAGTCAAACCTGAACAACTTCACCGAAGTTTGACCAAGATTCTCCCGCTGTTGACCTGCAAAAAGTGCGAAACACTGGGGTTGATTCTGGCGATGCACCCTCCGACGCTCTTGTCAGTTATCAGAAAGATTATAAAAGAGCTTTGATTGGCAAAAGATTGATTACCTGGTAACAATGGGGGGAGGGGAAGTATTTATAGCCGCCTTAGGAACCAGTTTCGGGATAAGATCAAATCCCTACTTCCTAGTATAAAGGGATAGAAGCGATTAGGACCGTTGATCAAGGACAATCATAAACCTTAATCCTCTCCTATCTAGCTGGACTGGGTTTCTTGCGGGTTGGAACCCGTACCTAGTAAGATGGATCTGTTTATGGGTTATTGGGCTTTTGGAAAAAGGCCCGAATTCCCATTTCAGACCCGTTTGTAGGTGAAATTACCATTTTACCCCCGGGCTTTAAGTTTCGTGCCTGATTTGAACGGTTTCGATTTAACCCTATTTTTAGCCACATCATTATTATATCTAAACTTATATTAAAAAAATGAGATCTAGATTATTGGTATAGTTAATAAATTAAAAACAATTTAGATAAAAAAAAATGAATCATAAATACATAAAATAAAATCAAAAAGCTCCGATGCTCGAACATAGCGACGGATGAATACATCCAAATTAAACAGTGATCTAATTCACATGATCTAATAATTTAAGCATTGAATCCATCTAAATTAGATCAAAAATTTAATCAATCTAAATTAATTGATATCATCAACATCATCTGAATAAAAAAAATTGATCATCCTTTCCAAAGAACAGGAAGTGTCGATCTCATAATTATTTTTTAAAAATTAAAATTAAAACTAATAAGAATCAATATGATGATTGATTAAAATTAGATCAAAGTGGCTCTGATACCACTGTTGGGAATTCAATCTATCATATTACCAAGATCACAATGATCTAATATTTAGTATAATCTCAAATAAAATAATAAGAACAGAAATCAATAAATTTTACCTTCAAGCTTTGATTTCTTGTTTCTTTTTCCCTTCAATTCTAATTCTAGTTCTTCCTCTCATTTTATTCTATATCCTGGTGGGAGGCACAAGAGAGTCCACCAGGTTTTACCCTTGTTCTCATATTTATAGAGGAGATGAAAGCTTAGGGTTAGGAACTTTAGGAAATCCTAGTTGGGGTACAATTACAATACTGTCCACTATATATTTATATTTTACTCCCCAACTAAAATCTAAATTATTATTAGACCCCTGTCATAATATAGTTCTACAAGAAATCCCTCATTTTCCGATATTCACAAACGCACCATTGGAATTTGTGATACCACCTCCATGGGTCAATTTGTAACTTAAACCTTGTTTTTACATTTAACCTTTTATACAATCTGACAATGACTCAAAAATTTATTTATTTTTTTTACAAAAAAAATTGTATATAATAAAATATTTTTCTGTAAAATATACCCATGAGATTTTACTATCAGATTATAACCTTTATTAAATGAACAAGAGAATATCTTCTCTTTTAGAGATAGGATTCCATATTGCAAATACATGTTCCCATATTTTTAATAAGACACATCCAATGCATCGAAGTATTGGTCTAAAAGGCCTCACTCTTTGATTTATCAAAATGCTCGATATTAAAAAAAATGAGTTCACTATATGCTCAGGATTTAGAGGTCATGTTTATATTGCCTTTAACAATAACCTTGTCTTGTAGTTATTTACAAGTGTAATCATTCTTTGTTCCATCAATTCGTGCTAAACCAACTAGCACAACAAGTTTGAGTCGACCCTCTCACTTGTTGTGCTACAATCTGCCAAATAGAATGCCCAGTTTTATTATAGACTGTGAATATGTTCATTGTGCATAGACTTAATTACTTTACAGTATGGACCTTATTGATGCACAATATCAATATTTGTGAATAAACCAAAAATTGCTCTATTAATAAAATGACAAATACATAAATTTATTTCTGTCTAATCATATAACCCTACATTGTGGAGTCGGCTAGGGTCAAGCGAGGTGCCGCGAGGACCAGTCAAAGGTGAAATGTCGAAGGGTGAGCTCGAGGGTGCAACTGTATGAGATATAATTGTGTTGTAGTTTGGTTCAAGTTTGATTATGCTCAGTGATAGTTAAAATTATATATGTCGAAGAGAGAGGTAGGGAGGTGTACTTGTGCAGTCGTCATTCCAACATAGCGAATTCACATAGGGGGATAGGCTAGGTGTGATGAGTTATACCCAAACCGAGATGCAAACAATTAATCAAAATCAAAAAAATATAAACAAATGTAGCCAATAACATGTAAACACACGATATTTTTATTGAGGTTCACCCAGTGCAATGGCTACTTTCCTGCACAGAAGAACTCCTGCGATTTCCACTAGAGAATATGGAGAAAAACAACTTTACAATCCCTCAAGATCACACCCTCAAGGTGTAGTGTTTATCTCCTCTCTAATCTCTCAAGAACGGCAACCCAAACTCTCTTTTGGTATTGGAATTAACCCTAATAATCATATATATATATATATATATATATATATATATATATATATATATATATATAGAGAGAGAGAGAGAGAGAGAGAGAGAGAGAGAGAGAGAGAGAGAGAGAGCCCTTCCATTGTGCACTACCCTCCGTGTGCACTTCGTGTGAACTTTTTACACGGAGTGCACATGGATGATCCGAATAGTTCACATTGATCTACACGTCTAAATTAGTCTAAATATGTAAAATCAAGTCATTTGGAATGAATTCCAAATGACTTGATTTTACATATTTAGACCAATTTAGACGTGTAGATCAATGAATTCCAAATGATTTTGTTTTTATACTGACTTGATGGATGGGCAAATGAATTCCAAATGACTTGATTTTACATATTTAGACTAATTTAGACGTGTAGATTAATGTGAACGGTTCAGATCATCCATGTACACTCCGTGTAAAAAGTTCACACGGAGTGCACACGGAGGGTAGTGCACAACGGAAGGGCCCTCTCTCTCTCTCTTTCTTTCTCTCTCTCTCTCTCTCTCTCTCTCTCTCTATATATATATATATATATATATATATATATATATATATATATATATATATATATATATATATATATATATATAGTCCCCTTCCGTTGTGTACTAGGCCTCTGTGTGCACTCGTGTTCACTCGGTCTTCCCGCATTCGTAATGACGATCTAAACCGTTCACATTGATCTACATATTTAAATCAGTTTAAATATGTAAAATCAAATCATTTGAAATTCATTTACCCATCCATTGAAGTGTTACAAAATTGTATGGTTAAAAATCACTGTTTTTTATAGTCACATGATGGATGGGCAAATGAATTTCAAATGATTTGATTTTATATATTTAGACTAATTTAGATGTGTAGATCAATGTGAACAGTTCAGATCGTCAAAATGAAGTCGGGAATGCAGAGTGCACACGAGTACACACGGAGGCCTAGTGCACAACGGAAGGGGACTCCCTCTCTCTCTCTCTCTCTCTCTCTCTCTCTCTCTATATATATATATATATATATATATATATATATATACACACACACACACAATGAATTATATCCTGGCCATTGATCTAAATCCTCAGTTGCGCCATTGTGGTCGATTGCACAAAGTTGCAGTCGACTGCTCTCTCTTTTAGTAGAGAGCAGCCCAACAGTATTGCAGTCGACTGCAAATTAATGCAGTTGATTGCCAAGCCCTTCTACTGCTACTGCATGTTGCTTCTACTTCTACTACTTGCTCCTTCTTTTCCTCATTGCGCTTGTGTATTGGATCTATTCAATCCCAACAAGCGGATGTACGAGACATGAATTAATTGTTTGTTTGTTTGTATGCACCAGAAATGTATTAGTGACGAAAATGGTTGACGGAAGATGGTGAGACCTAGCAGTCTTTGTGGTCCCGTGGGACGGGATATGCAACTCACACTCACCCGAATGGGGTATTATTCGAGCGAGGCTCATTAGCAACCGCGGGTGATGCCGTAAGGTGTGTCATCAGTGACCTCGATTACAGTCTGGATTCGACAAGTCAAAGTGTATCAGTGCTTCTTATTGTCTCCTGGAAAATGGCCAGATAAATCTAATAAGCACCAGAGAATGCCCGGATAAGGCACAAGGCAATGTGTAGCACTGTGGAATTCTGCAGCTCCAAAGAGTACTTGGCGGTGTCGAGGCCAAAGTAAGTCACATGGAGGTAGAATATGTGGATCGGGGGTAAATCCTAATATTTGGAGACTCCAAACGCTATGCTGCTTGCATCCGGCCATTACGTAATATGGTATGCATAACATGTTGGAGAAGTGTTGCATTAGACATCTTGCATTATTGATTGCATATTATTACTGTGATTGATGTAATTTTTACTTTTAAAGTCAACTGTACCATGTTGTGCTGCACTAATTTACAACAGTAAAATGAATACACACACATCATGCACTCAAAGACACGTGTAACACCCACACACTAGGCATGGTTTGTCTTGATTGCTAGGACCCCTAGCACTATACTATCACTCAGAGCATCCACAGTCGTCGAAGGTAAAAAAATGGCAATATGCATATTTTACATATAGCATTTAAGTATTTGCTACAGTTGTCGAATGCTATATTATAGCAAATTAATATAAAACAAATGACAGACGCAAAGTGAAATTGCGTCCCACGGTTTTTTGAATTTTTTTTTGATTTTTTACGAATTTTTTAATATTAAAAATCAATTTTTAGTTGAAAAAAACTTCATGCACTTGCTTTTCTACCATTTTGTTTGGTTTCAATTTTTTTTTAAAAAGAAAACCCAATGCGCGCGTGGAGGGATGCAACATGAAGTTGCGTCTGAGGGGTTTTGGATTTTCTGCTTTGCAAAAAAATTTTTTTTTTTGGAACGACGAAACTCGAAGTTGCGTCCGACGATTTAAAAATAATATTTTTTTGAGCGACACAACATGAAGTTGCGTCTTGTATAATATGCATAATTCTTATATCCTCTCTTATATATAGTAATCTACTGTAGCAGAATATGCATAATATGCATATTTAGCAGACGACTGCAGTGATTTTTTTGACAAAATATGCATAATATGCATATATAGCAGACGAACTGCTGCTGCTCTCACCCAGGATCCAAATGTATATGTATTAGATACTTATCCACTCACTATAATCACTGTTTGTTCAACAGACCATTCATAAACAATGTTACTCACTGAAAGCTAATGAAAGTAACTGATGCTGACCCACCCATAGTGTAATCTGCAGGAAACCGATTATGAAGTAGTCAAATCTAAAGATGGATGCAATAGATAGTGACTTTAATCTTTAAAAAGTTGTAACGCATAAAAAGAATGACGTAAAACCAGGTTGTAAATAAAATGTAAATAAAAGATTCCGGGCCCTGCGGGCTACCGAGCGGTCTCCGTTCCTCCTTCCTCTTGCAAGCCGCCTTACGCTCGGTCGTCGGTCCTCCTTAACAGGTCGTTTTTCGAAGTTTGGATCCTCCTTAGCGTCCTGCTATATGGATTTGGCGTGGCCTCCCTCGCCACCTTTAGCTTTAGGCGTCCGTTCTGCCCGCTTTTTGTTGTATTTTCTGGACTGTTACTGCGGTGGTGTGAGTGGTTTGGCTTTTGGTTTTTCTTTCGCTCGTTTCTGCTTGTCTGTATTGTTTTACCTCTTGTAAAACCCTTGATGTACTTGTTTTTGATTTATAATATATTGTTCGTTGGGCTGGAGTCGTAAGACTTTATCCGGATCATCAAAAAACTTATTGTGTATTTTGTATCTGTGATAACTTGTGCTCAAAGTAGACTTTTAAAAAAAATACGCTCGTATACCGGGTACCTGGGACACAGGGCGTTACACCCAGTCTATTCTCTATTGCCTATGAGGCTACAATTACTTCTATATTTACTACCTCCACTAACACAACCACAAGGAATGGTATATTTCTTTTAGAAATTCATTTTCCCTTTCTTATTCCATTGAATATATTAATTTAGTGGGGAATTGACCAAATGACACTTAAAGTTTATACTAATTCTTAAATAGTACCCAAAGTTTTTAAAATACCAAAATAGCACCTGAAGTTTTTAAATATGGACGAAAAAGCATCTGCCGTTAAATTTTCTGTAAAGCTAATGGAATATTCTCTGAATATACATCTTAACGGGTTTAAACTTGTTAAGAAGAGTATGAAATGTCAAAACTGCCCTCACCTCTTAACATGTTTAAAATACAAACTCATCACCACCGCTGACCGCCATCTCCCCCACCACTAAAAAAAATTGTAAAAACTGAACTGAAAAGAGAAAAAGAAGAGAGTAGGGGGTATGTATGTAATTTCATGTTATTTCTACTAAAAATTAACTAAAGGGGGGTTTTGTCCTATTTTTAAAACTTCGGGTGCTATTGAGTATTATAAAAATTTTGGATGCTATTTGAAACTTAAAGTAAACTTTGGGTACTATTTCGTCGTTCCCTCTAATTTAATTGATCTTTCAGCTCCTATGCTTGGGTACAAAAAATGATTGTTTAATGGAAGTAATCTTGTAGTTGTACTTTCAATGTTAAATCGTCCTATTCCTTTGTGAAATCCAAAGGTGTGCCTATTCTATAAAAAAATATTTTGCAAAATATCACTCTTCTTATCTTACTTGGTTGGTTGTTCATAACAATTTTCTCACCGTATATAATATGAACAAAAAAAACTTGGCTATTGGCAAGAGATGTGTGCTTTCTGGTTCCATGGAGGAACTCGAGTATTTGTTCATTAACTTTAGTTTTGTTAAAAAAATATGTTTTATTTGTAAATCTCCTTTGATCATTAAAGATAGACCAAGCACTATTTTTGTTTTTGGTGAAGTGTGAAGATTAAGTATAGTTAAAACAAGATTCAGACTTGTTAGATATTTGTTCGGGGATCGTGATTTGGGTAATTTAGAGTGAGAGATGTTGCTACTAATTTTTAGTGAGAGTAAACAGATATTGTGAGTTTTTTTAATGGAAAACAATAAAAGACCTAACTTTTGCTTCTCACCAACGTTGATTGCCTTAAAGTGTTCTTGACTCTAAAATCTGATTATCGTGGACGATTGGATCTGATATGAATGGTTGTGATCCCTCCATTTGACCTGACAAACAGCTTGAAACAATGGGGCTGGCTCCGACGACAGACCCTTTGATGCCCAAGTTAGAAAACTCAAAATATATGAAGAGTTTTCGAGCGGAAATTGTTTCCTGAAGATGTCAAGATGTATTTATCGTCGATGGGGACCTATTTCAAGATATTAGATTTATCTCTACTTCCCAGTGTTGTGATAAGGTTTATTATCCTCTCCCATGTAAAGAGATCGAGTTAAGACTCCTCTTTTTATAGAAAGGTATAATTTTTAAGTATCTCTTGTGCATGGAGAGATATTAGTAGTTATTTTCTAGAGATAGGGAATATAAACTAACTCATTAGGATGAACCTGGACTCCTCCATGTTGAACTACTTTGGTTGCCTCTTATTATAGGCGGGTCGAGTTGATGGGCCTGAGAGTGGCCCAGCTTCCTCTTATGGGTCTGTATCTGGCTTAAATTTACCGTTTAGCCCTAAGAGCTTTAGGATGCGTGGCCAATTTGAGACATCCTGATTTAGTTCTATTTATATCCATATCACAAGACCCCACTCCTGAAGACTGAGTTTCACAGCTTTTGATGAGTAGTTTGCCTATTTAGAATGGTTTCTAGAACTTATCGGAGTTTTCGGGGATGTAAGAACCTTGCTCGAGGTTTGACGGAGTTTCTTTAGCCTTTGTAACTCCCATTTTAGATTTTTCCCTTTTTATTGATCTCCATTGTAATCTCCTTTGTAATTCAATAACATTTCATTTTATTTCATTTAATGTATCGAATAATATTAGCTCTAATATTATTCATGAACTATCATTTGATTTGAAGATGTTGTTCGAATCTATTTCTCAATTTGAAATTTGAATCCCATGAATTTTTCCTTCTCTTTTAATTCCTATTATTGTTTTGGGTTGATAATTATCTATTTGTTTAATTCATGATTATTCCCTAGTCCATGGGTATATTTATATTTGTTCACATTCACCTTTGGATCCATATTTAACCTATTGATCTAACCCAATAGCCTTCTTATTTGAACCCAAAACCCTATAATCCTTCTTATTAGATCCTAAACCCACTACCCATTAACCCAACTTAACCCTAATTCTCTTTATATATACTAATTAACCCCCTAACCCTAATCATCTAACCTAATCTCCTAATACACAGCAGCCGCAACCCCAACCCCAACCCTCATCCTCTCTACTACTGAGCCCCCGACCTCTCTTCTTCCCTGAACACCGAGCTGCTCCATCTTACCGCCCTACAGACGTCCTCACCTCCATCTCGCGCTCAACTTGCCTCCCTCACAACCGACCACATACCAACCCCAGTCGCCGCCAGTCCTCCCATCCTCCTCGTCGACAGCCTAGCCGACTGCACCCTCCCACTCGACTGCGCCCTGTACCACCGAAGCCCATCGAACCTCGAGCATCTCTTGCCAACTGTTCGCTTTCCACTTTTGACTGCGACCACCTACAGTCGCAACTGCCGCCCTTGCGCCAGCGTCGACTGCCGCTAGTCGAGCCAAGCCGACGCCCCGTCATTGCTATCGTTGATCCTTGCTGTTTGCTATGCGATCTTGCTGTTGCTGCCTTGCCGATCTTACTTGTTGCTATGTTTTCTCTTTTCATGTAGTGTGCACGTGTCCCCCCAGGATCCTAATCCTGTTATTCTTGCATATTCGGATTTAACATCGTTAGTAAGGAAGGTCATCATCTCTTTCTTGAATCGTTCATTGTGTCTGTGTTCAAGAGTGTTTATTGAAATTCTTGCAAGTATATCCCATCGTATTCATCATATATTGTTATTATCTTGTTTCTTGTTGGGAATGTCGAGGATTTACATGAGCTAATCCCCTTATTTTCGACTTCATGCCGATATTTAACTCTAAAGATCGTGTCTTTTATGCATTTCATATAAATCTTTTGATATTAGCAATTCTTCATGCATGTCATCTCATCGATAAACTATTGTAGAGTGTATCTTAGGTTGCTATTGATTGAACCATTGATTTGATGTAGTGTTTAGCATTAGACTGATGCATGGTTGTGTTTCTTCGCTGTGATCTCCTTGTCATCATGCTTACCATGTTAATCTAAGATAATCGACTAATTGAATTGACAGTTATAACCCTAGATCACTTTTATACCATGAAATATGTTAATCCAGAATTTTTACTGTCTGTCAGAAATTTCTATGATCTTTTCGACCCTTCTATTGATACTGAACCATAAAAGTTTGTGAATATGAAATATATCCCTATGTTTCTAATTTCTAGAATACTAAAAATTATTGAATTCCAACTTATATTGCATGAGATATGATGATTTTACTACTGCTACATTTTATTCCAAGAATTTCCTGATTCATGACTACACCATATTAAATAGATTAAATAGAAGAATTAATGATAAAATATTGCCATGATAAATTCCAGATTGATAGTTAATATGATTAGGGTCATGATAATTATTTTTACTGATTTTTAAAGTTAATATTTACTGATTTTATAACTGTAACTAATTGACATCGATAACAAGGCAGAATCAGTAATTTGTAAAGAACCCTGTAATTAACCTAGCTACTGTTATCAGAACTTTGACTTTAAATATGCGTTGGAACTGGGCAGGAATCTACTTTCAAGAACTTCTGATGGATCCACATTTGCTATTCTGTAGCAGTGGAAAATCTGATTTTGGTACAGTAACCTACTGCAGTCCAGAATTGAGTTTCCATATTTTGATAATATAATCGAATCTGTATTGTTATATTTGATGCATTGAATTGTATGAATTGTATTGCATGATCTTAGTGTTGTAGTGTCATCATTCTAGTGTTCCCTATTGATCATCTTATCATTTCTCCATTGATATTATTGTCCCTATTGTTCCCTATTGGTATCATAATATTGCCAACTGTTATTGTATATCGATTGAATAAAGAATTGTTAATCAAACCGGGGTTAAGGGTTGACTAGAGTAGTTGATGATATAGTGACTGTACTCAGAGTGGGGCCCGTGTTTCCCTAAATATCGTGTTGGCTATTATTTATCGGTTTATTGTGGTTCACAATGGTGGCCCAATTTATCGTGTATCGTAATCGTGCCGACTATTTTTATCATTATCGTGCAAGAAAGTGCTATTATTATTGTCATCGTTATCGTGATGAATACATGATCTATAGAATCTATCACTTTAGTATAAACGAAAGTGTTTGTATGCACAAACTTGTGGTATGGGATGCAGTAGTACGTGCATTAGTTAAGACTAAATTGAATAATATACTTAAGATTGTCATCGCATCATCATTGCATATTGTCATCGTTATTGAACTTTGTTATCGTTATTGTTTACCGTTATTGTTATCGTTTATTGTTATTATTATTGATCATCATTATTGCATATTGTATCGTTATCATTTTGCCACTGTTCATTGCTATCGATCCTATTGTTTTATTGAATTCATCGTTATATCGCTATTGCCATTGTTTCACTGCTTTCCTCTACTTGTTGTCCATGACTTTCTCTAAGGACATATTATACTCTCTTTTTAGATGAACAACTTACAGGTAATCAAGGAGATTGCCTTATGGATTGGGAGAACAGCAATGGTGAAGGAATTGATAGCATCATCACTTATTTATTTATTGTTTATGTTATGGAGACTTAAATTATTGAATATTGTTATTTATTGTATTGTGGATATTTGACCCAGAATTGTTACTTTTTTTTCCAGATTTGGTTATCTTATTTTTAATTCATGTTTCGATTCGTTTTGTGATTCATGTGATTATTCTTATATGCATGTGTGGTTGTATTGCTTTCTTGTTTATATTGTTGAGATGAATCAGCAACAGCTTATGGATGACGCAAGTCATTCGCTGGGCCAATATCACGTGCTTGTCTTCCGTATTTTTGGGAAGCAGAGCGTGACAAGGTTTTTAATGGTATCAGAGCTCGGGTTTGGATGATATATCAGTCAAACATGACTAACATATGGAGGTTTGGTTTTGAATGATATATTTGTCAGGTTTGGGTTTAACCGGTTTGACTTAACAGTATGTACAACACGTGAATCACATGGATAATTGATAACTAACCAATGATGTGGATGCTAACCGTTTGATTTTTATTGCAGACCATGGCTAAAAAGGGTGCTTCATCCTCCCGAACTGGGGATGATCAGTCAGAGGTGCCGACTGTTGCTCAGATAATGCAACAGATGATGCAGATGCAACGTGAACACAATGAATTGATGATGGTGGCTTTTGAAGCTGCCAACAGGGACACCGCTATACCTGCACCTGGATTGCTGCTAGCGGGACCTGGTAATTGGCCTATAGGAGGTTCTATAGGACTATGGATTAATGGATTAATGGAAGAAGCCTATAGAAATTCTATGGGGCTTAGGGAAATATGTGCATTAATGAATGAAAGAAAGATAGGAAGTGGGTGTGTTGCATGGGTGACGTGGCTTGGGCGTGAGCTTCTTAGTCCCACATCGTTGGTGGGAGTGAGAGAGTGAAAGATTATATTAGTTTTCCTATGATCAAGAAACACCTAACAGTTCGGACACCTTTTGTGTAACACCCCGTAATTTCAAAATAAATATAATAGTATATATAATATATATGTATTAAGAGAATGTCTTGTGGCATATGTGGTAAATATTGAATGGAAGGGGGGCCCACCTGTGAAGAAAACAACAGCAAGTGTGTTGTTTGACTTTGGTCAAAATGCCACGGTGACGTGGCATTTGAAGTGGCAGAGCTGCCCTCTGGTTGCATGTGACGTGGTAGGAGCCCACTCACGTGGGGGGCTTCAGGCTTTGGCTGTCCTTTCGCAAGGAGAGAGTGAGCAGCGGAAAGGTAAGTCAAAATAGTCCCATATCGGGATTTGAACAAGAATATAATAACTATAAATATAATTGCCTATAATCAAGAGTCACAAATTCGGTTAACCACCTATTAAGAGGCAGCCTGTGATGGGCAGTTGTACTATACTATAAATAATTTGTCTGATAAATTTTATAAATTGTCCGAGCTAGGGGCAGGGGCGTTACATTTTGTGAGGCACGCCTGTGGTGGGAAGCTGTTAGAATTTTATTTGTTTGCGTATTGGGCGCACGTGTAGCTGCATACGCAGCTGAGTCGAGCTCGGGGCGTTACAAATGGTATCAGAACCAACTTTTGACATCGAGTGTGTGCAAAATGTACGATAGAGATGGAGCTAGCAGATGTACACTGGTGGGTAACCAGAGTCCCGGGTAGGGCAGTACAACTAGTAGAATCAGGGTAGTCCTCTCCACATCGGCTAGAAAGGGATCCTGGATCAGGTTGCAAGTCCCGGGCTCAGCGAGGACGCTAAGTTCTTAAGGTGGGTGTGTGTAATACCTCGTACTTAAGAGTATATATATATAATATTATATTGGGATAATAATAATAATAATAATAATATATATATATATATATATATATATATATATATATATATATATATAACAAATAGTGAGAAAAGTGGTAGTTAGCCCATAGAAGGTTCTATAGGGCTATAGATTAATGGATTAATGGAAGAAGCCTATAGAAATTCTATGGGGCTTAGGGAAATATGTGCATTAATGAATGAAATAAAGATAGGAAGTGGGTGTGTTGCATGGGTGACGTGGCTTGGGCGTGAGCTCCTTAGTCCCACATCGTTGGTGGGAGTAAGAGTGTAGCGCCCTGGATCCCCATTACCGGAAATCCGTGACACAACTAGAATCTTTGCCTTCAAATGCATCTCAACACAGTAATAACACGGAATTTTAAAAACTTTTATTGCCAAATAAAATTATTACATCACCAATTACATTCCTCACCTGTTCCTGAACAAGGAATACAAATTAAATCGACTTATTACAGGTACTACAATGTAATGATTACCGTCAGCCACCCAGAACAGTAATCAACTGCTCTCGAAGGGAAGCTCCACCGATCGGTCATGCTGCTTCCCTGAGATGCGCCCTGTAGCTCCAATCTCCCGCTGCGCTACACTTATATTCCTGCATCTGCTCTTATGGTAGGCATGTACACTGCCACTCTACTTGGATGCCCAGCTTGTCTTAAGTCCTCCTGCACTTGCGACCCGGTATCCAGTACCTAATTAAGTGGGCACGTTAGTACATATATTGATGCAATGATGATAAGAAAACAACGATCTCCAACTAGCAATCACAATTAGCCTTTGATGAAAATAGAAACGTGCATCTTAATTTTCTAGTGTCAGTGTATGCCGTGACCTGAAGTCTAATGCATAGTACACAATGCATAGAATACAGATGCACTTAGTCTAATGTCAGCAAGACTTTGGACATGTATGCATCCCATACTACATACGCTCCAAATCAAGCCGTCTTCTCCAGTTTCAGGTTTCGAACCCTCACCATGCAAATATATTCTACTATTGTACTCAACCTGTTCCTGATAGATACAATCGTGACTGGTGAATCCTACAGTTATCACTGCTAAACATAGTGGTGTCCCCGTTTGCCACTAATGCCCAATCCGGTCTGGATCACACTAAATGCCGTGACGATCTTACAGATACACAAATACATATCTATGGCACCGAAGATCCATAGGACAGCGGCCCCATGGTCCGTTCGTGTCCACCCAACATAAGAACATGACGGCCTTGAGGGTCTAATCCCCCTATCCGACAGGAACCCTCCCGTTCTTACCACGATTCTTCAGGAATCAACAGGGCGAGATGCGCACCGCAGCACGTATCCCTAATGACAGGAAGAGACAACCCTGGTTATCACTGCCTAGTGCTGGCCCTTAGAACAAGTCGAAGTATAGGGAATCACCCCTAACATCAACTCGGTCTTCAAACGAAAAGTAAAGAAATATAATATGAAATAACATTGTTGCTAAACATGCGAGTTGTCAAATCATGCATAGTGTCTAACGAATGATTGAGCCCAAACGGTTCTATAAAAAATAACTAATCACAGTGAACCGACATTTATCGGTTGCCAACACCTTTGTAGGTCTTCGACCTAACATCCCCGGCCCGCGACCCCCATCGAGCAGTACAACGGCGCCCAAGGGAGTGCCTTATCCCTGGAAGTGGAGGTGAAACACACACAATTTACTAATATCCAATCATTGACAGACCTAGGTATCAACACATTCTGGACGAGGCAGATAACCTAGCCTATCAACCCCAAACACCGGCGATCCGATCTCCATCAGTCGCTACCAGCTCTCATACAGTATCCCTGGCCCGCGGTCCACCTTCCCTCGGTAAAAGATCTGACGGTGCACAGGAAGATTACTATCTTTCAAGGTGGAAATAAATCAATCACAATACTTGCCAAATAGGTTGATAGTCCTAGGGTATCACAACCTAGACTAGCTCCAAGCTACACTAGCTACGGGCCTACATAACAAAAATCGACCATACAACAATTCTCCCAACTTACTCATGTGTCCACCATGTGTACCAATCACAATAATATCATATAAGTTCCAAATGAAGTGCTTAAATAGGGACGATTATCCAACATCTTAAAACTCAAATTAACTTAGTCATAAATCTTGTAGCATACAGAAAAATTTCATAATTTATGCTCCACTTATCGGAATCCAACAAAATTAGATTTTCTAGAAAGGTGGGAACCACTACTACAAATTTCTAATTGAAAACCATCTCAAATTTCTTATAGAACTCAAGTTTCCTGATTTCAAACACATGCTTAAAATCGAACAAGACAGCAGGTTTGCTGAAACTTGTAACATCCATAACTTTCAAAATACAACTTGGAATTGCATGATATTACCCATTCTGGTAAGCTAAGACCCTATACTACAATTCTCTAGTTAGCTATTTCTTCAAATTCAGCCATCTAGAAGCTATGAAAATCCTATATATTCTCAGCTGTGCATTCCTCCATACAATTGCTATATCTTGCCATCAACATAAAAATTTGTTCACTTGTCGGAATTACTCGATTCTAGATACTATGGAAAGCTAGGAGTATATACTACAACTTACTAGTTGAACACATCCTCAGATTCATCAATTAAAACACGATAAAACTCCAATTTCTATCAGGTTACACACAGGAAATGAGTTCCCTTTACAAAAATCAAGTCCTTCAATTTAGACTGGTTCTGCCCCAATCTAAAAAAAATCATAACTTTTGCTATACAAACTGGAATTGCATGATTCAAGATGTTTTGGAAACCTACGACTCTTTACTACAAATCTCTAGTTGATCATTCTTCCAAATTCTCAACACATAATTTCAGAATTATACAAATTCACAGACTAGCCAACCTGAGCTAAACCTGAACCTGGTCTACTTTAAAATTCAATATCAATTCAACCACAAGTTCAATACTCATGAAATTTTAGATTCAGTCACTAGACATATATAAGTATAACATACTCAAAAATTACATTCAAATTCATAATACACAGAGTGTTACGGCTTTTCAAACTTAGCACAAAATTCCCTTCTATTTTCAGACAGGGTGTCTACCTTCTTATACAAATTATTTTTAAAGCTCCATCAAATGTTGTCTAACAATTCTAAAATTTTAGAATCATGGTATAGACTCATACCAAAAGCTACAGTAAAAATTCCATTGCAAGATCATGCACCAAAAAGTAGTTATGAATTAATAAACATCAACCCTAACACAGGGCAGATTCAGCTTCCGATTCCGGACCAGTTGCAAACTTATAATTTTTTGAGGTATCAAACGACCTCAGAAAAATGTGAAATTTGAAAATATTGTTTTAGACACATTCAAGAGTACACAGTAAAAATTTGAGCTGAAAATACTCTACCATTTATGAGTTATTATTTTTGGAAAAAACACCAAGTTTTCACAAAAATAGCAGTTTTCAGCTTGCTCTCTGTCCGAAATCAGAGTAATTGTTTGAGCTACTAAACAAAACCAAAAAAATATTTAAAAAATTAGAAGATACTCTAAACACATCCTAAAACATACGACAAAAATTTCATGATCAAATTCTAAGTCATTTGCATGGTAGAAATTCTTATACCACAATATCACATACACAAAAATAACTAGTTTAGAGTTTGAGAACACCCACCCAAGCTTTTGAGTTTGGAAAGATGAAATCTTGCAAATTTCTCTACTTTGCTTCTTCTCCTCCAAGCTCCAAAGCATACAAATGAAACTCTCTCTTTCTCTCTTCTCTCGTTTTGAACTAAGAAAATATGAGAAGAAGGTGTAAGCTATATTTTCAGTTTCCATTGTATTTGGTATTCTTTTGATTATTTTACTTGAATTCTTTTATTATGGAGTATTTTTCTTTTTCTTGGATTTACTTTATTCCCTCTTTTTCAATCTGTGCTCTTTGATTAGATTCTGTTCTTTTGTGAATCTTGCTCTTTTCTATTTTGAATTTGATTTGTTCTCCATTGTGTTCGTCTCGTCTCATTACTTTTGTTTGTCTCTTTTTGGAGCCAGAACCGAAACCCAGAATCCACAAAATCTTAACCTAAACCCTAATTTCCTGATCCCTATAAATATCCCCATTAATTAACCCTAAGTAATATACACTCTCTCTCTCCGCCGCACTCTCTCTCCCCCGTATCCCACTCTCTCTTTCTCTGTTTCCGTAACCCAAACCCATCATCGCACACACCTCGACCCCCGTCCATCCTCCGACCATCGACCATCCCCATCATCACCACCGTCACCATCTCCGTCTCCTCTTCATCCCCATCACTGTCACTCGTACCCCCGTCCTCACCATCCCTGTCACCGAGACCCATTATTGAGTTTTTCCATTGCCGGAAACTTCACCTCAGTCGCCTATTCCCTCTCCGTGCTGCACCATCGTCTTCGCCGTTCGTTGCCACTTCGCCGAAACCCCCTAGCACCGTCGTCAAGTCCCCGGAGTCGCGATTCTCCGTCCCCTATTTTTAGCCGCAAAAACATAGCTCTTTGCTGGAGTTGTTGTCGTCGCCGTCGCTTCCCGACCGTGGTAACGATGCCACCCCGCCACCACAGTCATCGTGCCGCCAGTCTGCCGCTCTATCTCTCTCTCTCTCTCTCTCTGTTCTGCTGTCGAGAGGTAGGAGACGTGACGCGAGTGGTTGGTTTCGCTATCCGCTGTTTTGCTGCATCAGATCCCAAGTTGTCGTTGCGTGTTCGGGTTGAATCCGGTGTGAGGGAGCGATCTGGTTGGTTGATTTCACTGTTCGCTGTTCTGCCACACCCGATCCGGTTTGGTGTTCTATGTTTGGGCTAGATCCGGTGTGGGACTGAGTTCTTATTGGGTTGATTTGGAGTTCCATGTTCTGTGTGCGCCAGATCCAGTTTCGGTATTCAGCGTTCTGTCCCGATCTGGTGTGTGGGAATTGCTCTAGGATTTTGCTGTTGCTGTGGATTCTTCGTGCAATTTTGGGAGATTTTGCCTGGGATTCTGATCCCGTTATTCTATTTTTATTAATATCTGCAATAGCAGACAAGTCTCTTCTTGAACCCTTTTTATTGTTTGTGTTCAAGATTAATTGATCTCATGCAAGTAGATCCGTCCATTTTATTATCAAAATTTTGTTTTTGACAATTCCGTTAAGATTATCGAGGGTTTACACGAGCTAACCCGACATACTCTTAACTTCGTGCTATCTCCTTGATCTTTAACCCAGTCCCTAATGTTTCATGCATGTGCACAATTAAAATAACTAGATTCATGCATAGAATTACTTGACAATTGGACATGCTAAATTGAATGTACAGGATCGGTTTTTAATTGATGAATTGACACTATGACTGTAATGAATGCACCATGAACCTTAGAAATTGCATGTTGATACCTAGGATTCACTTGATTACAAATTTTCATGCTTTATATGACCATATGATTTATTTAATTGCTATTCATGTTTAGACAATTGCTGGACTGCTGTATGTTTCATTTTAAAATAGATTTTTGACCATGCTAGAGACATATTCTGAAAGAACTTACTAAACATAAAACGTCGCCCTTGATGTCTAGATAATTTTTTCCTACTTTGGATTTAAATTCCAATCTGTAGTCTGTTAGTTATCATCACTTTAATGCAACTGTGTTAGTAATTTCAGACTCAGATTTTCATGTATTTTCTGCTGTTGTTTATTTTATTTGACCCTGTTAATAGTACAAGAAAAATCTGAAATAATTTAGGCTGAACCTAGACATGTGTAGGTATCACCCAGAATTTTTGTAGATTTTAATAATGAATTCTCTGACCCGAAACAATTAGTTGAACACAACCTACTGCATGCTGCATGGACTTAAAATCTGATTAGAACATAGTTTTCACCTTAGTTCCTATATCTTTTATATACCTTAATTATACTCGCTAGATACGTGCGGAAGTCTATTTTCCAGATCTTTTGGCGGATTCAGTTTTGCTAATTTGTAGTGCCCGCAATCCATGATTTGGTATAGCAAGGTCATGCTGTCATGATTTTGTGAAATGTGTTTATTCGATGTGTTTGACCCATGACTTGTCTGTAGCCCTTAGAATTAGTCACACATAGTAATGAACAACATTGACACCCTCTTTCATGCTCACATAGGATGAAATAAAGTGATAATAAGCTGGGGTTATATGGGATGACTTGGTAGTGAACAATTGGAGACAGTACTCGGTTGGGCCCTACTGTACTGATTGTACTGTATGGCCATAAACACTGCTCGAGAAACATTGATACTGAACAATGAACACTGATTTCTAGGCCGAGTACATAAACCGTAAATTTACCATCAGTCTAAAGTGTTCACCGTGTGTTGTGCAGAATCTGTGGAATGGGACGCAGTAGTACGTGCACTAGATTGATTAATAAAATACTTAATAACCTGCATTTCCTGCTTGACACTATATAACTAATTACATGCGTGATTTGCTGTACACCTTTGATATTTTTCCTGCTCTTTGTTTTGTTTCTTGTCTTTAACCACGTCCTTATTCTTTGATATCATGTTTCCCTTATCCTTTGTTTTCTCTACTTGCCGCCCATGACTTGCTCTAAGGGCACTCTTTTACTTCTTTTTAGACCAGAAAATTTCAGGTGCTGAAGAATCTATTCCTGAAGGTATTGGTGAGCAACGTTTGTAGAGATGGATCCAGTCTCCGCTGCTTAACTTTACTTATTGCTATTTATTTCTTGAACATTGTTAAGACATGTACTTTGTTTTGGGCTCTATGACCCATAGTTTTGTTTTAACCCCGGATGTTGGATATTTATACTTTTGGTTATTTCATTATTATTGGAATTCATCATGCTTCATGTGATTATATTTTTCTGCATGGTTGTATCTTTATTGTTCATATTGCTGAGTTAGTCTGGTATAGCTTATGGATGGTGTTTACATCATTCACTGGGCCTATGTTACGTACTCGTGTTTCCGTATTCTGGGAAGCGGGGCGTGACAGGATTTTTAGTGGTATCAGAGCCCAGGATTGAGTAATATATCAATCAGACATGATTATCCTTACGAAGGTTAGCTTTGATTGGTATATTAGTCGAGCTTGGCTCTAACCAGGATAACTTAATGAGTGCACACCACGATAATCACTTGAATGCATGTATAATAACCAACATATGATCTGGGTACTGACCATCTTTTGATCGTGTTTCAGGATATGGCTCGTGGGAATCCTTCTTCTCGCTCGGGGGATCAGCAGTCGGATAACACTACTATTCTCCAGACGATTCAGCAGATGATGGCTCTTCAGCAGGAGCACAATGAGATGATGAGAGCCACTTTGGCAGCTAATGGGAATGTCGCAGGATCTCCACCGGGTGCTTTGCCACCTAGGCCTGGTACGGTAGCGGATTTCATGAGGCTGCACCCGGATAAGTTTTCGGGTACTGAGTCTCCGTTGGAAGCCGAGCAATGGCTTATCCTGTAACACCCCGATAATTTCAAATATAGTATATATATATATATATATATATATAATATATATGGATGGTTATATATAAAGTGGTGCTGTTGATGATCCATGCATGGATTTAATGGAGTATTATGTGGTGGAAAGCATGCACTTGATTTGGCTTTGACAAAGTCAATTTACCTTGCCAACGTGGCATTCACATTTGGGGCCCACCTTCGAAAATGGTATGCTGCTGTGCTTTCGGCACAGAGTGGGAACATGTGAGAAAATCCCATATCGGATATAATATAGAATAAATATAATATAAATAGTATTAGCCAAGGATCAAGAGTCACCTAATCGGTTAACCAACTTTTGAGAGGCAGCCTGTGGTGGGCAGTTGTACTACATAGTATCTAATTTGTCTTATAAATTGTACAAATTGTCTGAGCTAGGGGCAGGGGTGTTACAAATGGTATCAGAGCCGACTTTCGACACCGAGTGTGGGTAAAGAGTGGATGAGATGTATGCCTGAGAGGGAGCGAGGTTGTGGCCAGGACGCCCGGTAAATCCACGGGGGTGGGCTAGGGGTCTGGACAACACGCAGAATCAGGGTACGCCCGGTAAATCCACGGGGGTGGGCTAGGGTACTCCACTCCACATCGGCTAGAAAGTAGATCCTGCACTAGATTGTGCATGCCCTGTGCTCAGCGAGGACGCTGATTTCTGAAGGGGGGGTGTGTGTAACACCCCGATAATTTCAAATATAGTATATATATATATATATATATAATATATATGGATGGTTATATATAAAGTGGTGCTGTTGATGATCCATGCATGGATTTAATGGAGTATTATGTGGTGGAAAGCATGCACTTGATTTGGCTTTGACAAAGTCAATTTACCTTGCCAACGTGGCATTCACATTTGGGGCCCACCTTCGAAAATGGTATGCTGCTGTGCTTTCGGCACAGAGTGGGAACATGTGAGAAAATCCCATATCGGATATAATATAGAATAAATATAATATAAATAGTATTAGCCAAGGATCAAGAGTCACCTAATCGGTTAACCAACTTTTGAGAGGCAGCCTGTGGTGGGCAGTTGTACTACATAGTATCTAATTTGTCTTATAAATTGTACAAATTGTCTGAGCTAGGGGCAGGGGTGTTACATATCCGGACGAAGCAATTGCTGGTCACTGCTCGTGTAGCTGAGGCGGATCGTATGGATGTGGTTCACATCTAGCTGGTGGATCTCGCTCATATCTGGTGGCGGTTTGAATCCGAGAGGATGCCGCGACCCATTGAGTGGGCCACTTTCTCTGAGAGCTTCATGGCGAAGTTCTTTCCCAGTGCCACCAAGGCAGAGATGGAGCGATAATTTGTTTCCCTAACTCAGGTCAGCTAGATAATGTTCTTAATTTTCATTTATTGTTGCCTACTTCACTTGTGACGATATTAATTTGAGCATTATCTTAATCAGGGAACCCGTTCCGTGGACGAGTATGCTGTAGAGTTTACTCGGCTCAATCGCTTTGCCCTTACCCTCGTTACCACTGATGAGGCTCGAGCTAGTCATTTTCTATCGGACTTGAGTTTTCCCCTCCAGGACCGTTTGGCTGCTCTTCGGCTTCGTGCTTACTCCGATTATCTGGATGTGGCTCGGATCCAAGAGCAGACTCTTAGCAGATCCAGTGTTCCTCATAGGACAGTTTCGCACCCCGTTGCACCTCGGCCTTCCGGAGGACCTATTCAGAGGCCATTTCTGCCCCCTCCTGCGAGAGCACAGTTGTACGCACCTGTTGTCCCGAGGAATGTTGAGACTTGTGGCTTTTGTCATAAGACTGGGCATTCACAGCGAGACTGCAGGAGGGCCAACCGGGAGTGTTTACTGTGTGGGAGCAGTAAGCATATGGTACGTGACTGTCCGAGTAGCAGAGGTTCTGCGCCGGTTACTGGTGCTACTCAGCCTAGGAGTGCAGACGTGTGGTCAGGGCAGGCCGTCTCTTCCTCCACAGAGGCAAGTCTTCGATCAGAGGCGTATGGCTCCTAGAGGAGGTCAGGTTGGTAGTCGTGGTCAGGCTTATAACCTGACAGCTGAGGAAGCGGAAGTTGCTGTTGGAGTGGTTGCAGGTATATCACAGTAGTTGTACTTTCTTTTCTTTCTTTCAGTTTTCTGCATGTTATTGTTATTTTTATTTTTCCCTCCCTTGTACAACTATTCGTGTATGCACCTTAATCTTTGTTTGATCTTCTTCTAGGTGTGATTTTAGTCTTTTCACTCCCTGCTCATGTGTTGTTTGATTCGGGTGTACCCACTCTTTCATTTCTGCTCGTTTTGTCAATCAGCATGGTTTGGCTTGTGATGCTATGCCCACAGCTTGGGATATCACCACAGGCGGAGGTGTCGTTGTCTGTTCTAGGGTTTGCAAGCAGAGTCCGTTGCTGATTGGTGGTGTGGTCTTTGTGGCTAATTTGATTATGATTCCCAATTCTGGTTTCGATGTCATTCTGGGCATGGATTGGTTGGGTGTTTCCTGTGCCGTGATTGATTGTCGGGAGAAGAAGGAGACTTTCAGGCCTTCTGGTCTGCCAGAGTTTGTTTTCCATGCGAGTGAGACACCGTCAGAGCGTGTCAAGAACTCAATGGATTCCGAGGTTGTTTCCCTTGCGTCGCTGGGTTCTGATAGGATTGTTGCACCCTTAGTTGTGCGGGACTTCCTTGATGTGTTTCCCTAGAAATTGCCCGGTTTGCCGCCAATCCGAGATGTGGAGTTCAGTATAGATGTTCTGCCTGGTACGACCCCTATTTCCAAGAGTCCGTATCGTATAGCGCCGATTGAGTTGGTGGAGATGAAGGTTCAAGTTCAGGAGCTGCTTGATAACGGTTTTGTCTGACCTAGTGTTTCTCCATGGGGAGCCCCAGTTCTGTTTGTCAGTAAGAAGGATGGAAGCCGCAGGCTTTGCATGGACTATAGGGAGTTGAACAATGTTACCTGTCAAGAATCGGTATCCATTGCTGAGGATTGATGATTTGTTCGACCAACTGGGTGGTCCTTCAGTGTTCTCGAAGTTGGATCTGCATTTCGGGTACCATCAAGTCAGGGTGAAGTCAGAGGATGTTCCAAAGACGGCTTTCCGAACGAGGTATGGGCAATACGAGTTCTTGGTGATGTCTTTCGAAGTGACCAATGCACTGGCAGTGTTCATGAGTTTGATGAACCATGTGTTTTCGCCGTTCTTGGATCAGTTTGTCGTGGTTTTCATCGACGACATACTAGTGTACTCACGAAATAGGGTAGATCATGCCGAGCATTTGAAGGTGATTCTACAGACTTTGAGGGAGAACCAGCTGTATGGGAAGCCCGATAAGTGTGAGTTCTGGTTGGATCAGGTTGCTTTTCTTGGCCACATTATCTCTGGTGCTGGTGTTTCTGTGGATCCGTCGAAGATTTCTGCGGTCAAGGATTGGCCTATTCCGAATTCTGTTTCTAAGGTGCGGAGTTTTCTTGGTTTGGCTGGTTACTATTGGAAGTTTGTTCAGGATTTCTCCAAGATCGCTGGACCCTTGACTAGTTTGACCAGGAAGGAGCAGAAGTTCGTATGGGATGAAGCTTTCACCGAGTTGAAGCGTCAGGTTGATGTCAGTGCCAGTGCTGATTGTACCCGACAGTTCAGGTGGTTTTGTGATCTTTTGTGATGCTTCGGGGAGAGGTCTCAGATCAGTGTTGATGCAGCGAGACAGGGTTGTTGCTTATGCATCGAGGCAGTTGAGACATCACGAGAAGAACTATCCTATGCCTGATCTGGAGCTTGCTACTATGATATATGACTGGAAGTTGTAGAGGCACTATTTGCTTGGGGATAGAGTTGAGATTTTCACAGATCACAAGATCCTCAAGTATGTGTTCATGCAAAGGAGCTGAACATGAGGCAGAGAAGATGGCTGGAGTTGATGGCAGATTTTGACATTAATTTGCAGTATCACCCGGGCAAAATTAATTCAGTGCCAAATGCTTTGAGTCGGAGGCCTGCCGCTATGTTCCTCACTCAGCAGAAGGAGCTTGTGGAGGACATGAGGAGGTTAGAGTTGGATGTGTTGCTTCCCGGATCAGATCGATAGCTTATGTTGTTGCAGTTGCAGTCGTCCTTGGTAGAGCAGATCAAGGCAGCTCAGGGGAGTGATCAGCAATTGCAAGAGTTTCGGAGCGAGGTTGAAGCTGGTTCGAGGTCTGATTTTGTTGTCCATGCTGATGGGTCGCTTCGGTTTGGCTCTAGGTTGTGTGTACTTAGAGGAGATGTCAGGCAGAAGCTACTCGAGGAAGCTCATCGGTCCCCGTATTCCATTCATCCTGGTGGTACCAAGATGTACAGGGACTTGAAACAGAATTTTTGGTGGCATGGTATGAAGAAGGATGTGGCTCGATTCATTGCCTAGTGCTTAATCTGTCAGCAGGTGAAGGCAGAGCATCAGAGGACCGCAGGGATTTTGCAACCCCTTCCTATCCCTGAATAGAAGTGGGAGAATATCATGATGGACTTTGTGGCAGCTTTGTCGAAGAGTCCTAAAGGTCATAACGCCATCTGGGTGATAGTGGATCGGCTGACAAAGTGTGCTCACTTTATTCTTTTCAGTATGGGTCAGTCCACGAAGAGTTTGACCGAGCAGTACGTTCAGAAGGTTGTTTGTCTGCATGGAGTTCCTGTCAGCATCGTATCGGATCGGGATACGAGATTCAGGTCTCAATTTTGGGAGAGTTTGTAGAGGAGCTTGGGTACTAAGCTGAGCTACAGTACAGCGTTCCATCCTCAGACGGATGGGTAGTCAGAAAGGACAATTCAGATCCTAGAAGACATGTTAAGATCTTGCGTTCTTCAGTTTGGAGTTTCGTTGGAGGATCATCTTCACTTGGCCGAGTTCTCTTATAATAACAGTTATCAGGCGAGTCTCAAGGCTCTCCATTCGAAGCTTTGTATAGGTGCAAGTGTAGATTGCCAGTTTGTTGGGATGATATCGGATGGAGGAAGCTTTTAGGCCCTGAGTTGATCACGAAGACAGTTGATGCTGCGGCTCAGATTCGCAAGCATTTGCAGGCCGCTCAGGATCGGCAGAAGAGGTGGGCTGATTTTCGTCGGAGACCTCTAGAGTTTGAGGCAGGCGAGCATGTGTTCCTCAAGGAATCGCCTTGGAAAGGTGTTATTCGTTTTGGTGGTGGAGGCAAGTTGAGCCCTCGATTCATTGGTCCATTTGATATTGTGGAACGTGTGGGCAAGGTAGCTTACAGGCTCGCGTTACCGCCAGCTTTAGCAGGTATTCATGATGTATTCCATGTTTCTCAGCTCAAGAAATACATCAGAGATAACAGTCATGTGGTTGACTACTCAGACTTGTCTGTGAGGCCGGATTTGTCCTGTGAAATTCGACCCGTCTCTATCTTAGACCGTCGAGAGAAGGTGCTAAAGAATAGTCATCAAGTTGGTCCGAGTTTCTTGGGATCCTCGCTCTCCAGGGGAGTCTACTTGGGAGTTAGAGGAAGAGATTCGGGAGAGGTTTCCTCATTTGTTTGAGTAGTGGTTGCTTGTTTTGTTTTGCTTTGTTTTTTTGGGGGTTTGCCCTATGCACCTCTTGTATGAATTTCGAGGACGAAATTGTTCTTGTAAGGTGGGTAGGATTTGTAAGCTCTATTTTCAGTTTCCATTGTATTTGGTATTCTTTTGATTATTGTATTTGAATTCTTTTATTATGGAGTATTTTGCTTTTTCTTAGATTTTCTTTATTCCCTCTTGTTCAATCTGTGCTCTTTGATTAGATTATGTTCTTTTGTGAATCTTGCTCTTTTCTATTTTGAATTTGATTTTTTCTCCATTGTGTTCGTCTCGTCTCATTGCTTTTGTTTGTCTCTTTTTGGAGCCAGAACCGAAACCCAGAACCCACAAAATCTTAACCTAAACCCTAATTTCCTAATCCCTATAAATACCCCCATTAATTAGCCCTAATTAATATAAACTCTCTCTCTCTGCCGCACTCTCTCTCCCCATATCCCACACTCTCTCTCTGTTTCCGTAATCCAAACCCATCCTCGCACACACCCCGACCCCCGTCCATCCTCCGACCATCGACCAACCCCGTCATCACCACCATCACCGTCTCCGTCTCCTCTTTATCCCCATCACCGTCGCTCGTACCCCCATCCTCGCCATCCCCGTTGCCGAGACCCATTGCCGAGTTTTGCCATTGCATAGTTTTGCCATTGCCGTAAACTTCACCTCCGTCGCCTATTCCCTCTCCGTGCCTCACCATCGTCTTCGCCGTTCGCCGCCGCTCTGCCGTGACCCCCTAGCGCCGTCATCAAGACCCCGGAGTCACGAGTCGCCGTCCCCTATTTTCAGCCGCGATAATAGAGCTCTTCGCCGGAGTTGTTGTCGCCGCCGTCGCTTCCCGACTGTGGTAACGATGCCGCTCCGCCACCACAGTCGTCGCCATCGCAGTCTTCGCACCGCCAGTCCACCGCTCTTTCTCTCTCTCTCTCCGTTCCACTGTCGAGAGGTAGGAGACGCGAAGCGAGTGGTTGGTTTTGCTGTGCGCGGTTTTGCCGCACCAGATCCCAATCACCGTTGCGTGTTCGGGTTCGATCCGGTGTGAGGGAGCGATCTGGTTGGTTGGTTTCGCTGTTCGCTGTTCTGCCGCACCCGATCCGGTTTGGTGTTCTGTGTTTTGGGTCAGATCCAGTGTGGGACTGAGTTCTTATTGGGTTGATTTGGTGTTCCGTGTTCTGTGTGCGACAAATCCAGTTTTGGTGTTCTGCATTTTGTCCCGATCTGGTGTGTGGGAATGCTCTAGGATCTTGCTGTTCTTGTGGATTCTTCGTACAGGGAGATTTTGCCCGGGATTCTGATCCCGTTATACTATTTTTATTAATATCTGCAATAACATGCAAGTCTCTTTTTGAACCCTTTTAATTGTTTGTGTTCAAGATTAATTGATCTCACACAAGTAGATCCGTCCATTTTATTATCAAAATTCTGTTTTTGACAATTCCAGTAAGATTATCGAGGGTTTATACAAGCTAACTCGACATACTCGTAACTTCGTGCTATCTCTTCGATCTTTAACCCGATCCCCAATGTTTCATGCATGTGCACAATTAAAATAACTAGATTCATGCATAGGATTACTTGACAATTGGACATGCTAAATTGAATGTACTGGATCGATTTTTAATTGATGAATAAATATAAAAGTGTAAAGAGTGACTATCCTAAATATGTCAGTGTATGATAAGACTTAATGCCTAATGTAGATGTTATACTACAATGACACTAATGTATACTTGTTCGGATTCTATGCACCCCATCCTACATAAGTCTGAGGGCAAGAACCTACATACTCCATATTATAGGGTTAGATCCCTCACCATGTATCCTACTACTATGGCTACTACAAAATTCAGACACTTTACAAGTATTGGCTCTCGCCCTTGGAATACTAAAGACCAATCCCACTCCGTTAATCATTCTGTGGTCCTTACGTCCATTGTCCCGGAATACTAGGGACCGTCTCACTCGCAGGTCATCCTAGAGCCCTCATTGCACAAGTATCCCATGAGCGTCGCTCTCGTCCCTGACGACTGAATATCATTCCCGCTTCGTGGATCATTCTGTGGCCCTTACGTCCATCGTCCCGGAGTACTGGGGATTGTCTCTCTCCAAGGATCATTCTGGAGTCCATACCTCATGTTTGCTCTAGTTTCATCATGTCACCAACTAGTTCCTGTCCTTATGTTTTAGTTTTAAGTCATCATAACCTAGAGATAGCTTACCCTACTGGACTTAAATTAACATGAGAGAAAGTTAGCCACAAACTGGCTACTTCTCAAGAGATACTTAACCCACATTGGTTAGTTCTCAATTTCCTTTATTTATATTGCTGGTTACTAGGGTCTTGCCTAGTCTTTAGGCTAATATCTTTCATGTTCAACAACTGGGGTACGCATACCCATATAACTTATAATCTCAATTTTATATATTCATATTTCATTCAAATCCTTTCATTCATTCTTGTTTACTAACTATGAAGTAACACTTCTTGGTTGATCACACAACCAACAATTCATTTTAATAAATTAGCAAGTCTCTTTGATTAACAAAAACTCCTTTTCACATATATTTATTCTTCCAGAATATATTACAAAGTTCATTTTGATCAATAAAACCCCTTCCTACTCATCCATATTTCAATTATAAATCTCAATTATATTCAAAGATAGATTCATTATTCTCATGAAAGATTCTACTATAACTTTGTAGTTAAAAACACTTAGAATCATCCTTAATTATTTCATTTAAATTAATTTGCAAAACAATAAGTTCAGACTAGAAAATTGCAGTTCATGCTTCTTGTAAAAATTATAGAAAATCATATACTTCACGAAACTTTGTGTTTTTTAGATCAAAATAAAGGTATACAAGTCTAATACAATTTATTAGTTATAGGTTTCTCCAAATTATTGTAGCTTTAACCCTGAATTCTTCAAAATATACAGTAGGGTTAAAATATCGAAATACTGCAACTTGTTCAGTCTTGTAAAATTCATATAAAATTCAATTCTTTATGAAAATTCGATTTCTCGGACTTTACAGAAAGGTTAACAAGCATACTACAAGTTCTTAGTTTTAACTTTTCTCAAATTATTTTATTTACAATGCTGAAATAATAAAAAACCGAAATGTCTACAGATTTCCTGCAATCAGTCAACTACTAACCATTTCTGAGTTTAGATTTTATTAAAAAAGTAAACGACCTCCAAATCTTATGAAATTTTAAAGGGATATTCCTGACATATACAATATACTACCATAAAAGTTGTAGTTCTAGATTCCAACTATTTTATTAAACATGATTTTTTGAAGTGTAAATAAAACATAAAACAGTAACTTTCTTTGCAAAAATTTAGCAACTTTGTGTACAATTCTATATCCAAATCATTTATTGTAATCATGATGTACTACCATACACCCAGACAACATCATTTCAACTTATTTACAAGATAATCTTACAATTAGCATGTATTTCTATTCTAAATATCATCAACACAAATTAATCACTACTTATATGTATAATCAATTTTATATATCAATTTTCTTACACATGCATGATACTATATTTTAGAAAGTTCAAGAACTCCTATTTTTAAAACACGCGCTGCACAGGGTGCTGTTTGGGATGACATCGTTGGGAACCTCCTTGTGCAGCCCCTTTGGAGGGAGACTGAGCAAGCTAATGTTGGGGGATGTTCCGATTGAGCATGTGATCCAGTTAAGGAGGTTGACGGGGTCCTCTGTATGAGGAGGAGGTGGAGGAAGAACCGTCTTGCCGAATAGTAGTGTAGCGCCACAAATCCCCATACTGGAAATCTGAGACCCTACTGCAAGGAGTCGAACTTCAAAATAGCCACAATCACAGAAAGTACAGAAAAATTTAAAACTTTTATTCCATATAAATGATACATTTACAAGTGTTATAATATCCAAATAAGAATTACAAGATTTACAACAATATAATAACACTTGCATATGTCCCTTGGATGCTTGGACCAACTCGAGCTCTGCAGTACCTGTAAATCGGCTCCGGATACCTACAAGGTGGGGAACGTCAGTACTTCGACTGACGTGAAGCTGATAATAACAGTGATTCTCTAAACTTCAATCACAACCATAATTTTATGCAAAGAGAAAAAGTGATGTGCCAACCAAGGGTTTAATGGATTCGGGTTCTAGTGCAGTGGTATGCCATGATCCTACGACTAGATGCAACAAATTACATGCCTGACTCTAATGCAAGCAAGACTTTGGAGAACGAATGCATCCCATACTACATACGCCCCCAAATCTAGCCGTCTTTCTCCACAGTTTAGGGATTCAAACCCTCGCCATACATCCTACTCTTGTATTCAACCTATTCCTAATAGATTATCCATGTCCTATGAGGTTGCAGTTGATCGGTCTAGTTCCGCCACTGTAGTGCCTGAGTGGTGGTCGTGTTTTCCACTCAGTACCTGTGAACGGACCTCACTCAGAAAGTCGTGACAATTTTCGGTAACAAGACCATGTACCTCTCCGGTAACACAATGACGTCATAATATAAATAAAATAAACCACGCGCATAAGGACCCGCCGTACTCGAGGGTCAAATCTCCCTACCCGACAGGAGTGCTCTCCCCGTCCCTTCCACGGCATCTTTGAAAATTAACAGATCGAGATACGAGACCGTGAACTCAATCCTGAGAACCAAAATGTATCCCTACAATAGGAAAGTACAACACCCGACTATGGTCTGCTAGTACTAATGTAAGCTAGAAACCCCTAATACACCACTCTAATCCCAGTCTTACTCTAATCACTTGGGTAAAATATAATTGCCTCCAAAAATTCTGCCTATCGATCTCTGACCCTGGCGATACTAGTTCGGCATGCCACTTCTCCAGGCTTGAAATTTGTCCGGCACCATGACCTGCATTTAGCCCCAACCGGGCAACAAACTTATGCGTTCAGCCCCAACCGGGCAATGAACTTATGTTGACGGCACCAGCTTGGACGTCCTATGCCTCTGTGGAAGTTCATAACTTAGGGTCGACAGACGTAGGGCGTCACCCTACCCTAGTAACTGACTCGAGTCACCAAATCCACCATGGGAGTCAATAGGACCAGCAATAGTCCCCAGAACATCCCTAATAATGAGTTATCAACTCTTAGGGTACACAAGGGAAAAGTTCCTCTCAACACTTGGTCAAAAACCGAGATTAAGTAACTGCGGTGTTTCTGCCCGAAACTAAAAAAGATCATAACTCCGACAATACAACTCAGATTTGGGTGTTCAAGCCCAATCTGGAAAGGTAAAGACCTAGGCTACAACTTCCTAATTGATCATTTTCCTAGATTCTATCATCTAGGTCCTCAAAATGGCCTCTCAAGCCTCAGCCTGCGTACTTCTTGTACACTGGCTGCACCTTACCGGTAGCCTAAAACACTACCCACTCATCAGAATGCTACCAACCCAGGTTCTATGGAAAGGTGTGGGTGCCCTCTACAATTCCATAGTTGATCACCAATCCAAATTATGTCATTTGATCACCCTAAAACATACATTACTCTCAGGTGTACCAAATCACACATGAAGCTTTACTCAAACAGAGCATTCAACTCAACACCTGGTTTCTGTCTAGTCTTGTAAAAATTATATTAAATCATGTACTCACATGAATCACCTCAAACAAAGCTTGTTAGAAAGCTCTAGATGTCTACTACAATTCTCTAAGAGAACACTTCCTCAAAATTTGCTCTTACAGAGCCTCAATTGTATCATCTCATTAAGGTGTCTGATCTGACTGAATTAAGCACAGGACATACTACAAAATTCATCATAAATCATATAATGATTCAATAGTCACCAAATATACATTAAAGAAACTAGACAACATAATGAACAACATGCAAAAATATTCATGCTCAAATTCCAAGTATTCACTGAGTTCTATCTGTTCCAAACATGCATAAAGATCATACTGTTCTTCAGTTAACAGATCTAACTACTGTTGATAGACTAATTTTGAACATGCATGTAACTTCATCCAATTAATTTCTTGATTTTTCTGCAGAGTCTAGATACATGTGAGAAAATATGGTAAACATTTTCGAATAATATCATGTGCTAATTAATTATAAGAATTCCCTCAATCTCAGGTATCGCAGTAAACAAATCCTGCTTCTGCCTTACGTCACTGTTCCAAAAACAGATTTTATTAAAATACCAAACAACCTCAGAAAACTCCGAAATAATTCATGCATCATCTAGACATGTAAGGGAATAATTTGTGAAAAATTCATCATCAAATTCCATGTGGTTTGTTCTCGAGAAATTCTAGAAAATGACATGCAGATCAAGATTTCAGGTTCTAGTTTTAGATTCAACATTCAATCTCTTAAACAACCATTCTAAACTCCTACCACTACTCATACATGCAAGAATCAACAAGAATTAACAAGAAAAGCTTAGATAAACTCCCCACCCTGAATTGGTTTGAGAGAGGTAATGGTCTTGAGCTTTTCTCCTCCAAGAATCCACTCCAAGTGAGCTCCTCTTCAGTTCCTGCTTTCTTTTTTTTTTCTCTTTCTCTTTCTCTCTTTTTCTTTGGGTTTGTGTTCTGAAAATTTCAGAACTTGGAAGGAAAAATGAGCTGGTTTTAATGGAAAAAGAGTGAGGAAAGCGGGAGGAAAGAGGGGGGGTGTAGGCCGGCCTAGGGTAGTAGGGGGTAGGGTAGACTAGGGTGGTTTTTTGTAAAACCATGTCTAGCTCATGGTTTTGAGGGTACAATATTTGGCTGAACTTTTTAGCTCTTAATTGAGTTCTAAATGAGAGATAAGAGATTTTATTTGAGTGTATGCAAAGTATACACATTGTAGTATCATACAATGATATATTTGCATAAGTATTGTACCCAAAAATAGTGTATATACTAGTATCGTCCTCCTCATTCTCGTGCATCATTTAGAATGCAACCACCCTCACGAACCGCCCCGCAGACCTAACCGCACACCAACATCTTATAATCAAACAAAATACTGCAATCATATGCATGCATAATGACAATATATATATATATATATATATATATATATAAGTATTGTACAATCCGGGGTATTACAAGTAGCAGCCGCCTTCCCTTTATCCTTTGGAGGCATGGTTGGAAAAGTTATTTTTTTGCTGGTGAAATCTGATAGGTGAGTTAGATATGTAGTTGTCCACTGACAATGCTAATCTATTACTGTTAATTTATGTATAGAAGCAAACAGATAGTGTGAATTCTTTTAATGAAAACAATTAAGATAAAAAATTTACTTTTCATCGGTGTTGATCGTCTAAACTGTTCTTGACTCTAGAATCTGAATGTCGTGGACGACTGTATCTGATATAAACGGTTTTGATCGCTCTGTTTGACCTAAAAATAGCCTAAAATATCGGGGTTGCCCCCGACGATAGACCCTCTAACTCCCAAGTCAGAAAACTCAGAATATATGAAGAGTTTTGTGAGCGAAAAATTGTGATTACCTTGTTTCTGAAGAAGTCAAAAGTTATTTATAGTCGCTAGGGGGGCATTTCAAGATAAAGAGATCGAGTTAGGATTCCTCTCTTGGTAAAGAGATAGAGTTTTTAAAACTCTTTTATGTATGGAGAGATAGAAGTAGTTACTCTCTAGAGATAGAGAATTTAAATAACTCATTTGGATGTACCTGGACTTCTTCATGTTAGACTGTTTTGGCAGCCCCTTATTATAGGTCGGGTCAAGTTTATAGGCCAAAGAGCGGCCCAACTTCCTATTATGATCATGTATCTGTTGAAATTCACCGTTTCACCTTTGAGAGCTTTAGGATGCGTGCCCGGGTTGAGTGGTCCCGATTTGGTTCTATTTTTACCCATATCAAGAGGCATGACATGATGTTTTTCGAAAAAAATTTGTTTTTCCAACTTTGTTGCCAGCGATAATTTTTGCATCCATTTATTGGACATACATCCTTCCTCCTTATAAAAAGGCCAAAGTTGAATTTTTTCTACAGTATATTATACCATTATCTCTGTAGTTCAGTTAGGGAGTTTCAATCTAGGCTACCCACCAATTTTGGGAACAAAACCACTGCATTGTTGGCTAAATACCCAAAAAATGGGTCAGAGAGGAATAATGTGTTGCCAAATTTGGCAAAGGATTTGGCAAAAGCCATAATATAGGATAAGAAACATGTTTGTTCGTTCGTCTGATGGGAATTTCGGCACAAAATATGGTTGGACGAAAGATGATATTTCATCCGACCATATTCTTTTAATAAAAATATTGAACGGTTGGAAGAACATCTTCCGTTCGTTCAAATTTTCCTTTCAAATAATTAATTTTAATTTAAAAAATATTTGGACAAAAATGCCCTTTTCCCATCAACGGTCAAATTTCATTCCAACGACTATAATTTTCATTCCAACGGCTATAATTTTGGCATCTCTCTACATATACCCTCTACTCTTTCATTCCAAGAAAAACACATCTCATTGCAAGCTGGTAGCTTCCCCAAAATTTTAATCGTCTTTCTGTCTCCTATTCGGTGTTTGTTAATTGAAACAATGACAAGTCATGCAATAAGGGGCAGTGCATACATATCTATTGAAGATGTTACTCTATCCCAAAGTTAAGTTGCTATAACTTAAGATCCTTTGGTCGTAGCAAGCAATCCGGGAAGCAGTTTTGGGATTGCATTTATTTAAAATTTGTTAGTCTATTAGGCACTGCGACCGATAGAACGGCTGGCTTGTTTTCTAGTCAGTTTTCTACAATTTTGAAAGAAGTTGCTCTGTTCAGTGCCAAGTTGGGCAGCGTAACAAATAAAACTGCAAGCTGGACAACTGATGTAATAACCCAGAATATTATTAATAATGTTGTAATTTTAATTATATTTCATAACTTTTTTTTATTTGAAGGCTTTTATTAATTAAGAAATATGAGATTTTATATATAGTAGGATTCTTATGTAATTTATATATTGTTACGGACTTATTTGTAAAGTGTGTATGAGGGCTTATGTGTAAAAGAAGTTAGGGTAGATTTCTCTTTTCCTTCCCGCTTGTAGCCGTCATCATCCAAAAGTGGGGAAAAGAAGGCAGCCAACCCCTATTTCCATTGTCCTTCTTCTTGTCTTTATCCTTCCCATCACCATCATCATTAGCCATCACCACATCCTTATAAATTCCTTTATTCCTTTATTTGATCCCAGTTATTTATGCGGTTCGACAGTTCGATTTTCATTACAATTGCGAGGTATAAAGCTTCAATCTTTCTTCTTTTTGTATTATTCTGTGAAATGATAGGTTGGGTTTTATGCCTCAGTTGTATGAATAAATTGATTGAGTAATGATTTGTTTTAGGATTTGAGTTTTACACCAAAAAGAAGGACCGTTCGGAGTTGCTTGCTTTTGATCTCCTTATTTTATTAGAGGGTTTGACTGTCATAATCATAGGGAGTTGATTGGAGTTGAAGAGTGTCTCGAAGCCCGCTACTAATTTTATTTTCGTGCCAGACACTGTAAGTAATTGGATATCTATACCCTTTAGAATGTAATTTTCTAAAATGCTTGTTATTTGTAGTGTAGTATTTTCTATGGTTATTTTATGTGATGTGGTGTGATGATGTGCAATTATTAAATTGAAATTGATAAGGTTAACAGAGAGATTGAAGAATATTATTGGATTATTGGGTTGATTATAACTGAGTACAATATCTCCTATATATATAGAAGGGAACCACATGCTAAACTAACACATAATCGATATGAGACTAAATGTGTAATATAATATCTGACACCCTTTCTCAAACTCACGGTGGGTCGAATAGTGCGAGTTTGCCCACTAAGTATCGAAATCTCTGAATAGTGTGAGATTTGGTGAAGTCTGTTGTCTGCTGTGAAGAGGTAACTGAATGAAGAGAAATTATCCCTGCTTCAAAACGCTTACGAACATGGTGGTAATCAATCTCTAAGTACTTCGTTCACTCATGAAAGACCGGGTTGCTTGCAATGTGTAATTTACTCCGGTTATCACAATGAAGAGTAGTAGCTCCTGTAAGAGTGACACCCATATTTGATAATAGCCAACGAATATGAACAATCTCCCTAGTAGTAGTTGTCATCGCTATGTACTCAGCTTCTATGGAAGAACATGCAACAACTGCCTGGATCTTGCTTCACCATGAGATCAGTGAATCACCAAGAAATAGACAGAAACATGTGGTAGACCGTCTGGTAGTAGGATCACCATCCAAATATGAATTAGAATATGTACTAAGCTCCAGTTTGGAGGTAGAAGACATGAATAACGAGTAAGTGACAGTGCCCCAAAGATATATGAGGATCCTAAGAAGAGAACTGTAGTGAACCGATGTAGGAGCAAAAATAAACTGATTGACTATACTGACTGCATGAGCAATATCGGGTTTGGTCATGCATAAGTAGACAAGCTGCCCAACAATCTACTTGTATCTAGCTGGATTGGGAAGGAGCTCACCATCTGTTGGACGAAGCTTCACTTGGAGCTCTAAGGGAGTATCGGCTGATCGACTGTCAGAGAGACTTACAGTGGAGATAATGTCTAATGTGTATTTCTGTTTAGAAATGAGTATCTCCCGAGATTCGTGGGCAATCTCATATGGAACTGCTGGTAAATGTGTTTCTGGGTGGATGTAATGCCTGCAGAGTCGTCCTCAATAATAATCATATCATCAACATATAATAGTAGTACCCTCCCCTGCTGCGTCGACCACATAAACATAGAGTGGTCATGTGAACTCTGACTAAAACTGGCTTGTGTGATGACACGGCAAAAACACTCAAACCAGGCGTGAGGGGCCTAATTAAGACCATATAAAGAACATGGCGAGAAGGTGTGGTAAGGCCAGGAGAAGGATGCATGTAAACAACCTCAGATAAGGTACCATGAAGAAAGACATTCTTCACATGGTATAACGGACACTAATGGATGGCTGCAACGACAAGAAGAGTACGAACTGTAGTCATATGTGCAAGTGGAGCAAAAGTTTCATCATAATCAATTTCATGCTTCTGAGTAAAACCTCGGACAACTAGATGAGCCTTGTGCCGCTGAATGGAGCAATCAGGACAATATTTGACCTTGAAAATTCACTTGCAGCTAACAGGCTGGATGCCTACAGGCAGGGGAATAACATCCCAAGTACCATCCTGATCAAATGCACTAAACACCTTTGTAATAGATTTCTACCACTCAGCATATTGAATTGCATCCTGATAGGTTCTGCGCTCACGTGTGGAGTGTATAGCAATGAGATATGCATGAAACTATGGTGAGAAGGAAATTAGGGTGGCAAAACCAAACTGGTCAGAAGGACCAGTGGCATCAGGTGTATAACGTGCCGGTGGGATATCCGAAGTGAAACGTGTAGACTGATGTGTGTGTCATGCAACGGGGGGAAAGGGAGGTGGTATGTGTGCATGCAATGGGGGGAATACATGTGGTATGGGTGCATGATGTTGTGGTGGTGCAGGTGGTGTGGGTTCATGATGATGTGGTGATGCAGATGGTGTCTCCATAAGAGGAACAATAGGTATAACATATGCATGAGGTGGGAAATGAGCCAAAGGAGTGGGATCGAAGGGAATGCAAAAATTTATCCGGGGAGGTAGACCCAACAACTGGGAAATCGAGAATGCTAGTATCCTTAGGAGAGATCAAGTATTAAGGAGAGTCTTCCACAAAGGAGACATGGCGGGAAATACAGACACGGCCCGCAGAATGATCAAAACAACGATATCCTTTGTGCTTTGAACTGATGCTTAGGTGAACGCACTTTGCTGTGCGAGTGGTAAGCTTCGTGCGCTCAGTGAGAAGGAGGACATAACAGGTGCACCAAAAAATACAGCGCATACTGTAGTCCGGAGGGGAGTGATGAAGAGCCTCATAAGGTGTTGTACCAGATAAGGTAGATGAGGGAGTAATGTTAATGAGGTTAATAGAAGTCATGACAGCTTCAGCCCAGAAGGATCGAGGAACAGAAAAGGATAGTAAAAGAGCGCGAACTGTGTCAAGAGTGTGACGATGCTTGAATTCAGCTACACCATTCTACTCATGTGTGAGAGGACATGATTGTTGAAAAGTGTGTCGTGAAACTGAAGGATTGATCTCATAGTAGTGGAAGTGTACTCACGAGCACCGTTTCAGCAAAAATTCTTGATGCGCACATCGAACTGAGTGTGAATCATGCTCGTAAAGAACTAGTAAATATTAGGAATCTCAGATCGTTGGCGCATAAGAAAAAACCATGTGTACCGAGTGAAGTCATCGATGAAGGCAACATAATAAAAGATAACCTTTCCACAAAGGTACAAGATAAGGTCCTCATATGTCAAAATGAACAAGTTAAAAAGGATGGGTGGTTTGAGAAGTAGTTTTTTTATTAAAAGGGAGTGCAATGTGTTTGGCCAAATGAAAACCCAGACAATTAGACAAATGTGTAAAAGAAAGAGAACCAAGGACACCACTACGGACTAAAGTCTTGAGTCGAGACTCACTAATATGACCTAAACGTATGTGCCACAGACCGGCATCAGAGGACACAACACTAGTAAATGTAGGATGAGATTTATGTGCATGAAGAAAATATAGATGATATAGATGATACTTTTGACTAGCACACCCAAACTCCTGACCAGTATGTGAATCGGTAATAGAATAACCTGAAGAATCAAATGTAACGACTAGACCACTATCGCACAACGAACTAATGGAAATAAGGTTCACGGATAAATGGGGAGCATAAAGAACATAAGGTAATGTGAAAGTAGGAGAGCTAACAGACCCTGAGTGTGTAGTGAGAAGTTGTGAGCCATCGATTGTGTGAGGGATGGAGAATGAGAGGGAAGTGCAGTGCTAGTGGTGAGCAGTGTGTAATTATTAGTAAGATGATGTGAGACACCAGAATCTAAAATCCAGGAAGAATTCATACCGGGAGTAATAGATAATGCAGGGGCAGAGGAGCCAGCAGTGACAGACTGACCCAAGAGCTGAAGTTCCAGCTGAGCGAGGCGATGCTAAAAATTGGCCCAGCAGAATATGGCAAAGTCAGAATAACGGTCATGACCGAAGATGTAAGGAAAGAAGTACTGCGAGGAGAAATAAGATCGGTGTTGTTGTGGTCGGGATCAAAATGAGGATAAAGATGTTGTTGGTGTTGGGATCGAGATATGGAGTTAGATGGTGCTACTGGTGCCGGAAGAAGGGGTGGAGCAGGGTTAGGGATGATGCTGAGAGGATGGAGGAGGCCGTAATCACGATGGTGGTGGCGCTGCTACTGTCTGAATCTGGATGGGGATCAAGATGTGAGGGAGAGTGAATGGAAAGATGTAGCAGTAGGGAATTCGGCGGAGATGGAAAGACACTGGCGAGACTGGTGTTCCATTGGAGAAGTTCTAGTACCTTCAAAAAAAAATTGACCTGTAACTTTTTTTACCTTTTTTTGGATGGCAAAGGCGGCTGTGGCAGCAGCAACAGACAAACAGAAGGAGAGAGAGGGGTAAATTTAGGGTTGATTTAGGGTTAGGATTTAGGGTTAGGGGTAGGGGGAAGATCTCATAGGAGTTCGAGTTTGGATGTGGAATGGGTTAGGATTTTGGTTGTGGTTATGGATTAGGATTTGGGTTTGGTTGTTGTTCTTGTTGTTCTTGTTCTTTCTTATCCTCCTTTCTTATCATCTGCACACTTTTTCTTCTAATTTTGTTTATCACATTTGCATTATTTATTTCTAATAAAAACCCATAGGCCTAAGGATCAGCTTAAATCCCATTAGATTAAAAGAAAAGCCCATTAGTTAATCTATATTTTTAATAAATATTTTTTATCCTACACTTGTCATGTAACAACATGTACAATCAAATAAATAACAACTAACTAAATGAGAAGTGTGCACATGTGGAAAATCAAAGAGTTGGCCAATTCTTGAAGGAGATGAAGAGTTAGGAGTATGTGGTAGTAATGGTGAGTGGGCAATTAGTGAAGGGGGTTATGTAGATTATGAATTTGAACACTTAATTTGGGTAGTAGAAAAGTCTTCTCAAACCCTATAAATACCACCACTTTTCTTCATGAAATCTTGCACAAAAAATCAAAAGAAACAAAAGATAAGAAAGGTAAGAAAAGAAAGAGAGGAAAAGGAAAAGAAAGTTATTTGAGTTCTTGCTTGGAGGAAGGAAGGCTTGCTAAAGAGGAGAAGGGAGTCGCATTCTTGGAGCTAGGAGCCATCTACTAGGAGTTCATTTTCTTTCTTCAAATAAGGTAGGTGACTTCTTGAACTTTCTAAATCCAGTATCATGCATGTGTAGGAATTAATATTTAAAATTGTTTATACATATGAGTAGTGGTTAATTTGTGATGGTGATATTTAGAATGAAAATGCATGCTAATTTAAAGATTATCTTGTAGATAAGTTGAAATAATGTTGTTTGGGTGCATGGTAGTACATCTTGATTAAATTAAATGATTTGGATATGGAATTGTACACAAAGTTACTAATTCATGCAAAGAAAATTATTGTTTTGTGTTTTGTTTGCACTTCAAAAAACAATGTCTAATTAAATAGTTAGAATCTAGAATTAAAACTTTTTGAGAGCATCTTGTTTATGTCAGGAACATCCCTTTATAATTTCATAAGATTTGGAGGTCGTTTACTATTTTAATAAAATCTAAACTCAGAACTGATTAGTAGTTGACTCTTTGCTGGAAATTTGTACACATTTCGGTTTTTGATCAATTCAGCATTGTAAATGAAATAATTTGAGAAAAGTCAGAACTAAGAAGTTGTAGTAGACTCAACCTTTCTGAAAAGTCTAAGAAACCAAATTTTCACAAAGAATTGAATTTTATTTAAATTTAAAAGACTGTACAGTGGCAGTATTTCAGCATTTCGACCCTACTGTATATTTCGAAGAATTCAGGGTTATAGATACAGTATTTTGAGAAAACTTATAACTATGAAATTGTAGTATACTTGTACACCATTATTTTGATATAAATAATGCAAAGTTTCGCGAAGTATATGATTTTCTATGATTTTTACAAATAGCATGAAATGCAGTTTCTGACTTTGAATTTATTGATTTGCAAATTATACTTAAACGAGGTGATTGAAAATATATTCTCACTGTTTTAAGTTATAATTTGGGAAAATAAAGATCATATTCATGCTTAGATGAGATGTGAACTCAAAAAAAATATATATATGGTTAATGATGTTAGGAATTGGTTTAAAATAAATCAAAGGAAAATGATGAAATGAGTTTTCAATGATTAATTTTAAAAGATTATGTTTTAATCTTCATTAACTTGTATTGAAAAGGTTTTGAAGAATATGAAAAGTGTATTGTGAAATTGAATTGGTCGAGATTGTACTTGTTGATGAATAAATAAGAATGAATGAAAGAATTTGAATGAATTATGAATACATGAACATGAGTTATAAGGGTATGAATACCCCAAGTTGTTGAACATGAAAATATGTTGATTCTAGAGGCTTATTGATACCCAGGTACCGGCAAAAGTAATGGAAATGAATAAATGATTTTGGAGAAGTGGCCAATATGGGCTGTCATTCTCGGTATATTTTTGTGTAAGACCGATAAGAGGGTAAGCTAGCTCTAGTAGTATAATTTATTCATGTTCAAACTTAAGAATTAGACACTAAATGAAGATGTAGTAAACTTGGACAAACGTAAGTGGAGGGCCTCTATATAGTCGGGCGGTGGATTCTGGGACTATAGACCCAGTCGGGCAGTGGATTCTAGGGCTATGGTTGCTTGCGATGGAGGTGAGCCTTAATTAAATTCTGGATTATGATTGATCGGATGGTGGATTCCGGGATCATGATTAGTCGGGCGGATAGTAGGCCGTACTCCAGTGTACATGTGTATACCGGGGCTAGAGGGACACTTGCGAGATGTTCGCACGATGAGGATTCTGTATAGTCGGGCGGTGGATCTTTGGAACTAGAATCCGTACTCGTGGAATGTCTAAACTTTGTTTTATTACTGGGTAGTTATCACTGCGAGGGATTAAACCCTTTAATGTGGAGTACGTAGGTACTTGTCCTCGGACCTATGTAGTATGGGACGCATAGAATCCGAACAAGTATGCATTAGTGTCATTGTAGTATAACATCTGCATTAGGCATTAAGTCATATCATACACTGACATGATTATGATAGTCACTCTTTACACTTTTATATGCATTCAAGTTTGTGATTGTTAAAGTAAGAGATTTCGTCATAATACAGCATAGAGAGGATCGCTGTTTATAACATTGCGTCGGTTGTAAGCAACTGACGTGCCCCACAGATTTTCAATGTAGGGCTTGATTGGATTGGCAAGGATTTAAAGATGGTTGATGATAAAGATTATATTTAAGCTACTGATATTAGAGTTGTAATTCTTGTTGTATTTTATTCTGCTGTGTAACTATGTAATAAACATTGTTGTGTAATAAAAGAAAAGTTTTAATTTCCTTGTACAATTGTACGAAATAAAGTAAAAGATCATGTTGAGCTACGAATTTTCGTATTTTGGTATTCGGGGCGTTACAGCTGTAACCATGCTCAAGCCACTTACTCGCTAATACTGCAAAACTAACCAGAACAGGTGGGCACGACAGTTGAATACAACAGATGCAATACTATATTAATAGTAACTCACCAAAGTCTCACAATCACAAACATGCCATACAACATAAAATAAAACAATGATAAAAGACTCATAAAATCAACAAATGAAACTACAGTAAATGAATAAGTGTGTCGGGAAAATAAAGGGAAAATGCATAAAACAATATCCAAGAAAATACAATGCACACGATGCACACTAATGCATACTTGTTCGGATTCCATGCATCTCATTCTACATAGGTCCGAGGGCAAGCCCTTAGCGTTCACCACCTTTTAGGGTTCAGTCTCTCGCCATGAAAATTACACCAGTGATAGAGACAAGATTATACACTCCGTGAATAGACCTCAGCCCTGATACGCAACCTGCCAAGTTGTACAAGTGTAAACACGCAAACATCCTGCAAGCATCGCTCTAACTTTGGAGAATCACCTCCTTGTCATATATCCCGCGAATAGGCCTGTCGACCCTTAACGTGCAGATCCACCGTACCCTCCGCGAATAAGTCTGCCAACCTTCAACGCGCAAACATACCGTACATTCCGCGATGCTGACCCTCGACGCACGAACATACCAAATCCGTCTCACTTCTAGACATTCTGCGAATAAGACAGCCTATCCTCAATGCGCGAACATACTAGAGAGGCACAACAAATACACAGTCCTGGAATACATTCGTCTGACTTAAAACAGAGTCCATACTTACGTTGCCCAAGTTCCATCACAACTCCCAACTTAGTGCATGTCCTTAGATTTGTAATGAGTACAACCTGACTCACCTAGCACTAGCTCTACCCTACCGAACTTCACTTGCCAATCCAGGAACACTAGCCCCTCAGGCTAATTTGCTACAATCGAAATATCCACTGCCGGTATTCTTGGGATCGCTTAGTATCTAGTGCTCCCAACTCAATGCCTCAAGCGTCCATCCAGGGTTCTCACAATAACCCAAATCACAATAAAAAAACCCCACTTGGTTTGATCATTTAAAATATTCTTTATATTCTCTTTTCTGAAAAACAAAACTTTTTCCACAACACCACGTCTGTGAATCAAAATCCCAAACAGAAATATCTCATTCCAAAAATAAACATTTGTACATCCATAAATCTCTTCACTGTTCACATTTCCTTTTAATAAACCGTTACTACCATAAAAGACTCTTTCTTATTTGGAAATAAAATCCAATCCACAAAATCCTTTAAATTTCACTTTTAAATCTCATTTTCCATACATATATAAAACTCATTGAATTTCTCTTCAATCCAATCAACTTAAATTGAAACAAGTCTCTTTATTGTCTGGGATCTCATCCATAAAATATGAAATTCTTTAGTTCTAAAAATCTGAAATATCACCTATTTAGGAACTGAAAATAAACCCTCTCTAAATCCCAAATTTCCATATTTAAATATAGATTTGCACCCGCAAAATTATTATTTGATCACATTAAATATGAAGCTAGATTCCCACAAACCATGAAATTCGCACATTCGAAACTTGATCAAAAGAATCAATTAAACTTCATGCAAATACTAGATTCAAATACATACAAATACTCATCTTCCATATCTATAAACATAATGGATATTTAGTTAATTAAGCATCCAAAAAAAAAAAAAACACAACCCCCGGGTTTCGAACCCGCGGCCAAGCACAGACCTAGAGCCTAAGCACACGCCAACCAGTAAGTCCAACCCTACAATCTATCATTTTGGTGCTTAAAAATCTAGATGAGTCGATTTGAAACCGAACCCACTGTTCAACCCTAACCCTAGGGTTGAGCACCGAAACTCTCGTTCATGATTCATGGTATATTACTGAGTAAATATTAATGGAATTAATGTATGAAACTTCAATCTTTGATTCATCAAAATTTTCACAACAAAAACCATAGATATTTAATAAAAATTCCATCTTTTAATTACTCAAATCATGTTTCTTGAATCATACAATAAGATCTACACATCTGCAATAACATATAGGTTCATTAGATCTTTTTCCATAAGTAAAACTTGATCTTTCATGCATAGACACTCCATTATTCAAGAACAAAATATTTTAGATCCATACACAATCAAGATTCAATTTTTATGCCTCATGATCGACAATCTCATGTCATACATACATCTCTACAAATACTACAATCATGATACATACAATCCATGACTAACAAGAGTTCATCCCTAGCATGATACTATATATTTATGAGATAAAACATAGCAAGAGAACACTCTTGAAGAAAATTGATACAACTAGTAGTCTTCTCCGCCAAGCAATAGAACTACTCCCCAATAACTCAAGAAACAACCAAAAATAGGAAAAGAAATGCAGGCCGAAATTCCTACTGCTCATATTTATATAGCCGGCCCAGATTTTAGGGTTTTTTTAAGGAGTTTTTGAAATAAAGTCCTTCTATAAACCCAAATTGCATTATTCAATTATTCAATAATTAAGTAATTATTCAACTATTTTCCATTATGTTATTACATTTTTTGTTTTAAAAAGTGTTGAGACTTTTTTAATTTATCTTTTTTGCAGAATTATATCGTTTTCATTTGAAAATTTTGTCGTATGAAATTGGCTATGTCGTAGAATAATCGGTTTATCAGTACCAAATTGATATTGAAATAAGCGATTGTCAAAATGGGTAGTGATTATTATTGTGAATATATATCGGGTTATGAGGAAATTTGAGAATTTTGAATTTAAAGATTAAGAGTGTTGATTTTAGGTTACATTTACCAAATTTTATTAGTTTTTGGGATGGAAGTTTTATTAGTTTTTGGGATGGGGGATTTTATTTTTAGTATGATATTTTGGATGATCGCTTTATCTAATTCAACAATTTGTTCGAATAAAGAGAAATTTACACCTTCGTTTGCAACAATGTATGATGCATCCTATGTTCCGAGAGAAATTTAAGAGATAAGAATGAATAGTTTGGTAACTTTACGAGGACTATCCATGTCCTATGTAAGGAGCTTGCTTGGAACATGATTGGTTCTTCCTGCATAAATTAGTTCGGTCAACCCGGACCCGAATTGGACTATGGATAGCCTTCTGGCGGAGCTACAATCCATAGAGGCCAAGCTCGGTCCTCCGATGCCATCGCCTCTCAAACAATTGCCTGATTCTAGGTGAGAACTTTGGTGTTAGTTTCATCTTTGATGTTGTTGATATGTTTTGCAGGTTGTTTATTGTTTTGTTATTTTGTTGTTTTGTTGTTTGTTGTAGGGAGTTAAGTGGAGGAGATGGTTGGAAGTGGTAGGAAGCCGTTTGTGATGAAAGTGTCGGATGGCGATATGGATATTAATTAAATGAGTGATGGGAGTGAGGATGAAGTGGAGAGGGATTCGAGTTTGGTGACTGGGGCTCAATTTTATTTCAATGATATTGAGATGATGTACATATTAAATTATTAATTAATAAGATTGTTTAATAAAGATAGTTTATCTAAAAGTTTGCAAATAATAGTGTTGAGTAAATTATCTTTATTTTTTTAAGATTATGATAGATGTCCTTACATTAGAAAGTAATGCATACTATTGTTTTTATGGTATAATCAACATATTATAACTATATATTATGTTAATGGGTCTACCCTCTATCCTCTTTCTCTATTTTGGATTCGTATCAGTTTTGTTGTATGTTTAGGTAAGGAAAAATTAAATGTGATCAATGCTCATTGTATGATTAGTATAACTTACGTTTCCAGCTATCAAGGAAGCTCACTTTTTATGGCTGCTATAAGGATTATATAGTAAGCTTATTATCATTTCAGTCTGTTCCTGTTTATAAATTGATCCTCATTATTCTACTAGGTTAGTTGTATCAATCTACTAATTTTATTCCACTCGATTTAATGTCAATAGATTTTTGTGTTAAAAATGACATTTTTACAGATGCGATATCAAAGTTGGAGAAGGCATTGGAGATTAATTCGATAAAGTAATATGCTTTAGGGTGTTTGGGGAATGTGCAAACTTCAAATGTGTTTTATATGCCAGATAACGATGAGTCAAAGCTGATTTTTACCAAGGTGGTGCAGCGTTTCGAGTGAGCAGTGGCGAAGGTATTGGTTTTTTCCTTGATAGTTATTCATGAAGATGCTCAAAGGTGGGTGAAAAACGATCTTTTTGGTGAAATGGAATGATTGTGTTAAAAATTGGATTATTGTGTTAAAAATTAGATTTTTACAGATGAGATATCGAACTTGGGGGAGCAATTGAAGATTAACCTGAGGAAGCACGATGCTTTATGGTGTTTGGGGAATGCACACACTTTGAGTGCATTTTATACGCCGAATAACGATGAGGGGAAGGTGCTTTTTATGAAGGTGGCGCAGTGTTTCGAGCCGACAGTGGCGGTGGTATTATTTTTTTTTTTCCTTGATGGTTGTTTCATTGTTGAGGAGTTGGGGTGAGTGTTGTGTAAAATATATTTGATTTTGGTTTTCTTTGTTGGTTTTTAGGAGCCAGATAATGAGTATGTGAAGTCGTTCAAAATGTCAATGTATGATTTTTATGATTTTTACAATGAAATGTTCTATGCAATTATAATTATATTATATTAACTAAAAATGTCTACCCCCTCTCTTATTGAGAGGGTTTTTTAATTTAGCCAAAGAAAAGGGTCATAGGTGATTATGGTAGCTACAAAATTAAATATATTCGCAATGAAATTTTTTTATTATTCTTTTAAAGCCGCTCAAGGAACATTAAAAAACTCCTATCTTGAAAACATGATAAATGTTGTTATTTTAAAGATGACATTCATGCATGTATTTTGAGAATAAAGTATGTCAATTAATAAATTTCAAGATGATATATTATATCTATATCTATATCTTATACTAATAGTTGAGAGAGAGTCTACCCATCTCTCCTTTCTCTATTTTGAAATAGAAAAAGGAAAGGCAAAGTAGGAAATCTCATCGATTAGTACGTGCAACACGCACATTTTTATAGAATAAAAATAAAACCAAAAACTCCAAACCCTCACACTGCTCTCACCTAAAAACTCCTCACCCGCATAGTACGCAGCCCCCCCTCACCCGCACACCACTCGCCGCACTCACGCAACCCCCATCCCCTTCACACTGCACACCGCTTGCCGCACCACATGCTGCACACCGCGCTCCATGCCGCTCTCTGACCCTCAAGTTTTTCTTTGCATATCTCAATCGATTTAGAAAAGTCATTTCTCTCCCAATTTCTTATATTTTGTTTCTTCAAATTTTGTTCCAAGTACATATTTTTTTCGATTTACACGTGAAATTAGGGATTGATGACTACAAAAGTCCTTAATTTGGTGGTGAGGAGAGGGCAGGAAAGAGAAAGCTAGAGGAGATGTAATTGTTGTTTTATCAAACCCTCCCTCCACCCTTTCTTTTTCTTTTTGTCTGTTGAATCAATGTGATGTGAAGAAGAGAAGGAAAGAAAACCCCAGTGATGTGAAGAAGAGAAGAAAATAAAATCCCTCTGGTTAATTTTAAAATAGCTTACTGTAAATAAAGGAAAGGAAAGGCGTTGGTGTAACACCCCAACTATTTTTTTTTTTTCCGAAAACTAAACCTCGAAATTCAATTCTTTCAGTTTCTATATCACTTTAACTATAAACTAAGAAAGTTATACTTCAGAAAAATTTTTGGCAGAATTTCCCCTGTAAATTTTGCCTCGAAACACAAATAGCTTACGGAATTCTGCTCAAAATTCCGTAGCTCACAATACACACAATAATTTCACGGGCTCCCCAGGGCCAAAATGAGCAGAAACATACAGGCAATATAATATAATGCTCTGATGGCCAAACTCATAATGGATTATCAAATATTCAATAAAAACCATAAATTCCTTTGAAAACAATAAGAATTTTTGTAAAGATTTAGAAAAACCTTTTTAAAAACCAACCACAGAACCCAATACTCCACAACGAGGTGGGTACGGGCTTTCTCACCTCATCACAGCACTATATACATATACCTTTACCATAATACAAAATAATACATCAACTATTCACTCTTCTACTTATACTAAATACATAAATAATCTAACATCTCAATAAAATAAATTCATAACTCTATCACAACCTCGCCATGCTGCTACCAACCTGCAAGAGAGTTAGGGTGGTCCACTCTCAGGGAGGGACCCCCCTAACCCCCAGAAAACATCAGGGGTTAGCCATTTCTGGTGTGAGTATAATTTAAAAATCTAACAAATAAATTAAATTGTATAACGAAAATAATTTAAACTTACAAACATCAAGTAAGAAGATACATTTTGAACCTCTGAACTTAAAAAACATCATCAATACGGCTTTATATTCAAATACTCTTCAAATCTGTATCAAATTATAAAATTACCCATACTCACACATTCCACTATATATTTCACATCAACCTCATATCTATCCTTAATTTATATTCGCACAATACGAATTTCCATTCAATCCATTCCTTTTCAATTTGAACCCCTAACCCGAATATTCGTTTCTTCACAATTATCATCATATTAGCATTTCGCTACCTATATAAATATCACTAACAAGATGCTATTATATCTTTCTTTAATAACCATTTATATGGATACAAACTCATAACACAACATACTTTCTGCATTAATCATTTTCATAACCACTTTCATAGTACAAGTATTTATTTTATTGTATTAAATCATGTATCACATCAGAAACATATGCATTCATTCCCTTAATGCCATATTCATTCACATCATATAACACAAACATAACCTCTCCTTACACATTATAATTAACTTGCATTTCATCAGATCATCGCCGTATCACTTATACGAATGCACATTCTTATTGCATCAAAACACATTTTATAGCTCATTCATAACTCACTACACCACTTTAGTAATTTCTCTTTCTTATACACAATAAATCTTATTATCATTTTCACTTAATCCCCAAACACAGTCTGGGGCCACCACATATCACACCCCATAGCCGATAGCTTGGGTAATAATCACTGTACCTCAAACACACAGTTTGGGTAATATCACATCACATCTCAAGCCGACAGCTTGGTTATTAATTCACTTCAATCACTTATCATCTTCACTTTATTTCATTTCTCATTTCCATTAATCATTACCACTATTATACCAACTCACCCTGCGAATTATGCCAAGGTAGGTAGTTCCCACAATTTCCACAGAAATAGCGGGCAGGTAGTTCCTTGACACAATTCCAAGGTGTAACAACTCATATCAAACTGTATTTTACTTTAATGATCACATGCATGATACAATTAATTCGTATTATTCATAAGAACACACGTCACTTTTATTGTTATCTTCATCTTAAATTAACCACGTACTGCATTTATCACTTCTTTTCATACACTAACTCATAACTCATTTTCTTTCACATTTACTTCATTCACAACTACTTTCTTTCTCATCCACAATTCACAATTCACGATCCACTTTCTTTACTTCCACATTTATTATTAACACTTATTTATCTTATTAGTTTGTCGACCAGTGAGCCACAGTATCCCAACATACTGAAAGCCGACAGCCCAGTACACACGCGGCCCGATGCTCACACAGAGTCTTACTCGTCCGAGACTACGTCTTCCTCCTAGCCGAACTAGCGAGGGAAAAAGCCACGCCCCAGGTAAACTGGGTACTTCCTCGCGACTGCTGTCATCGAGGAAAAAACACCACGCCCCAGGTAAACTGGGTACTTCCTCGCGACTGCTGTCATCGAGGGAAAAACACCATGTCCCAGGTAAACTGGGTACTTCCTCCCAGCCGATAGCCAGGAGGGAAAAACCATGCCCCAGGTAAACTGGGTACTTCCTCGCGATAGCTGTCATCGAGGGAAACCGGGCCTCAAGCCAATAGCTTGGGCGATAAAATCCACTTACCCCAAACATAGTTTGGGTCCACTATTCCCAAGCCGGTCCTTGGGCGTTAGGAGGTCTAGCCCAAACCCCCAGGATTGCTGTAGGTACAGGTCAATAAAACCATTTGTTATTTCATCTTTTCATCTTATTAAATCAACACAAAGCATCATAGCTTTTAATTAAACAATTGCCACATTCTTGACTTTAATCATGTGAATAATAACACATTTTATTAACACTTACCATCTTATCTTTTATCTTGCATTTGATGCAAATCTGATGTCCACGATATAATTATCATCTCCGTAAATCACATATATACATACACCTAGTCATTTAACATATAAACCAACATGTCATATTATTGCATATCACGAATGCACCACGTTATTTATTTTTCCATAACATCACCCATTATGAATACTATGCTATTTACTACTCCATTAAATCACATATAAGCATACACCATGTTACATCATAAATAAAAGAATTATAAGGTGTTAGTCTGTATCGTAAGCGTGTCAAAATATATAATTCCTCACAGAATAATATCATATTATTACCCATTAATTCACTTCGAACATAATTAAAATGTAAACATGTACCCAATTATTAATTTCATCAACTATTGCATCACACGTCATAATCATCTATATATATATCACAAATACACACCACACATGCGGGTTTCCCAGAAAAAGGGGCCAAAATCACTTATTTCCTCTAATTAAATCTTATAATATCTAATTATAGCATACTAGCTCATACACCATGCTCCATGTAATCATAATTGCCTATAAGGGCCTATATGCCCCAAAACATGCACAAAATGTGCACTGGACAAAAATATGCATAAACAATCTAATATAATTAGTTTTTATACTTCAACACATCACAATAACCCATACTATAGATTTTATATACTTAAAATAGTCACTTTCACCACATATCTCAAAAACCCATTTTAGATCCTTAAAAATCCGTATTTTCAACAAAAACCCACTTTTAGCATAACTCCCACAAAACATATCAAAAGGTCACGAAATTCGGCCACAATATAAAATATTTACAATTACACATACTCACCTGACGGATCGAGCAAATGATGTCCCACGTCCATCCTGTAGCCAGTCGAAGTTCGACTTTTTCCACCTAAATAGGAAATTATAGGATCAATTAGCATGAAACTCAAAACTCGACCTACGGATCTCCAAATTCAAATCCGTCTTCACCCACATGTCACAAATAACATATGTAGGCGAGCTGCAACGACGGATTTCAAATTCGAACCCCAATACAAGAACTTACCTATTGATAGGAGGCTTTCTAATAGGAAAATTTCCTATTTCCTAATTTCTTCAATCTCTTTGTCCTAATATCTCAAATTAGGTTTAACACCAATAATAAGACTCTTCTACACCTCCGAATTCATCAAATTCTCACCTCTATATCGCTCGGGCATTTCACTGAATACCCGGCGTGCACAAAATTTATACTTTCATTCTCCCTCTTTTCCATTAAGTTCTAAGTCTACAAAATCTCTTCTAAATTCATATTAATACTCTCACACCACTCCACAACCTCCTATACATTTTCTAAACTCGCTAGAAGCAAGTTTCTTACTCCACTTCACATATTCTAAAATTTGGCTTTATGCCAAAATTAGAACTTCACGATTCCACCATAATATGCACCAATCCTAACTTCTAACATGTTCTATATAATCTCTTTTACAAACCCAAAACTCTAATTTATTAACAACTCGCAATTTCTCTAACAATCCACTAATTCCTTAAATCTTCCACTTCCAACCTCTCTAAATCTCTCTACCAAAATAATCCTACTCCATAAAAATTAACCCAAATAAATTTTATACAATAAAATAGTTAGGGTTTACCTTTTCGAAATCCTTTCGAAAATCCGACACTTCGATGATGTAGAGAACCCTTCTATTAGCATACCCCTCAGTTTAATTTGGATTTGGTGAAGAATCCAAGTGGATTTGAGGAGAGAGAGACCCGAAAGTTAGGTTTCGGCCTCACTGGTTTCGTTCGGAAATGGGAAAGAAAGAAAGAACGGAGAAGGAGGAGGAAAGCAGGGGGGTGTTTTATAAAAATATATTAATAATAATAATAATTAAATAAGGCTATTAGCAAATAAACCCCCAATACCCTAAAGTATTTCCAATAAACACCAACTTTATACTCTAATAATATTAATAATACAAAATACATTAAATCATCTCATAACAATCCTCCAAAATTATAAAATAAAGTAACTAATATTTCTTCACATAAAATCTCAACTCATTGGCTTCAACATATCATCTACACCAATCCAATTAAAATATCCATACCAGTATCAATAAGATATCACTTAAAATAATTCTCACCCCTACGAAATATAAAAACAAATATTTTCGGTATTTTAAAATCCGAGGTGTTACAGTTGGAATTCAAAGCAATGAATAATGAATTGATGAAGAGCCAGCCATACATACATTAATTAATTAATAAAGAAACAGAGAAACATGATCCTACTTAAAATAAAAAATAAAAAAAAGAGGCAAAAATACATATATATGAGCATTCACAGTCGTTTGCTAAATATGCATAATATGCATATTTACATTCAAAAAGCGCTGCAGTCGTTTGCTATTTATGCATTTTTTGCATTTTTTGCTAAAGTAGATTGCTATATATGAGAGTGGATTTGAGAGAAATGCATATTATACAGTACGTAACTTCACTTTGCGTCCGACGAAAAAAATTATTTTTTATTCCTCCGATGCAACTTCACTTTGCGTCCGATAATTTTTTTTTTTAATTCCGTAATTAAAACCCAAAAAAGACAAAACCCTCGGACGCAACTTCAAGTTGCCCCAGTGGGTTTTGGCCTTTTAATTATTATTTTTTTTAAAAATAAAATTAAAAATAGTTTAAATTATTAAAAAATTCGAAAAAAAATTCCCAAAAACCGTGGGACACAACTTCAACTTCCGTTTGTCACTTTTTGATTTTTTCTTTATAAAATTTTTTCCTTCCGACGCAACTTCAACTTCTGTCTAACAATAAAAAATTATTTCATTAATTCATTTCGCCCTCGGACGCAACTGCAAAGTCTGTCTTGTTTTTTTAATCTTAAATTGCTATAAAATAGTATTGTACGCACTGCAGCATAAACTAAAAAGCTATATGTATATATGAATTTATCCATTTTTTGACATTCACAACTGTGGATGCTCTAACAATATATAATAATAATAATTATTTACTTTTAAAAGGAGAAGATCATTCATTCTACATATAGATACATCAATCAAGAAAGGTAACAATAATTGATTAGTTCCCAGTTACGAGAAAAGCCAAGTGTAGGTGTAGGGTTTTTGAATGAAATGTGTATGTGATTCGTCCTATCTTTGATTGTAAAATTGGAAATGAAGTAGAGAAAAAATTGGTGAGAGATAGAGTAGAGAGATGGGTGGGTGTCACTCACTACTGTCCACTCACTCACTCTTGATTGGAATGTTTTGTCCCCTTAATTTGATTGTTGAACGGTTGAGATATTTAGTAACATTTCAGATGAATTAGTTAGGTGTAATGTTTAATGCTGAAATTCATTTAAAACCTTGAATATTTGTGTTTTTATATTTTTGAGTCCATTGACAACATTTTGATGAGCAGAGAAGCCTTCATTTGGTGATGAAATAACCGAATGAGGAAGAAAATGATAGAGTTGTTCTAGATTGAATGATAGTCTCTCTAATTAAATTATTGAAAAGTCATTAGATTTTGGACAACATTTCAGTTGAATTTAGTCAGGTTTTATGTGTACTTAATTTGTATCTTCTCAAAACGTAGAATCTATGCAACCGATTAATCTTAATCCTTAAATTAATATTGCTATCAACTTTCTTGAAAAAGATAATATCTTTTTATTTGATTTCGATATTGATATGTATGAATATGACTAAATTTTGAGCTTGGAGATTGTGTTTTTTATAAGATCTTTGCTACATAATTGTTGAATGTTGATAGACTTGATTATAATTATAGAGGAAAAAAAATGTATATATTGGTAGGTTCTGGCGATTTTTTTATTGAATATTATTGATGTTTTAATACATTTTTGGTAAAGTATGTGCAATTTGCATATGAGGTGTACTAGTTATTTCTTAAAAGGTATGTGCAAGTTTGCACAAGGGGCATACTAGTATTATAACATTATAAAAGCTTTTGTAGTTGTTCCTTGTATTTCCAAATTTTGGGAAATTTGGCAAAAAAAAGGTGCTGCAGTCTTTTCCTATATTTCAAAATTTTGAGTTTTGAGGAACAACACTCTTCTATATTTGAGAAGAGATATAGGAATTTCCAAATTATAGCAATTTAAAGATGAATTTTTGCCCGTCGAAAATTTTAACCGTTATTTTGTTCAGGCGCAAGATGATCTATTGTTTTACAATATTTTGATTTAAAAAAAACATGTATTGGACGGGAGATCATCTCTCAACACATTTTTTATTTTTTATTTAAAAAAATCGGATGAGAGATCATCTCCCATCCATGCATGTACTTAAAAAAAATCTCGGACGGGATTTGATCTCCCATCCATGTATTTTTTTTTCAAATGTGAAGACATATTTCTATCGAATTAGGCCTATAAAACTTTTTATGCATACATATTCGGATTTAATTGAGATTAAATTAAGATTCATAATAATAATAACTCTCGGATGGGATTTCATTTCCAGTCTGTGCATGTTTTTTTTTATATAATGAAAATCTTGGATGGGAATTCATCTCCTATCCATCATTAAAAAAAACTCATATTGTGTTCAAATGACTACAACTTGAACTCAAAATTCCTATTTCTAAATGCGAAATATGAAAATTTTGAGTTATAACTACTACAGATGCTCTAATAATGATAAGATAAGATAATGCAACACTAGCATGAATTTAAAATACAAATACTAATTTAGATATTCACACTTTTTGTAACACCCCACAAAATAAAATGATTTATTTTTCATTATTAAATAATATTATATCGGTAAAGTTGACTATTTTGACTATTTTCTTGAAATTACAATTTTGCATGTGCAACACACGTGCAAAGTTAGAAAATTTTGAATTCTTCAAGTTTTATGGTTAATGATTGATTTTCATCATTTATTTATGATATTTTAATTTTCAAATTTATTTGAACTTATTGGGCAATTTTATAAATTTGTCAATTTTACACGTGCAAAACACGTGCAAAACACGTGCAAATATTTTTGGGGTGTAAATCTCCACATTTAAATTTCTGAATAAATTCTCCTATTTATAATTGAGTATATCCTAAATTTTGGGAATTTTCTGAATAAAGAAACTATTTTTATAAATACTTCGAAAGAGAGGAACTTTATGTAAAAAGCCGTTTGGACCTCAAACAAATAATAAAAATTAGTTTTTTCTGATTTTTGGGCTGGCCATGGTCATCATTGAAAATAAAATCTATTTAAATTTAATTTAGAGTTGATTTGGTAAAGATTTAAACAAATATGGTATTTTTACAAATATGAAATTTAGGTTGGATTTTGTGCAAATGTTTTATTGGAAAGTAAAAGTCATAAATTTTTACTTGGAAAATATATTATTTATTAGTAGGTATTATTTGTGAATTTTATGGATTTTCTGATATCTATTTGATATATTTGCAAATATTACAAAGAGAGGGACTTTTGTGCAAAATTACCACTTTGAGTACAAATCCAATTTTTATTATTTTCTGGGCTATTCTTGATGGTTGGATAACTCAGTAGTAAAAGGATTGAGTTTTATTTTAATTTATTTAACTTATTTAACTACTTTATTAAAGAAAAGTTTATATATGTAAAATAATAATTTGTTAGGGGATGTTTCCATAAACTTGTAAAACCCTAAAACTCCAGATTTCAGGCATATATTATGGCCACTACAGTCATCTCACTCCTCTGCAAAAATAAAATATTTTTTTTACTATTAATTTCTTGGAGTTTCAAAGCGATGATCTTGGATTTTGCAAAAGAAAAGCTTTTTCTTATTCTTTATTAATTCGATTGATTTCTTCATTGAGGTGAGCGATACTTTTCTCTTGTTTTGTTCTATATTTGTTGAATATGATGACTTGTCTGGTAGTATGCATGCTAGAAGATTATTTGTTGATGTAGTGAATGATTTTGGGTGATGAGTAGTTAAAGTAAGATCGTCATGGGCAAGAACATAACTTGGTGGATGATTGTACGTAAAAGATTGTTGAAGAATGATAGGAATCTGGTAGTTCTTCGAGATTTTTGCTCTCACATGCAGTGTACTTGTTAAACCATGTAGAGATTAGTTGTTATTGAGATTGTATGAATTAATATGCATAAGTGGTGTTCACTGTTTTCCTAAACCATGCTCTGTTTTGATTTTTGTATGAGAAAACTTGACTATTGTGGGGTTAGAAACAAATAAGTAGGAATTAAATTTGTGTTAGCGATGGATGTGCTCATGTATGATAATCACACATAATGAAATTATGAAAGGAAGATTGTAACACCCCGAATTTCAAATAAGGACAAACTCGGGATTTCACATGATCTTTACTTCACTTCGTACAATTTTACAAGGAATTTAAAACTTTTTATTCACAATACATCAGAGTTTCTTTACACTTGGTTTTTACACAGCGGAAGACTAAAAGATTACAATAATGGAAAACAACTTGTATAACTTAAACATCATTTGCAACATCTTTAACTTCTAAACAGCAACAGCATATCCACTTTATAACTCCATGAATAGTCCATTACCTGCATGTCAATCTGTGGGCACGTCAGTTACTTACAACTGACGAAATGTTATACACGGCTATCCTCTCTATGCCGGGAATAGTATAACGATCTCATACTTTAACAATCACAAAAAGATTGAATGAACAAGTAAAGTGTCAAAAGTGATTATTCTAAATATAAGTGTATGTCATGCCTTAATGCCTAATGCACACAATTCTACACTAGGATGACACTAATGCACACTTGTTCGGATTCTATGCATCCCATACTACATAGGTCCGAGGGCAAGCGCCTACGTTCTTCACAATACAGGGCTCGATCCTTCGCCATGAAAACTACCTAGTAGCAAAACAAAGTTCAGACTATTCCACAAATGTGAATTCCAGCCTTGGAGTCCACCGCTAGCTGTTATAACAGATTCCACATCGTGCGAACCGTCCCGTATGTGACCCTCTAGCCCAGTATATATATATATACATTGGAGACGGTAAACACAAAAATCCATCCGTCCGACTACTCAAGATCTTGGAGTCCACCGCCGACCCGTCCTCATAGTCCCGGATCAAAATATAATAATCCGTCTCCCACAGGGCAACCTCAGTCCACCAACTGGGTCTATACTCTTGGAGTCCACCGCCGACTATATAGAGCACCCCACTTACGTTTCCCTAAGTTTACTACATCTTCACTTATGTGCCTAAATTTTCTTAAGTTCAAGACATGAATAATTTCCATTCAAAGAATTAGTTTTACCTCCTACCGGACTTAATCAACAACTGCGAGATAGCCCCATGGCCATATCTCCAAATCATATCTCAAATATTTCTTTCAATAATGCCGGTATCGAGGTCTTACTAACTCTAAGTCATAAACTTTCATGTACAAGAAAACATGGGTACACATACCCTTTAATAATCATGTCTTAAACCTAGATATTTTCATCTTTCAAATTATTCACAAATGTGATTCAATGTCTCATCTTAATTTGTATTCATGAAGTCTCATTTTAATACTACTCATGAGTCTTTTATTCACAATCTTTCAAAAGCCATATTCTTCTTCATGAACAATACTTTCATCCATTTTTAAGTCACTTTAGCAATACATTTCAACCACATCAACATTTCTACACAAAATAAGAGTGTAATTCTTTCAAAAGAATTTGATTCACAACACAATATTTTTCTCTTTTTTAAAAAATAAGTGTCATACTCTTTACTAAATAGATTCTAATCATAGCCCAAATTTCTTTTTCAGTTTCCCTTCTATTTTCTTAATTGTACATGAAAATCTCAAAAAAAAACTATTTTTAATAATTTCTTCATTATGTTTTATGAACCCTAGAATTTTCCCAAAATGAAACACTTTTGAAAGTCAAACTGACCCACTTTCGAAACTATTTACCAAATTGACCTACTCATTATCAAAATTGCAGGTCTAGTTTCAACGGAACTTTTGAAAGTTTTTACCAAACTGACCCACTTTCGAAACTATTTACCAAATTGACCTACTCACTATCTGCTCTTAAGTTTATTTAAAAGAAAACAATGTTTTGGGCTTCGTAAGAATCGAACCCAGGCCGAACACAGAAGCAGCGCCCGGCCGAGCCAACAGGCCAGTTGCGCCCAACGTCCTAAACTCGTTTCTTGGGTTTTTGTCCCAACTTTCTGTTATTCTATTATCTTCAACACTCGATTTTTCTCTTGCTCTAATCTTTCATATAATTATGATTTGTTCGTCTATACTGAGTCTACTTTCTCACAGTAACTCATAATTTTATAATGCATAAAAATAAAACTAACTTTCAAATTATTACATGAACTTGCATTTATTTAATTCAATCAAAGTAGCACACTACATCTTTGCAATCAATGAGTTGAATAGCATCAAATTTACTTTACAAAAATATAGTTGCTTATCAAAAGAAAATGTCAACAATTATTCACATAATCAAAAAATCTCTACATTCATGTATACTAGTTTATGACAAACTAATCAATTATTCTTTTCTTATTATCAACTAACATAATGTTGATTAATTTTCTAAACATCGCATCTTTCATTACACCCTATGCATAGATTTGTTCTACTCTTTTTCAAAATCAAATTCTACACTACACATTTATTTTATTATTAGCATGCACATTATCTATAATTAGAAAGTAGAGAACACCCACCTTGATTGAAGCTTGAAAACTACAAGAGAATGGTTCCTTCTTGCTCCTAGCTTCACAAGCACCTCCTAGTCCTCTTCTCCTCCTAGCAAAAGCTCCAAGCAAGAGAACACTTCTTTTCTTACTCTCTTTCTTTTTCCTTTCCCACTTTTCTTTCTCTCTTGCTTCTCTTTTCTTTCTTCTCTTTCTCTTATTTATTTTATTTTTGGTGTGAAAAAGAATGAGAAATGAGTTGCTATTTATAGGACAATGCTAGGGACTATATTGCAAAATCTCCCACCTAATAACTTCTCATTTTAATTCTCTTTTTAATTACCCATCTTTTCATTTCTCAACTCCTAAAAACTCCCACCCTTTCATATACCCACTTCTCTAATTCTCTAACTCCCAAACTCTCTCTCTTCCCACTCCTTCCACACTCTCACCCTTCACACTCCAAACCGGCCTACCAGCACAGATTGTGCTGTTTTGATCCCCCAACGTGGGTCCCCTACTCCAATTACAACTTCACATTATTTATATACCTATTAATCCACTTATACCATATATGCTAAGCCCATCTCCTAATTCATTTATATACCATTATGCTTCCAAACAAAAATATCCAGCCCATATGCAAGACCTGATTCTCACCGTGGGCCCACCTTCACCATCACACCATTTTCATTTAAACCAAACCATACTATAAAAACCAACTTAGTATAAGTTCATGTATATACTATATATATGTTTAGTAAAAATAGTTTACCTAAAAAATTTTAAAATGTATCTAGCATGATTAAAATAAGTACACACACTCAAAAATTTATTTTAAAAACGGATACCAAAATACGTTCACCGAAAACACGTGCATCGCACGTGAAATATCAAAATGCAAAAATTGACTTTATTAATGAAAAACTATTAAATATAATCGAAAACAATATAAGAAAAATTATATTTACTAATTTCATGATGAAATCACTACACGTAGAAAGCACGTGCATTATACGTGCAGAAAGTCGAAAAATGCATTTTAATCAAAACAAGGGGAAAATAAATTTTTGTTTTATTACAAAGATCAAGTTTCGAAGAACTCTTCAAATATTTTCATGTACAGGTTGCGATTTTCAAAACTGAAATTTTGAGTGAAAGTTCGTGTAAGATTGATTTTGGTTGAAGCATGAACTAGCAAAACTAGATAAGATATGTCCATTGTATTATTGATCTAATATATACACTGTTTTCACCATGAAGAAGAATTTTAGACACCCATTTTGTGCATGTGCACAGTGTAGATGCAGGTTCCCCTTTCTTTTTAAATCCTTGTTCAAATATTATGGTTTAGGAACTCATTATATATGTATGCTGAAATTCACAGGCTAGTGTTCATGCCTGTGTGGGTAAATATATAAAATTAGTCATATTAGAATAAGTATAATGATGCTTTTGAAAGTCTTATTATATTTTTTCAACTATTAAGAAAACCAATTTTATATCTTTAATTAATTAGTAAGTTTGTTTAGTTTTGTTTGAGTATCAGGTTTTTTTTCGCTATAGATAGTTGCTACTGCTACATTACTGTGCAGGTGCATACATGAACAAGAATTCATCTTTACATACACATCCAGTATCTTTGTCTAAATAGTAGTTGTAAGTATAGTGTTTGGTAGTTTCTTTGTGTATGCATGGGAACTTTCTTGTCTAGTTATTATTTGGATCATAGTTTTTTTTTTAAGTATCAAATTTAATGTTTTCATCAATATACTTTCCCTTCTCAGGAGGTGACTGAATAATGCAAGTTCTGACTTCGAGTATATATGTCCTTCTTCTGAGTTTTTACAGGTGGTTGTAATTGTTGTTAATTAGTATATCTACGGAACCTATTGTTATTAACAGTCCACTCAGGCTACTGTTCATGCCCGTGTGTACTCTGTTGGTATTGTTTTCATTGATAGAACTTGATTAGTAGTGGGGACAAGAACACATAAACGAGATGCAAGGATTAACAGTAGATTGGTACGTGTATAGCCATCATGAAATGTGGGTTTGATAGCAAGAAATCAAGAGCTACGTACAAGGTTGAGTTTGAATTTTTTTTGAGTCTGATGATGGCTGAAACTGAAAAGTTAGATTTTGAGAAAGATACTGGATCCTTTTCAAGTTTTCTCTACTGTTTTTTTTTAATATGTATAACACCTTTTAAACAATGTGATGGTTCTAGATTTCTTAACTAAAATATGTAGACATTGGATGATTACAAACGTGATTCGAATTTGCATTGATTGAGGGAATTTCTCACTGTGAGTAAGTTAATAATGAAATGAAGTGATTAAAATGAAAGATTTTGTGCTGATGGTTGAGTTGTGAGTCTCTAGAGGATGTGTGAGACCCTAGATACCGGCAGTTGAGATTTTTGTGGTTTGGCCAGTTGTGGCTTTGTTGTTGGTCAGTTGAGTTAAGTTCGGTAGGGTATACAAACTCTAGGAGATTCGTAATTAATTAATTAACTCAATAAGATAACGACAGACACTAGATGGTGATAAGATGAAATGAGTGCAAACATGGGTTATGGACCTTAGTATGATCTACGGTGTGAGATAATTCCCGAAATTATCGAGGTGTGAGTAAAATAGTCTTCGGAATTACCTGCGGTGTGGGATTGATCTCCGGAATTATCGGGGTCGAGGCGACGCTCATGGGGTATTCGTGTGATGAGGTGCCATAGCTTGCGATGTGGGGTATTCTCGAAAATTCCCAAGTGTGAGTGAAATAGTCTTCGGAATTATCTGTTGATAAAGATTGACCTCCAGAATTATCGAGGCAGGGGCTAGATACTCATAGTTTATCTAAATCTCATAGTTGTCATCGTGGTAGGATTAGTTGCATAACGAGGGATTTAACCCTATAAAGTGGGGAATGATAAGGCTTGCACCGGACCTATGTAGTATGTGATGCATAGAATCCGATAAGTATGCATTAGAGAGTCATCATCTTGCATTTGTGTTTTCTTGACTTGGTTTTATGCATGATATTTTTTGTTTTCCTATACTTGACACCTAGTCTAGTTTCACTCGATGTTTTCATGTTTTATTTATTGGTGTTTCATATTCCATTGTTATTACTGTTGATATATGTTGTTTATGACTTTATTCTTTATGTTTTATTCATGTTGTATTTCTATTATGTCACTCACACCGTTATGGCCGACCCATGTAGTTTTGGAGGTTAGGGTTATCTTTAGCCTCATGTTTTACAGGTAGGTACCTTTAGCTTGGAATTTGGATGCATGTGGTAGAATGATAATAGAGCTTATGTAAATTGTAAAAGAATGTGTTGTAAAAGAAAAAAATTGTAATTCAAGATGTTTAATTTTCCGTTGTGCTTTGTAAACAATTGATGTAATAAAAAGTTTTAAATTTTCCTGTATTTGATTGCTATGTTTATGATTACATTGAAGTTGATTCTGGAAATTGTGCCACGTATTTCTAATTTTATTTATTGGAAATTCGGGGCGCTACACTTTTCACCCCCAAAACCCTCAATTACTTTGTTTTCCCCCCCGAAATAGGCCACTTTTCGAAACTAATTTCCAAAATAGACCACTTTCGAAACTAATCCGAAGATAAACTACTCGCAATACTGAACTGCGGCTTCTTCGAAAACGAGCCCGTAGTTCCCTACTGCGGCCTTTTCAAAATGGTTTTTTTCGATGCTGCAGTTCCCAACTGCAGCCTTAGTTCATTTCATATTTGACATAAAGTGACTTCAAGACTTAGATAATTTTTTTTAAACTAAAAATTTGTTAAATAGAGTGCGGCCTCAATTACTGCCTCTGTTATAAATTAGAGGCCACACTCTATTTAACACATTTTTACTTGGAAAAATTTGTCTAAGTCTCAAAGTCAATTTATGCCAAATATGAAATCAACTAAGGTCGCACTTGGGAACTGCAGCCTCGAAAAAACATATTTTTGAATATGCTGTAGTTCCCAACTGCAACTGACAATCAAACAAGTCGTATTTCCCTACTGTGAATGGTCTATCTTCGGAATTAGTTTCAAAAGTGGTATATTTTAAAAATTAGTTTTAAAAATTGGCCTAATTTTGAAAAAAAATCTAGTTACTTCCTCCCATCTCATTAAAAAAAAAAACTCTTGAACAAGGACTAAAAATCATCGTATAAAACTAGAGTCCTGGTATTCACCCCTCGTTTTCTTGCCGCTCCCCCTGTTTGGTTCTCTCCCCTCGTAAGAAAACAGAAAATCTGGAGCGCGCACCCTATTGGTTCTCTCCCCCGTCATACACACAATTTATTTTAAAACAAAAATCGATATAATACAATTATAAATATCAAAATTCATGTGATGTCCATCTTACAAAACCCTAAAAAAGATTGCATTTTTAAGTGGATAATCATCATTGATTAAGATTTGACAAATTTTATTTAATCTATATTAGGGTTTTAACAAACCCAAAAAAATTTGACTGTTGATTAGAATCATAAATTTTAAAAAGATGAATTTTTAACATACCGTAGCTTGTGAGTTGCCAAAATCCTGATGTTCATTGACTTCAACTGACTCAAAATCCATTCGATTAGATTCTTCTTGAATCTCATTGCCTCTTCTTCTTCCACTTCTTCCATTAGAGATTTGCACGAAGATGAAGAGTACAAGTGATTTGAAAAAATAATGGGGGAGGGGGGGGGGAGGAGGGGGAGAAAGATGAAAGAAAAAAAAAATTGGGGTGGATGGATGAGAATTGTTAGTTTTGAATGGGGGGGGGAGGGGGTTGCAAAGACATGGACTCCTCATCCTTCTCTTCCGCAAAACTCAAAATCGCCGGCGCTTGGTCCGGCGTGCTAGAAGTGCAACTGGACACGTGGTCGGCGGAGATGCTCCACGATGAGGGGAAGCGGCGATCGGGTGCCACCGATGACTGCACCGTCAACCTAATCTGCAGGGGAAAAGTTCTGAAAGAGTGCGATGGTGACGGTGATGGTGGGGCCCACAGTCTCACTGAGTTGGGCCTCGACAACAACTCCAAGGTGCTGGCAACTATTGTCAGCCCTGAAAAGGGAAAATCCGTTGATTAAGAACTCGTTTCGGAATCCGAACGATCGGAGCGGTTGACTCGGTTGAAGTAAGATTCTCGTCTTTGAAATTTTGATTTTCTATCTTAATTATTTTACTGTATTGGTAAGTAATGGCTTTCTTAAATTGGATTTTTTTAGGTCTGATGCAGTTTGTTTTTGGGGAACGTGTGGATGCACCAGGCGTGAATTCTTACTCGATTTGTATTGAAGGAGGAGACACCTATGCAGACGACCCTTGGCTGGACGAACGGTACTGAGGTAGGCAATATTGAGGTGGAGGCTGATGCTCGACTCGGATCTGAGGGTCTCGTGTACCTGCAGATGGTCTCGGAACACCGGGGTTGGTCCCGGTGGTAGACCCTCCGATGATTTAGTCAGTCACTAAGTGAAAGTAACAGTAACTAGGGTTTTGGTGGGAAAGGATTGATTACCTGGAGAAGGAGTAAGAGTCTGGTATTTATAGAAGATGCCAACTGGGTCTGGACCCGTTTGGGGCCGAGTCTGGACCCGGTTGCCCGTGTGGCTAAGGCGGTGGAAACCTGGGCGGTTTAGGGCTGACGTGGCAGATGCCCGGGCGGTTCCCGGGCTGACGTGGTAGTGGTCCGTGCGGTTCTCCGATGCTGACGTGGCGGATCTGGAAGATCAGGTGGTGCGCGCATCCTGAGGGGATCCTATGGCCCAGGATGGGCCACGTCGTTCCTAACTCACATCACAAGCTCCACACTCCTGTAGGGCTGGGTGAATCAGCCCTATAGGAGTGATTCTTCGCCTCCGTAGGAAGAGTAGGGTGGATGTTGGGGTGAGAAAGTAGGATCTGCTATCTTCTGAAGAGGCCAGGGGGTAGGAGGAATGGATCCCTCATTGGAGTTTGCGCGGGAGGCTGTGTAGAGGAGTGGGAGAGCCAGAGTGACCCTTGCCGAGGCCTGGGGGTCGGCAGACGAGCCCATGGGGTCGGCAGACGAGCCCCGAGGGTCGTCAGACGACCGCCTCGCTAGTTGGAAGAGCGAGGGGACGTTGAGGTCTTCCGTTGGGGCTTACTTTGCCGAGCATTAGGGGTCGGTGGACGAGCTCCTGGGGTCGGTAGACGGTCCCCTTGCTAGTTGGAAGAGCGAGGGGATGTTGAGGTCGATTTTGTAGGAGATTGGTTCAAAGAGTGCTTGGGGGTCAGCAGACGAGCTCCTTGGGTCGGCGGACGAGCTCCAAGGGTCGGTAGACGATCCCCTTGCTTGTTGGAAGAGCAAGGGGACGACGAGGCCTTCCGTTGGGGCTTGATTTTGGGGGAGGTCGGCTTACCGAGTGCTTGGGGGTTGGCAGACGAGCTCCTTGGGTCGGTGGACGATCTCCTCGCTAGTTGGAAGAGCGAGGAGGCGAGGTTTCCTTCTGGGGCTCAGTTTGTCGAGCACTAGGGGTCGGCGGACGAGTCCCTCGCGATCAGAGGTGGGCTCGTGGGGCTCGCGGTGCAATCCGAGCTCCGAGTCCCTCCGAGTTAAAGGTGGCTAGTTGGGGGCTCGTGGTGCGATCCGAGCTTCGAGCCCCTCTGAATCAAAGGAGGGCAGTTGGGGCTCGCGGTGCTATCCGAGCGCCGAGCCCCACTGAATCAAAGGAGGGCAGTTGGGGCTCGTGATGCTATCCGAGCTCCGAGCCCCTCTGAATCAAAGGAGGGCAGTTGGGGCTCGGGATGCTATCCGAGCTCCGAGCCCCTCTGAATCAAAGGAGGGCAGTTGGGGCTCGCGGTGCTATCCGAGCGCCGAGCCCCTCTGAATCAAAGGAGGGCAGTTGGGGCTCGTGATGCTATCCGAGCTCCGAGCCCCTCTGAATCAAAGGAGGGCAGTTAGGGGCTCGCGGTGCTATCCGAGCGCCGAGCCCCTCTGAATCAAAGAAGGGCAGTTGGGGCTCGTGATGTTATCCGAGCTCCGAGCCCCTCTGAATCAAAGGAGGGCAGTTGGGGCTCGTGATGCTATCCGAGCTCCGAGCCCCTCTGAATAAAAAGGTTTTATTGGCTCGCGCTTCTATCCGAGCGTCGACCCTTCTATGAAATAGAAGGGGAATTATTGGCTCGCGCTTCCATCCGAGCATCGACCCTTCTGTGAAATAGAAGGGGAATTACTGGCTCGCGCTTCTATCCGAGCATCGACCCTTCTGTGAAATAGAGGGGGAATTATTGGCTCACGCTTCCATCTGAGCGTCAACCTTTCTGTGAAATAGAGGGAGAATTACTGGCTCGCGCTTCCATCCGAGCGTCGACCCTTCTGTGAAATAGAAGGGAAATTATTGACTCGCGCTTCTATCCGAGCGTCGACCCTTCTGACTTGTCGAAAAAAAGCCTTTTTGGAGAGAAAAGGTGGAGGGGCAGTAGGGTAATTTCATGCCTATTGCTGACGTCATGGGCGCAAAGATCAAAGCATTTCCAGATCTTGGTGGCCGCTGGATCTTGTCAGTTAAAATCCAACGGCCTAGATCTTTTTTGCGAAAATCGAGGAGTCGCTTTTCCTCTTTAAAACTCCATCCCCCTCCCTCATTTCTTCATCTTCACTTTATTACTCACTTTCCAATTTTTAACAAGAGCGGGAATCTTACTTGCCGTCGGCAGATTTTCCGGTGACCATAACTTTCTACGCTCTAGGTTAGTATTTTTGTTTTTAGTAATGTCGCGAACTCAGTCCGGATCCGAGGCTAGCTCGTCAGGCCGTTCCGCGGAGGAATCCGAGCAGGAAATGTCCTCGTCCTTGAGCAAGTATAAGGTGAAGGAGGAGGTTTTGACTGACCCTGGGTCGGACAATGGGGACGATGTTGTCTTTGTGGTGTCCCCGTTGAGGTCCGAAGGCTGGGGAAGGAGCCCATGGATGAGGGTGACGAGGAGGAAGAGAATGAGAGGGGACGGCGAGGACGAGGAGGAACAGGATCAGGAGGAGGATGATGATGAAGAGGAGGGGGAAGGCACCGAGGTCGAGGAGGAGGACGAAGATGAGCAGGGTGCCGAGGGTGACGAGGAAGACGAGGATGATGAGGTCGACGGGCAGGAGGCTGCCCAAGGAGAGGCAGGCCAAAGCACGGCTGGAAGGCCGACTGGGGTCGGTGAAGATCTTCCACCACTTCCACCTTTGTCGACGCCATCTCCCGAGCGTAAGGCTCGCCCTCGTCGGAAAAATAAAGTCATGACCATCCCACACAGTCCTTCCTCACCCGATGAGTACGCACCGAGACCGGGTCTCGAGTTTCCCCGAGTTTCCTTCAAGAATCCAGGGTCGATTCGGATATATCCCGACGATATTAAGGACATCGAACCGATCCCTCCAGTGCCGGGCGAAGACACTCGGGTGAAGATCCGCGCTGATAGCATCCCGAGCATTTTGAAGGCAGAATACCTTAACATTATCAGGGCCGCCTACTATATTCTGCGGGAGTTCGAGATCTTCCTTCCGAACCCCGGTATTCGGCCCACCACGGCTCTGGCGCCGGGGTACTGTATGTTTCCTGAGGACGCCTTCCTCTCGGGGCTGAGGCTGCCCCTACATCCTTTCGTGAAGAGGATTCTGAACTGGGCAAAGCTGTGTCCCATGCAGTACGGTCCGAACTCCTGGAAGCATTTAGTCTACTACATACTAAAGTGTCAAGAGAAGGGAGTGAAGCCGAGGCTGACGTATTTCCGAGCTATTTTTGGGATTGGTTCGCTCGGAGATCAGGAGGGGATTTTTTACTTTTCATCCAGGCCGCATAAGAAGGTTATGCACGGTCATCCGGACTCTATAAAGGGGTGGAAAGAAAAGTATTTTGTAGTTCGGACTGAGGGGTCTTAGAGAATTCCGACCAGGTGGAACTTCGTCAAGCCGAAGCACAAGCCTCCGAGGAAGAGCGACTTGACTGCTAAGGAGTGGAAGAGGGTGGAGAAGATAGTCGGGGGGCACAGCATCGCGTGGCCTCGAGTGACCGAGATACACCTCGCCCGGGCCGGACTGAGTCCTGCCGACCCTAGTATGTCTCTTTCCGAATATGTTCATTTTCCTGCCTTCGTATTAACGTTAGCTTTTCTTCTGTGTTTTTGTAGGGATGACAACTCAACAGGCGGACGCAAAGAAGTTATTGCTTGCTGTCGCCGAGAAGGTGAGGGTAGGGAAGAGGAAGAAGGCCGAGCAGGAGAGGATAGCGGCCGAGAAGCAGAAGTTGGCCGTGCAGACCGGGGCATCCTCCCAGGTGCCGACACCGGCGGCTGAGGAGCCTTCCCCGGCGAAGAGGGCTAAGAGGCAGCACTCCCAGTCCTCCCATTCGTCGAGGGGGGCTCGGGATGCTGCGGGTGGTTCGGGTAAGACCGTGGATGCCCCGGAAAAAGGACTCCCCCCTCTCCGGCCGACCGCCGCGGAGATGGTGAGCAAGCATGGCACGCTGCCATTTGTCCCTGATTGGTCGATTGTGCGGGGCGATTCTCTGCTTGATGGGCCTGTGGCGGTCGAGTTCGTCTCGATGGCCGCCATCGAACGCGATCGGATGGCCCTGGCGGCGCAGACGGCGGACCAGGCCTACATGCAGTGGTCTCAGGCACACCTCTCGGTCAGTTGCCTTGGCTCTGATTTACTCAACGACTTGGAGTTTTTTCTGATCTTTCTCTCTTCGGACAGGCGATGCTCCATGGCCAGCACTTCCATAAGTGCTTGGAGAAGGAGATATACATCGAGAGGCGGAATGCGGAGAAGTACCTCCGCGACCTGAATAAGGCCACGGATGAGCTGAAAGAAGCCCGGGCGATGGTGGCCGTCCACGAGGCCCAGATAGAATCGCTCTGCAAGATCCACAAGCAGGACCGGGAGGACCTTGAGGCGAAGATCGCGGCAGAGGCGGCGAAGGGGAAGAAGGCACTGCAGGAGATGGAGTCGGCCTTGGGGGAGACCATCATGGTGGCGCAGGACGAGGCGTACGAACAAGCCAAGTCCCATTTTAAACAGATCTACCCTGAGCAGAACGTAGACCATCTCTACTACGGATGGGCGCCGAACCTTCCTCCCACCCTGCGGGGCGACGATGCGGGGGGCAATCAGGTCGACAACGAGGTGCAACCCCACCCTCAAGAATAGATCTTTTTTCTTTTTTCTCGTTTTGATGTAAATGCCTTGAGCGGACTGGCCACCACGGCTTTTGTATCAAACTTTTTGAAAGAAATGAAATTTATTTTTTGGGCCGATCCTTCCAGACTTGTGTTTTTTGTGATGTTTATTCTCGCCTTTTGATAGATGCACGGGACCAGTGTTGCCCTCCCCGTTGTTGCCGAGGTACCTCTAGTTCGAGCGGGGGAGGAGGCCATGGAGGCAGCTTTGCTTTGTCAACAGAAGCAGGCTCGGGACAGAGTTGCTGCCCTTAACTATTTTCTGAATAGGTCCAGGGAGCTCGGCTTGGAGTTGGCACGCCTGAAGAAGGCCGTTGCCGACCGGGACTGGTGGGTAATCGAGACGGGCTGGTCCCTCTCGGATGCTTCGAGCGGGGGGTCAGCTTCAGAGTCTTTCCTTCGTGAGGCTGTAGTCGAGAAGGAGTCGGAGATTCGCAGGCTGAAGCTGGTGTTAGGCGCTGGACTGGTAGGAGGGGCCAGCAACGCGATCCCGGGGCGGTCTCCGATATTTCCATCGGATGGGGCGCAGCCCGAAGATGCAGGAAGCTCGGTGGCGGGAGTGTCTTCCCGGGCTGGCCGGGCCGAGCCTGATAGGAGCCCCGAATTCGAGTTCCCAGCCGAGTGCGAGTGAGTTGTGAGCTTCTTCCTTGTATTTGTACCGACGTTCATTGAGTTGTAAGCAATGATTCCTGAATAAGAACATTTGATTTTCCATGCTCTGATCATCTTGGTTGTTAGGGACGGTTGCCGGGCTAGCTGCACAGGGGTCGGTTCCGAGGTGACTTATTGCAACGGGCGCGACTGTCGCGGTGTTTAGCTTTTCGACAAGCAATAACTTGGGACGTTTTGCATTCCCATGAACATTTATGGAGACGTTTCGCCTTCCGTCGTTTCGTATTCCCAGACGCAATAAATGAGGGCCTCAGGGGGCTATATAATCCTCCACTCCCCTTGTTGGTTGTCAGGCAGTGAGCCATCCGACTCGGGTGCTTGCCCAAGGCGGGCGCCCAGAGAATAAAATATTTCCGAGTACTTCGGATTGGAGGCAAACCGATCACCCTCGGACTATTCGGGGTTCAGGCTGTTAGAGCCGTGAGACCCCGGGTTGTTCGTTGGTGAGCGGTGGGCCGACCGATCGGTTTGGGGGTTCGAAGAGAGCCGAAGCGTGGTGGCTCTTCTGCCGTCCTCGAACAATTTGGGGTTTTGGGCTCGTAAGAGCCGTAAACCACGAGTTGTTCGGGGTCGAGAGAAGGGTCAGCTGAATAGCTCGAAGGCTCGGAGTGTTCGTTCCGGGACGGAGAGAACAGCGGGTCGATGGCCCCCCTACCATCCTCGAACAGTTCGGGGATTTAGGCTGGTAAAAGCCGTAAACCCGGAGTTGTTCGCGGGTGAGAGGGTGGTCAATAATTTGACTCGAGGCTCGGGGCGTCTGCCGAAGGCGGATGCTCTAAACCTTAATAAAATTTTGTCAATACACGGTTGAGGGTCGTAACCGAGCATGGTGGTCGAGCGGCTTTGAAGAAAGCCGCGGCCTTGCATTGGTTCGTCGAGCCCCATGTTTGTGAGAGAACCAGTTGTAAGAGTGTCGAGGTCGCCGCCGAGTGTCAAGGTCGCGGTGCATTGAAGAAGGCACCCGCCTTGCTCGGGGTTGACGCCGAACTCCAGAACATGTTCTCAGGGAGAGACGGTGCAGGCGTGGCTGGCGGATGTCGCCTCGCACATAGGTTGATGAGCTTCAAGAAGCCCAAACCGAGCGAGGGACGGATGCCGAGCCCCCATACCGGTGAGAAAGACAATTACGGGCGTAACAGAGGATCGCCGCCGATCATCAAGGTTGCGGTGCCTTGAAGAAGGCACCCGCCTTGCTCGGGGTCGACGTCGAGCTGCACATGTTCTCAGGGAGAGACGGTGCGAGCGTGGCTGACGGATGTCGCCTCGTACATAGGTTGATGAGCTTTAAGAAGCCCAAACTGAGCGAGGGACGGATGCTGAGCCCCCATACCGGTGAGAAAGACAATTGCGGGCATAGCAGAGGATCGCCGCCGAGCGTCAAGGTCGCGGTGCCTTGAAGAATGCACCCGCCTTGCTCGGGATCGACGCCGAGCTCCAGCACATGTTCTCAGGGAGAGACGGTGTGGGCATGGCTGGCAGATGTCACCTCGTACATAGGTTGATGAGCTTTAAGAAGCCCAAACCTAGTGAGGGACGGATGTCGAGCCCCCATACCGGTGAGAAAGACAATTGCGGGCATAGCAAAGGATCGCCGCCGAGCGTCAAGATTGCGGTGCCTTGAAGAAGGCACCCGCCTTGCTCGGGGTCGACGCCGAGCTCCAGCACATGTTCTCAGGGAGAGACGGTGCGGGCGTGGCTGGCTGATGTCGCATCGTACATCGGTTGATAAGCTTTAAGAAGCCCAAACCGAGCGAGGGACGGATGCTGAGCCCCCATACCGGTGAGAAAGACAATTGCGGGCTTAGCAGAGGATCGCCACCGAGCGTCAAGGTCGCAGTGCCTTGAAGAATGCACCCGCCTTGCTCGGGGTCGACGCCGAGCTCCAGCACATGTTCTCAGGGAGAGACGGTGTGGGCGTGGCTGGCGGATGTCACCTCGTACATAGGTTGATGAGCTTTAAGAAGCCCAAACCGAGCGAGGGACAGATGCCGAGCCCCCATACCGGTGAGAAAGACAATTGCGGGCGTAGCAGAGGATCGCCGACGAGCGTCAAGGTCGCGGTGCCTTGAAGAAGGCACCCGCCTTGCTGGAGGTCGACGCCGAGCTCCAGCACATGTTCTCAGGGAGAGACGGTGCGGGCGTGGCTGGCTGATGTCGCCTCGTACATAGGTTGATGAGCATTAAGAAGCCCAAACTGAGCGAGGGACAGATGCCGAGCCCCCATACCGGTGTGAAAGACAATTGCGGGCGTAGCAGAGGATCGCCGCCGAGCGTCAAGGTCGCGGTGCCTTGAAGAAGGCACCCGCCTTGCTCGGGGTCGACACCGAGCTCCAGCACATGTTCTCAGAGAGAGACGGTACGGGCGTGGCTGGCTGATATCGCCTCGTACATAGGTTGATGAGCTTTAAGAAGCCCAAACCGAGCGAGGGACGGATGCCGAGCCCCCATACCGGTGAGAGACAATTGCGGGCGTATCAGAGGGTCACCGCCGAGCGTCAAGGTCGCGATGCCTTGAAGAAGGCACCTGCCTTGCTCGGGGTCGACGACGAGCTCCATCACATGTTCTCAGGGAGAGACGGTACGGGCGTGGCTGGCGGATGTCGCCTCGTACATAGGTTGATGAGATTTAAGAAGCCCAAACCGAGCGAGGGACGGATGCCGAGCCCCCATACCGGTGAGAGACAATTGCGGGCGTATCAGAGGGTCACCGCCAGGCGTCAAGGTCGCGGTGCCTTGAAAAAGGCACCCGCCTTGCTCGGGGTCAGCGCCGAGCTCCAGCATATGTTCTCAGGGAGATACGGTGCTTGTGTGGAGGAAGCAGAGTTGTTTGATTGGATGCACGTTACCAAAAAACCAACCAGGTCGAGCTGCCCGGCCAATGAGCCCCAAGCTTGTAAGAGAAGCTTTTTGGGCTCGCGCTGTTATCCGAGCGCCGAGCCCCAAGCTTGTAAGAGAAGCTTTTTGGGCTCGCGCTGTTATTCGAGCGCCGAGCCCCAAGCTTGTAAGAGAAGCTGTTTGGGCTTGCTCTGTTATCCGAGGGCCGAAGTCCCAAGCTTGTAAGAGAAGCTTTTTGGGCTAGCGCTGTTATCCGAGCGCCGAGCCCCAAGCTTGTAAGAGAAGCTGTTTGGGCTCGCTCTGTTATCCGAGGTTCGAGCACCAAGCTTGTAAGAGAAGCCTTTTGGGCTCGCGCTGTTATCCGAGCGCCGAGCCCCAAGCTTGTCAGAGAAGCTTTTTGGGCTCGTGCTGTAATCCGAGCACCGAGCTTGAGATATGTTCTTTATTTGTTACAAAATATGAAGCAGTGGGCTTGTTTAAAGAAAGCTGACATATTTACAATATATTTGAACTTTACGAAAGACTAGGCGCGACATGCCGATTACAATCATGATAATTTACATGGATGCTACTCCCCTCCTAGGAACTTGATTAGGTGTTCCGCGTTCCAGGGCCTCTTGATGGGCTTGCCTTCGGCACTGGTCAAGCGGTACGTGCCTGGGCGCACGACTTCGGATACTTTGTAAGGGCCCTCCCAATTTGGTGCCAACTTTCTCTTCTGGCCGGGATTGGATACCGCCAGCTTTCGGAGGACAAGATCTCCGAGTTTGATGTCGGTTGGGCGCACCTTCTTGTTGTAGAACTTCTCAACTCTTTGCTGGTAGATGCTTCTTCTAAGGGCGGACTTTTTCCTAACTTCGTCTATGAGGTCCAGGTCAGCCCGCAGCTGTTGGGAGTTGGCGGCCTCGTCGAAAGCATTGATTCGGGGTGAAGGGATCCCGATCTCCAAGGGAATGACAGCTTCTGCACCGTATGTCAGATTGAAAGGGGATTCTCCCGTGGGGATTCTCTTTGTTGTTCGGTGGGCCCAGAGAACACTGGGTAGCTCGTCGACCCATAACCCATTGGAAGAGTTATCGAGTCATTTCTTGAGGCCATCGAGGATTTGGCAGCTCGCGTTCTCCCGTGGGGATTCTCTTTGTTGTTCGGTGGGCCCAGAGAACACTGGGTAGCTCGTCGACCCATAACCCCTTGGAAGAGTTATCGAGTCGTTTCTTGAGGCCATCGAGGATTTGGCAGTTTGCATTCTCGGCCTGACCGTTAGACTGGGGATGGCACATCGAGGAGAAGCGCTGCTGGATCCCGAGGTCTTCGCAGAACTTGCCAAAATGCTTGCCCGTGAATTGAGTCCCGTTGTCCGTGATGAGTACCTGCGGAATCCCGAGCCGACAGACGATATGTTTCCAGAAAAACTGCTGAGTCTGTCGTTCGGTGATCGTTGCTAATGGCTCGGCTTCGATCCACTTGGTGAAATAGTCGATCGCCACAATGAGAAACTTCTGCTGGCCCGTTGCTTTCGGAAATGGGCCTACCAAATCCATCCCCCACATTGCAAAGGGGGTCGGACTGGCCATGGACCGGAGGTTCGCCTGAGGAGCCCTCTTCACGGGGGAGAACCGTTGGCAGGGGCCACACTTCTTCAGTAAGGCGAGGGCATCTTGCAGCATAATGGGCCAGTAGTACCCGTGATTTAGCGCCTTCCATGCTAGTGAACGACTTCCCATGTGACATCCGCCGATCCCCTCGTGCAGCTCCTTGAGGGCGTACTTGGCTTCGTCTGGGCTTAGGCAGCGGAGGTAGGGTCTGCCATCGGTTGTTGTATAGGATCTTTTGAAGAGGGTGGCATTGATGACCGCGAACCTTTCCGATCGGACGCTGATCCGCCTTGCTTCAGCTCGGTCTTCGGGGAGCTCTCCCTTGACTAGAAAATTTTTGACAAGAGTGGTCCAGTCGTCAGGAGGAGCTCCGTCTTCGACGCACAGGACCTCCGGGGAGTCTAAACTTGGCTTCAACAGGACTTCAATCAGGACCGTGCGGTCGAGGCCTTGAAAGGAAGAGGAAGCCAATTTCGACAGGGCGTCGGCCTAGGCGTTCAGCTCCCGGGGGATTCTTATGACAGCCGATTCGTCGAAGGACGATAATAGGCATTGTACCATGGCCCGGTACCTGATCATCCAATTTTCACGGGCCTCGTAGTCCCCGGTGATCTGGCTGACCACCAGCTGGGAGTCGCTAAAGGCCCGGATTCGTTTGGCACCGGCTTGATGAGCCAGGTTAAGTCCGGCATTCATCGCCTCGTATTCAGCCTCGTTGTTAGAGGCAGGGAAGTTGAGGCGAAGACAATACTGGAGGAGGAAACCATCCGGACCTCGAAGAATGATGCCCGCACCACTCCTCGTTTCGCAAGAGGAGCCATCGACGTAAACTTCCCACGTCTGGTTGGCTTCTTTGCTCGCGGGTTGCTCAGAGATGGTGCATTCTGTAATGAATTTGGCGAGAGCCTACCCTTTGATGGATGTTCTTGGTTGATAGCCGATGTCGTACTGGCTGAGTTCGATCGACCATTTAACTAGTCGACCGGAGCTCTCGGGTTTGTAAAGCACGTCCTTCAAGGGTTGATCCGTGAGTACCTGGATTGAATGCGCCTGGAAGTAAGGACGAAGCTTCCGCGCGGCTATGACCAAGGCGTATGCCACTTTCTCCATTCTAGAATACCGTGTCTCGGCATCGAGCAGGACCTTGCTCACATAGTAGAGGGGCTTTTGAACCCCTTCCTCTTCCCGGACGAGGACGGCGCTGAGCAGTTCTCCGAAGCGGATAGGTAGAGCCAGAGTGGCTCCCCCGGTTCGGGCTTGCTGAGGAGAGGAGGGTTGGCGAGGTACTCTTTCAACTGTGCGAAGGCCTCTTGCTGTTGAGTACCCCACTCAAACCTTCCAGTGCCACGCAGTGCCTTGAAGAACGGGAGGGACTTCTCTCCGGATTTGGAGAGGAAACGGCCGATGGGCCCCAGTCGCCCCGTCAGCCTCTGGACTTCTTTGATATTCCTGGGAGGGGCCATGTCTATTATGGCCTGGATTTTTTCGGGGTTTGCCTCGATGCCACGCTGGCTGACGATGAACCCCAAGAACTTCCTCGAGGAGACGCCGAAGGCACACTTCGTCGGATTGAGCCTCATGTTGTGGGTTCGAAGGACCCCAAAGGCTTCTTCCAGGTCGGCGACGTAATGCTGTCCCTGCTGACTTTTGACGAGCATGTCGTCGACGTATACCTCCATGTTACGCCCGATTTGATCTTTAAAGACTCGGTTGACGAGCCTTTGGTAGGTGGTGTCGGTGTTCTTTAGCCCGAAGGGCATGACCCGGTAGCAATACAGTCCCTGGTCTGTAACGAAGGACGTCTTGGCGATGTCCGGAGGAAACATCCGGATTTGGTTATTGCCTGAGAAGGCATCCATGAAGGAGAGGAGCTCGTAACCCGAGGTAGCATCGATCAGGGCATCAATGCTGGGGAGAGGGAATGGATCCTTGGAGCATGCTTTGTTGAGGTCGGTAAAATCTATGCAGATCCTCCAACTCTCGCTCGCCTTCTTCACCATGACGACGTTCGCCAGCCACTCTGGGTAGCTGACCTCTTGTACAAAATGCGCGGACAAGAACTTGTCCACTTCTGCATTTACTGCCTGTTGTCGCTCAGGAGCGAACTTGCGCCACTTTTGGACGACTGGCTTCGACCCGGAAATCACGCTGAGTTTGTGCATGATGAGATCTTCGAAGATACCGGGCATGTCAGAGGGCTTCCAGGCAAAGAGGTCAACATTGTGCCGAATGCAGGCGATTAAGGCGGACTTGAGGTCGGGGGCGAGGGAGCAGCTTACACGAAAGTGCTTCGACGCATCCCCTGTCTCGAATGAGACATCTTGCAGCTCGTCCGCCGGCTCTGGCTCTGGCTGGGTCCTTTCGGGCTCCAGCTCGACGGCTTCGAGGGGAAACACACCGCTTCTGATCGCCGTCATGTAGCACGAACGTGCTGCTTCCAGATTTTCGCGGATAACTCTGACGCCAGTATTGGTAGGGAATTTCATCTTTTGATGGTAGGCCGAGGGAACCGCCTGGAGGGAGTAGAACCCCGGGCGGCCGAGGATGGCGTTGTAAGCTGCCTTTACATTCACAACCATGAAATCCATGGACACGGTCCTTCTGTTGGGCTTTGTGCCCGCCGTGACGTCCAGGGTGACGATCCCCTCTATAGTCACGGGGACACCAGAGAATCCGTGTAGGGTGTACCCGGCTGGCTTTAGTTTCTCACGGGAGAGCTTTAGGTTCTCGAATGCTTCGAGGAACAGAATGTTGACCGAGCTCCCGTTGCCTATGAGGATTCTCCAGGCATCGATGTTCGCCATGCTGAGGTTGATGACGAGGGCGTCACAGTGAGGGAGCCGGACCCCCTCTAGATCCTCTCCTGAGAAGGAGAAGGGAGTTGCTGGACCGGGGGGGAGAGAGGGCCCTGAACGGTATTGACATCCCGGATGAAGGCCTTGCAGGAAGTGTTGGATTCGCCTCTCATAGGCCCTTCGTAGACGCAATGCAGGATCGCTTGACCCTCAGGCTCCTCGGGATCCGGATCCCGCTCGGGACGCTGTCGGTGCCCTCGAGGAGGAGGGGAATCTCTCCTGTTTTTGTTGTCCCTCTGTTCCCTGGCGCCTTCTAGTTTGAACTCTCGGAGGTATCCTCGTTGGATGAGGGCCTCAATTTCATCCTTCAGGGCGCGGTAGTGATCTGTGTCGTGCCCGTTGTCCCGGTGAAAATAGCAATAGAACCGCTGATCCCTCTTCTTGCTGGTGTTGTTGGACGGTCGAGGGGGGTACTGGACGAGGTCACCGTCTTCGATCGCTAAGAGGATTGTCGACACGTTCTGCGTCAGTGGGGTGTACCTCTCGAAGCGGGGGATCGGCAGAACCTTCTTTGCGGAGCCCCCGTCTCTTGGAGCTTTTTTCGCCGGCTCAATCTCGTCAGCCTTGCGCTTCCCCTTCCCGGGAGCTTCCTTCTGGTCCTCGGGATTGAGGGCCTCCTCGGCTTGGATATATTTTTCGACCCGGTTGAGGAGGTCGGGGAAGTCTATCGGCGGCTTCTTTGCTAGGGAGGCCTTCAGCTGTCCATGTCAGACGTTGTGGCGGAAGGCTGCCGAGGCAACGCCGGGGTCGAGGGATGAGACTGACCTCTCCTCGGCGGTGAACCTTCGGACAAACACTCGGAGGGGCTCCCCCTCCTTTTGCCGGAGTCCAAGTAGTGATGCACTCGTTCTTTCGGCCTTTCGGCTGGTTACGAAGTGGGCGAGGAAGCTGCCCTCTAGCTGGTCGAAAGAATAGATGGAGCCGGGGGTGAGCTTGGAGAACCATTCTCGAGCCGGACCTCGGAGTGTTGTGGGGAAGGCTCGGCACAGGAAGGGATCCGATGCGCTGTGAATCATCATGAGGGTTTTGAAGCCCTCCATGTGATCAACAGGGTTGCCCTCGCCGTCATATGTCTCGAACTGAGGCGGATGAAAATTGCAGGGTATCTCTGCCTGCAGGATGAAGGCGGAGAAAGGAGGATGAACCGGCCTGTACCCCTGAGCTGCTCTTGGGTTGCCGTTACCAACGTGGTCGAGGCGCTCCTCCATTTCTTGGAGGCGCTTCAGAATGTCACCATCATACTCTGGGGGGATTGTTGCGTGGCGAGACACGGTAGCCTCGGCCTGTGACCGTGTGGGAACGATGGGCATTCTCGTTGACGGGGACTCCTTGGAGGGCACCCAAGATTTTCCTTCGGAAGTCCTGGAATTCCTGGTGGGTAACCGAGGCTCCTTCGGCCCGGTTCAGTTGGGCAGACTGTTGCCGACCGACCCGGCTGAGCACAGGCTCCCACCCTTGGGACGGGGGTCTGGGATGGTTCGGAGCTCCTTGGGACGGCGGTCTGGGATGGTTCGGAGCCGAGTTGGAAGCGGCTCCTCCCCTGCCACGGCTGGCCTGGCGGTTCGAGATTACCCCCCGTAGGTCGCCCTGGACCGGGCGGGAGGCATTCGGCTGGGGCCCGTGGCTGACCCTTTTGTTGTTTGGTCCCTGAGCATCGGCATCGATGCCTTGCGGAGGCACGTCGTGTCGGCGTGCGGAGGTAACAGCTTTTGCAGCTTTGGGCGCCATGTGAGCTCGGGTCGACGGGAATGCCGACGGGGGCGGAGCTCGGGTCGACGTCTACGAGGGTACCGTTGGAAGCGAGGCTCGGATTGGCGTCTACGATAGGCAGTTTCCCACAGACGGCGCCATCCTGATGCGGTTTGTTTTTGGGGAACGTGTGGATGCACCAGGCGTGAGTTCTTGCTCGATTTGTATTGAAGGGGAGACACCTATGCAGACGACCCTTGACTGGACGAACGGTACTGAGGTAGGCGGTATTGAGGTGGAGGCTGATGCTCGGCTCGGATCTTTGAGGCTCGGATCTGAGGTTCTCGTGTACCTGCAGACGGTCTTGGAACACCGGGGTTGGTCCCGGTGGCAGACCCTCCGACGATCTAGTCAGTCAACAGTAACTAGGGTTTTGGTGGGAAAGGATTGATTACTTGGAGAAGGAGTAAGGGTCTGGTATTTATAGAGATGCCAACCGGGTCTGGACCCGTTTGGGACCGGGTCTGGACCTGGTTGCCCATGTGGCTGAGGCGGTGGAAACCCGGGCAGTTTAGGGCTGACGTGGCAGATGCCCGGGCGGTTCCCGGGCTGACGTGGCAGTGGTCCGGGCGGTTCTCCGATGCTGACATGGCGGGTCTGGAGGATCAGGTGGTGCGCGCATCCTGAGGGGATCCTGTAGCCCAGGGTGGGCCACGTCGTTCCTAACCCATACCAGGGTCTGTTTGGTTAAATGAAATCCATCGAGACCTTTTGCAAGAATGAGAAAAATGTATGTTTCGGGAAGTTTCTTGGATACCCATTTTTTCTTGTAAATCTCGATAGGTGAACCCACATCAAAGAACAATGCAACCTTTGGATAGAAAGTTAGAATACCTATAGGTATTTTTTATGTGAATGTAAATGATTATGACCTATAGTCCACATAACTATACCTCTATTTTGACTTAAAAAATAAATTTAGTTGGATTGGTGTTTTGGATACCTACATTGTCCTATGTTTTTTTATTAACTTGAGGTGAAAAAATTGGAGGCAACGTACATTCAAAATATCACTACAAACAGTAATACAATGGCCGGCGTTTTTTACCCAAATGGCCGGCGCATTTCAAGCGCCGGCGATTTGTTGATGGCATTTTGCGAAACGCCGCCGCAAGCGCCGTCCTTGCCGCCGCCGGGGAATCTTATTCTAATCCCCGGCGCAAATAAAGCGCCGGCCTTGGTTTTAGGAATGCCCGGCGTTTGATAAACGCCGGGGATTTACTTTTCAATTTTCAAGTTAATTCTACCGTTATTGAACATACCCCGGCGTTGGTAAACGCCGGGGAATGTTTTATTCTTGCTTTTATAAAACAAACCGCACTGATCCAAAACAAATTATCACAAACTACACTAATCCACAAATTATGAAACTCACAAATGATCAAACAAAGACTCATTGAAACTTTTATAAAACAAAGATCTTTCATTCATAGTACGATATATACATCACATAAAGTTTTTATCAAGTTATAACACTTTTCAGTTTTACAGGATACTAGTGTATAACACTTTTCAGTTTTACACAAGTTATGACAAAATGTACTAGTTCTTTGACATTGTAGGTTCATTAACACTGAGCTGTTCTACGAGTTCAGCAGCAGCGGAGGCATCTTCGCTATCCTTCTCTTCATTCTTTCCAAGAGATTCAACTATTTCTTCAACCGATTCCATGAACTTTTTGCAGTCTGCCAAACAAAAAGTTGAATGAGGACAAAAATGCAAGCAAAAAAGCAATGGCTTTGCATTCAATAAAAATAGCAACGGCTTAATACATGCAGGAACATTTTCCCAGCTACTAGAAAAATGCAAATCATAACAAGAAGAATTTCTTCTTGTCATAGGCAAAAGGAAAAAAAAAAAGATCTCAGAGGTTTCGACATTATTTATACATCATTTTCTGATATTAATTGTGATTGTCTCAACAGTTTTAAAACCAAAGTGTCACATCAATATATATAAGATTAATGATAAATAGCAAATTGACAACACTAAATTGATGAATGCGCTTAGCAGATGCACAATCATCTGATGCAAACACACAAATTTCAAACTTGCATGAAATCAAAAGCACGGAGGAAATATTTTTGGAACTCAATTATCTTTTGTGCAGACATATATCTTAAATAGAAAAAAGAAGTACTGCAATCAGCCATTCATTAAGTTTGCTTCTTAGTCTTCTTAGCCATCAAAGTTCAGTTAACTATAAAATGTTTACAACTCCCTTTGCAAGAAGCAGAGAAAATCTAAAATAAAAATGAAAAGTGTTCTTGAAACATGCACAGGCATACTCTATAATGTACTACCGCAATTGTTTTAGTCAATAGGATCCCCATTTATTGGCAAATAATTATCACTTATTTTTCACATTGCTTCAATTAAACAAATAGAGAAGAACATTCCTGCACATTAGACAGTTTATAGTTAAAATTATTCCCTCAACCTGAGGCCAACCAAACACATCTGCCATTATATAACAGATAGATAGATTAGCAGAGATTTTTGGAGCTCCAATATCGAATATTCACATTTGTCACTGCACATTGTGTGGACCTTCTTCAGAAGTTTGCGCGCGATCAGTGAAATGGCCTTATAATAGGGCTTTGCAGCAAAATGTTTATATTTATAAAAGCATCCTTCAACTGATGCAAAAAGGGGAAGTTATATTGATGACTATGAATAAGCCTTAGATTCGCAGGTCCATTCTACAGTTTCAATGGTTTAAGTTCGCTTTTCAGTGAGAAGAGGCCAGCTACGGCCTACGGGATACAATTATATGAATTATGAGGCATCAACAGGGCTAAGAAAGAGGTTCAAGCCTTCTACATTAAGAGACAACTACTAAGAAAGAGGTTTAAACCTTTTATATGAAAAGCATAAACACTACATATTGACACAGACAATAAGCAATTGATGCACTGACAGATGATATTTTCATTTATTAAAAACTACATTGAAACATATAATGCCATGTCAAGTTCATGCATGTATCAGACAAAAATGTGACATATAATTATTTAACATTGTACTAGTTCGAAAATTAGTCAGGTTAATGAGAAAAAAAGGACAACTATTAGACAACAATACTAAATAACAAAACCATAAATGTAACATATCTATGAAGAAAGACAAGGGAGTGAATTCTTACATTATTGCATACAAGGTACATCCTAGGGACCATATATCAGGCCTTGCATCAATGTCGGCATGGCTTGGACAATCCCACAACTCTGGAGCTCGGAAAGGTGCTGAACAATGTTCAGCAGCCCATTCCTACAAATATAGAATATCCATAAAAGAAAATTAATTAATGACGAACAAGTTCAGATCGATAAGGAACAATTTTTTCCTTATATTGATCAAGCTACATACTAAAATGCATATGGTACAAATTAGTGAAAATACAGCAATCAATCACTACAATGCATAGCAACCTCACTGCAACTTCAAAAGGAAATTTGTTACCGAATGAATCCATGTCAGGAACAAAGGGATTCCAGACAAGGCATCGTGAACTGTTAAAGTTCATCCATCAAAACTCATTACTAGTTTCTTTCCTGCATATCATTGAATGAATTTTTAATGTTAATTGAATTGTAGGATCAGAACAAATTTAACAATATATATACTGCTAAAAGGGACTTATATATATTTAATAGTAAGAAATTATAGGCTCAGAACAAATTTGAGTCAAAATAAGTGCTGCAAAACATTCAGGTGAATCAAGTATTACTGTATGTCTTGCATAAATTGGTGTGTCACTAGGGCTGCAGTTAATGCCATGCCTACTAGTTCCACCCTTTTTAATGCACCCCCACCTCTTCTAATAAAAAAATGTATATCTGCGAGAGAGATAGAATAGAGGCCAAGAATTGAAGATGAGGGTAGGGTAAAGGAAAAAATACTCGTCAATTTAGAATAGTCATCACTGCCTATACACAAATTCAAAGGGACGCATAACTCAAAAAAATTACATCGAACCAAATACTTCCCTCAATTGATATAATCAGAAGTATCCTCCTCATTGGCTGCAGTAGAGCAATCTACCTCTTGAGCATAAGTGTCACTAAACAAATAACATTAAAGATGAAATTAGAATTATCATAAGTGTCACTAAACAAATAACAATGTGAATTGAGTACACTCAACCCTTTGACTATGCAGGAGTATCTGAAGTATATCTGAAATATAAGCTGAAGTATAGGTGATATATGATCTGAAGTCAATATAAATGTATCTGAAGTCAATATGAAATATACTATTTAACATGGGACAAATTTCACATATTTGATGCTTAGCAAACAAAGTGAATAATCTTTTGCTCTCTTTTCTCTTCATTTCATTTAGAGCCAACTTTTTGCCACATTTCTCCTCATATTACCACTCTACTAAATGCCCCTAATCTTGTGTAATCTTACAAGTGATATTAACCTAAAACCAAATTATAGGTAATTTAGGGACACAATATACAGAATGCATGATTTGATTGTCTTTCCATCAGTATATTGAGATTTATACTTTACACATCTTCATAAATACTTTGCAAAATTTACGATTGTTTCCCAAATTAAAGGATAATGAAAAAGGGAAACATATATTAAAACCTCCATATCTAAATTGAATCAATATTTTTTTTTCTTGTTGTTGATAGAAAATGAGTCCATATCCTATACATGAAAACATCCTTCTCTAGGCTAAGTTCCTTCTTGCAAAAGAAGCATGCCTTAAGGAAACCCAATTTTGGCTGGGGTTTTTCCCCATCTATTTTATTAAAAAAACAAATCATAGAGTGAGCGTTATTGTGAAGTTACCACTTGTTCTTTAAACGGCAACATTTCAATATATGATAAAACCCTCATTAGAGAGAAAGATGACAGAGAATGTTTGATAAGCTAGTTTGTATGAGGTGCATAAAGAAGCAATGATTGCAAGAAATGAATGGACATGCAAACAATTGCTTAATGAACGATACTCAAAGTGAACAAATCCAAACGGTAAGTGGCCCTTCCTTGTTAGTACTACCTTCTCTATCTGTGAAGAAAGTAAATAACCCAAATATTATAACTATAATTAAAAGCTGTTAGAATTTTTCCAAGTACTATCATGCACCTTTCCAAATGGTTCAAAAAGCTTTCTCAGTAAACCCTCATCTGCATTTGTTGGAAGATTTCCGACAAAAGCAATTGAAGTGCAAGAAAATCTTTAGTGGCACCCAAAAAATTGAAGTGCAAGACGAAGCCAGTAAGCTTCAAAAATTGAAGTGCAGGACAAAAAATTGAGATTTGCTACTCTCTAGATCTTTCCCTTAATGTCCAATTGCAAATTTCACAAACACAAAATAACACAAATGAAACCTCCTATAATCTCTCAACACAAAATAACACTAATGAGCAAATCCATACCTAGGGTTCCAGAAGGAGAGAGGACGACGGCGGCGGAAGCGAACAACGACGACGGCGGAAGCGAGAGCGAACGGTGACGGCGGCGAGAGCGAGAGCTCGAAAATTAAGATGAGGAGAGAAATTGGGGGTTTTGGAGAGAAATCGAAGAGCGAAATCGATGCGGATTGAAGGCCTTCATGATGGAGAATTTAACTTACCCCAAATTGAGTGAGAGCGAAGAGCGAAATCGAAATCGAAGAATCTCAGCGAAATAAACGCGGATTGAACGAACAATCTCAGCGAAATTGAAGAGCGAAATCAAAATAGGGTTTGGGGGCGAAAAGAATTGAGCGCGAAAGCGAAAAGAGAAAGAGGGAAATGGGGTAAAATTAGGGTGGGTGTGGGGTTTTATCAGAGGGGATATATCCCCGGCGTTTTTAAGCGCCGGGGATTGATAATAGGCCGGCGTTGATTACTAAACGCCGGGGTTTCACTGGATCCTGCTGGCGCTTTTATAAAAGCGCCGGGGAATGTCCCGGCGAAATATTTAAGCGCCGGCGTTGTTTTGCCAGGTATTCCAATATCTTTTGTAGTGTATGATCCAAATGGGCAAAAGTTTAGATAACTTCAGGTTGACAAGTCACCTTCACAACCTTCACTTATCTCCACCAACTTCCGTATCCAATCATTACCTCAGGTTGTAGATTTGAAGTTTCATGAAAGAGGTTTGGGAATTTTTCAACTGAGTTACACTAGCAAAATGGGATTTTATTGTGGTTTCTTGAGGGAAAAAAAGTGTAACCCAAGTTTCACCACGTTTTATGGGGAGAGACTAAAAACCCTGTTTTACGGAACTTGGGATTTATGAAGTTTCATGGTCAGACATCCTTTCTGATGCTAACAACCATCTTTTTGTTAAGAATCTTACTACGAAACAACATACTACTGCTTCGTATATTCGGAGAACTTTATTTTTACGGGAAATGAGAAGTATCTCTAAATATATTGAATTTGAAGACCTATTTAGGTTGATTGTGTAGAATATTCAAACATAGTTGGATATTTAACAAAAACTTTCAAATGCAATATTAGGTGATGTCCTAGAGAAATATAGAGTTTCAAATTACAAGGAAAAAGAGGGGAATTACAGGAAGAAGGAAGCTATCAAATGGTTGACATAAAATTGAATCTGTATGATAAGGACTCCATAAATTGAGGTTGATTGCTGATGTAGTCATTCATCTGAAACAGAATACCAGATGATGGCCATGGCTATGATATGTGGTTAGGTTTGTTCACTAGGAAATAACTACTCATTGCTATTACGGTTCAAAGAGCATTTATGATGAGTATCCTCAAAGTCTACTTGAGAAGCAAGAAGGCTTCTAGTGTTTGTCTTTGACAATTTGTAGCTGTCTTTTTTGTTCTTTTCGACTATGTTTTAGTTTCGGTAGTTTGAGTCAACAAATTAACTGCTTGTTTGAGCTCATGTGAGGCATGCAGCGTAATGTGTTTGCAATTTTTTACTTTTAACAAGAACATAGGGGCAAGTTTATATTTCATCGTCTATTCAGAGGACTGAAACCCTAGACCCTCATGTTATAATACTATGTTCTTGAGAAGATAGTTGGAAAATATTATTGTTGCTTGCTCTCCAGAAAATCTCTTAGATCCTTAATAATTCCTCCTCCACTTTCCAGAAAACCATAGTTTACACTAAGGCATCTCCAATAACTTTTAGTGTCTTCAGCTGCCAGCATATGAAAAGACCATATTCCCTGCTTGCCGTCAAACCCATCTCATAAAACTCTTTGGATCTCCATCAAAACCTTGACATCGAGAAACATCCAGTCTCTAATTACGTTTAGCGTGTTAACCACGAATAAATATGAAGGTGATTTAATTTAAAATAGAGGCATATTTTTGGATAGGTTGTACGAAATGACCGTATTTAAATGAGACTGAATTTTCATTTCTAGAAGACGTGTAACATCTCTCCTTTCTCATGTTGATTTGGTCTTCATTACAATTGAAATCTTACTTCGGAGCACTATTCTAAAAATTGGTCTAGGCGACCGCCTAGGCGCTAGGCGGTCCCTAGGCGTTTGGAAAAATCGGTTTGGCCTATTGGGCAGGCCCAGGCGGGTCTAGATGGGTCTGGGCGGCCTAGATGGACTCAAATCATAAACTAGAGCTTAACCCGATCCGAACCAACCCGGACCCGTTTAAAAATAATTTCTGGGTCTAGGAGTTAGAGACTTGGTTCACATTAGTAGTAGTAGTAGTAATAGTTGTTAGGTGGTGTCTTTTGCTTGTAGCAGTATGTGTGGTCTGGTTTTTTGTTTTCATTTTGAGGATTTAACGTTATTGTTTTGATATCAACTTATTAATGAACCGGGATGCCAACAGTCTTCCTATATTCAAAAATATAGATACTCATATAGCTACTACACATTTAGACAATCATCAAATTAGGAAGAGATGGTTTCTGCTATTTTTCTCCGAAATTGTGTCATAAAAGGAGAACACACGTCAACATTACAAATTGTCAGTTGGAGTTCACTGAAAACCACTAGTACAACACTGTTTGCCTCCAAGATATCAAATCTACCGATGCTTTTGATTATGAAAAGATAAATGATGTAAAACTAACCCTAAAATAGAGAATTTCAAGAATTTTAACGGGTTAATTTTATCAACACATTATGCAGATTAAAGTTAGAAATTTTAAACAGTTAATTGGTTTGATGGATTTTCAAGAACTGAATCACGTTTAACAATCCCAATTAATAATTCAATTCTAACAATCAATAATTAAGTCCCTAAGTGTTCTTAGCAAGTAAAAGATTCAATATTGATTTGTACTCTAATCAAGCAGATGGAATGCTTAATCTCAATATTTGTGGTTGACAGTTAAATTGAATAATATAACAGAGATGATAAAGTAGTATAACACAAATACTTGAGAATTGGAAAGAATATACCGAGGGTTCGAAGAACTCAGCGTAGATCTCGGGTTGAACACGAAGAGCACAATAATCAGCAACAATAGTAAGAGAAAGATAGCAGCAACAAGTCAGCAATGGCAGGGTGGTCGACGGCGTCACTAGTTGACTTCGACAACGGCGGTGGGCGGCGTGAACGATGGCGGTGAAGTCGTCGAGGAGGCAGGGCGGCGGCGTGCTTGGGTGTTGACGAGGGCGGACGAAGGAGAGATGGGGGAGGTCGCGAGGTGGGGAAGCACAGGGTGAAGAGGAGGAGAGGTCGGGAGAGCACAGGTGATGGGTTTAGAGGACAGGGATGATCGGGATGATGGGGTTCCGATCGGAAGTGGTGGCGCTGGGAGCTGAGGGTGTCGAGAGAGAGAGAAGGGTTTTGGATTTGGGGATTAGGGTTTGGGTAATTTTATTTGAGGGATTTTTAATTTGGGGAGTAGATTTTAGAGTTAATCACTAATCCTAAAATTGTATTAGGATTTATCACAAATCTTAACAAGTTGGATCTCAATTGTATCACACAAAGGAGAAGATTAGGAGCAAACTCAACACAATAATTTTTTAATCAATAATGGCATATCTTTCTCATTAATCTCAAGGCCTATATATAGGCTCAAAACAAATCAAGATACAAATCTCAGAATATTCTTAAAATCTCAAAAATATTCTAATGCATAAAAAAAGATTACATATGGCTATAACTGCCAAAAAAACAAATATGGTACTGAAATAAAATACTAAAATAAATAGAATTGATGTCCTCATCATTCTCTCTGGGTGGGAGAGAGCTCGACCCAGTCGAGTCAAAACTACTGATCCTGTCATGGTGCTCCAAAAGATCTGGATCTAGTTGCGGGAGCTCCTTACGATCACTGCAAGTGTCATCCAACTTTGGTTTGTTCTTCCACCTCACCAAATACTTGTGCATACCACCATCTCTTGTAGAGATTATCTGATCATCTAAAATATTATTCAATTCTTCTGTCGGTGGGTAAATAGTATGAGGTTGAGGGGTAAATGTGGGAATCTCACCTTTAGGCTGTAGGGTAGGCTCATCTATAAGAAATTTTTTAGGGTTGAATTTTGAGCCTTCATAGAGTACTAGATCCTCAATATTGAAAGTCTTACTTATGCCAAAGCCTTCAGGAAGGTCAACGACATAGGTATTATCATTGATTATCTGTAGAATCTTAAATGGGCCTGCAGCACGTATGTTCAAGTTCTTAACGGATCCAGATGGAAACCGTTCCGGATGAATCCGAATCATCACTTCGTCACCAACGTCAAGAGTTTTAAATTTCCTTCTTGTATCTGTTATTAACGTGTAGTTAAAATTATTCTCATTAATTTTCTTGGAAATTTCTCTATACAAATCATGAAGGCAAAATGAAAATGTGGATGCAGACTCTATGACTTTGTGATGTTCTAATACAGGGGTAAAATCTATGGGTTGCTAAGTGACTTGAGAAGGAATGGGTGACTTAGGTATACTCAATGGAGGTGACTGGACAGACTGAATATAATTGAGAGACTAGTCATCATCTTTTTTCATCAAAGTCATCGCTTATATTAGGTTCATAGGTAAACTCATTGTCGGGCTCATCAGCGATGACTGCGGTACCCTCTACTATATTGATCCTACTTGGGCTGGGACAGTTGCCAGTAACATGGCCATATCCCTTACATTTATAGCACTTAGTGAGACGATCAATCTTAGAATAGTCTCTTTCAGTGTTCTTACCAGTGTTGTCATTTCTATGTGAATAGTAATTTGAAGTATGTTTGTTTGGGTAAGACTTGTTAGGGTACTGAGGAGAGTGAGTGCTCAGGTCTAGAGGGATCAGGAGGATTCATTCTAGAGGAATGATCCATCGAATCGCTAGGCTTGTAATGAGAACTTGCTTTAAGGAAATCCATATCGAGGACTAGGGCGTAGGCTGCCGCTAGTGAGTCCACATTCCTATGAATTAGCTCGTTCCTAAGGCCAGCTCGTAGTCCAGCTCTGAATCTAGAGAGAGTTTGTTCTTCACTCTCTTTACCTAAAGCATTGCACCGAATAAGGAAGTCATCAAACTTATCAACATATTATTGTGTGGATTTACTTCCTTGATAAAGTTGGTTCCACGAATCCTGCAATCGGGTGTGGAACGATAACGGTACATATCTCTCAGTGAGCTTCTCTTTCATGGCTTCCCAAATGGATATGGGTGCCAGGCCTCGACCTCTGCGTGCGTGTTCAAGATTGGTTCAGTATTGTTGAGCTTTTCCAGTCAATTTCATCGTGGCAAATTTAACTTTCAGGGCTTCGCTCATGTCAAACCACACAAAGTAGTGGTCCATGGCACAGATCCAATCGAGGTAAGCTTGGAGTTCCATGTGGCTTTCAAAATGGGGAATGTCAGCCTTAACGTTCTTCTTATATTGTTCGTCAGGGTCACGTTCTTGACGTCGATCGTCAGGAACATTCTCTTGAGAGATCTGATGATTGGCATGAAGCTCAGGGACAACGGTTTGATTTAATTCCACTTTCTTAAGCTTCTGATTGATATTGGCAAGAGTTGCTTGAATGACAGCTAGGGTAGCAGAGATATTAGAGTTGCCCATTTCAGGTCAGGGAAGTCTAGGGTTCCTAATTGGGTGATTTGGAAGGGATAAGAAAGGCTTTTCAGGATCTGTGATGGTGCTGCGAAGACGCATTCACCAAAAGTGGAAACTAGGGGTCGTGTGTGTTCTAATTTTTTTTAAATGAATCTGACGTGATCTAAAAAAAATGAAATAAAATAAAATAAAAGACTCTAAATAATCCTAAATGAATGCAAAAATAATACTTAAATGATGCAAGAACTAGGGATTTAAGAACATTTGCTCTGATACCAAAATGATGTAAAACTAACTCTAAAATAGAGAATTTCCAAGAATCTTAACGGGTTTATTTTACCAACACGTTATACAGATTAAAGTTAGAAATTTTAAATAGTTAATTGGTTTGATGGATTTTCAAGAACTGAATCATGTTTAACAATTCCAATTAATAATTCAATTCTAACAATCAATAATTAAATCCCTAAGTGTTCTTAGCAAGTAAAAGATTCAATATTGATTTGTACTGTAATCAAGCAGATGGAACGCTCAATCTCAATATTTGTGGTCGACAGTTAAATTGAATAATATAATAGAAATAATGAAGTAGTATAACACAAATACTTGAGAATTGGAAAGAGTATACCTGATGGTTCGAAGAACTCGGCGTAGATCTCGGGTAGAACACGAAGAGCACAACGATCAGCAACAATAGTAAGAGAAAGACAGCAGCAACAAGTCAGTAATGGCAGGGTGGTCGACGGCGTCAGTCGTCGAGGAGGCAGGGCGGCGGCGTGCTTGGGTGTTAACGAGGGCGGACGAAAGAGAGATGGGGGAGGTCACAAGGCGGGGAAGCACAGGGTGAAGAGGAGTGGTCGGGAGAGCACAGGGTGAAGAGGAGTGGTCGGGAGAGCACAGGGGATGGGTTTAGAGGACAGGGATGATCGGGACGATGGGGTTTCGATCGGGAGTCGTGGTGCTGGGGGTTGAGGGCATCGAGAGAGAGAGAGAAGGGTTTTGGATTTGAGGATTAGGGTTTGGATAATTTTATTTAGGGGTTTTTTAATTTGGGAGTAGATTTTAGAGTTAATCACTAACCCTAAAATTGTATTAGGATTTATCACAAACCTTAACAAGTTGGATCTCAATTGTATCATACAAAGGAGAAGATGAAAAGCAAACTCAACACAATAATTTTTTAATCAATAATGGCATATCTTTCTCGTTAATCTCAAGGCCTATATATAGGCTCAAAACAAATCAAGATACAAATCTCAGAATATTCTCAAAATCTCAAAAATATTCTAATGCATAAAAGAAGATTACATATGGCTATAACTGCCAAGAAAACAAATATGGTACTGAAATAAAATACTAAATTAAATAGAATTGATGTCCTCATCTATAAGTCAATCTACATTCAAAAGAGACAGACTAGAACTAGTATAATAGTTTATTTTCTCGCTACATCTAATTAAGACATTAAAAGTTCTGATCATTATCCTGACAAATCATCCCTCTACCCAAATCTGTTTCCAAAATCAACACCTTGATACAATTGTGTTTTTTAGACTATCTAAAGCTCATCTTGCAATAGTTAGGACAAAAATCAAGAGTAACTGAGTAAGAATATAGAGCAATAAAGAGCAAGATAATGCATGGTGGATCAACAAAACAAAACAAATAGATAAATTAGGGCAAAAATAAAATAAAATAATTAAAAAAATAACGCCTAGCGCCTAGCTGCCTAGGCCTCCACCGGTCACCCGACTACCGCCTAGCGACTTTTAGAACACTACTTTGGAGTCTGACTTTGTGACTAATATTTGGGGATAAGTTATGTTTTGTTGAATATGGTTCTTTGGTGTTGAGACTAGGGATGGCAAGTGGGCTGGGTCAATCGTCAACCCGCCCAGTTAACCCGGCCCGTGTAAGTGCAGTGCGGGTTCGGGTTGAATCCGTGAACAGTAACGGATCGACCCGAGTCGCCTAAATAGCGAATCGAACCCGTCTAACCCGGCCTGCGAACCCGTTAAAAAGTACCCAACCCGCCCGCCAACCCGCGGGTCGACCTGCGGGTTACGAACCGTTTTCGAACGTTCGACCCGCCACGGGCCGACCGCTGACCCGCGAGTCAGCGTGCCATTGGGCACTGTTCACCAGAGAGCCAAACGGCTCTTAGAGCCGTTTTGCTTGTTTTTTGGTTTTTTTTAATTTTTAGCCTATAAATACCCCCTATAACCCCATCAAAAAAATCACACCTTACTCTCTTACTCTCTCTATTATTATTACTCATTTCTAAGCAATTTGTGAACAATTGAAGTATTGAATAAACAAGTGTTCAAGGCATATACACGATCAAATTCCGATCGTATCGAAATCAAAATTCAACGTCTTCAACTCTTCAACTCTCGTCCAACTCCAAGTGATCAAGTCTTCAACTCTCCTACAAGCTCTCCCCAACTCTTCAATTCCGGATTTGAGGAATTCTACTTCTACTTCTATTTTTATTATCACGGATTTTTTTATATACGCGTATCTATGGTGAACGGTATCAAAATTTCATACCTCTCTTCTTATTTTATTTTGTTGTAGTTATAATTATTGTTGGTTTTTTGATCTTCTCTATCTCAACCCTCTTGTTTTCTAGATTTTTTTTATAATTCATCGTTCCTACATTGTGTAGTTTTTTTTACATACATTACTACATTATGTCTATATCACGCGGTAGTGGTCGTAGCCAAAGTGGGCAAGATTCCACCGGCACTTCCCGTAGGCCACCAATTGTCCCAATTAGTGAGCCCGCCGAAGAGTACCATGATCCTTCTACCCAACAATGGGGTATACACGACGAGGTTGTAGGTGACATACAATTAGAAGAAGAAGAACAACAACAACCAACCGAAATCACGCAACCCCGTAGTAGTAGGAAAAGTAGAGGAGAAAGTAGTGATTGGCATAAGTTTTACGATTATATTTCGGACGAAGAAACTCCGGGTATAGGTTTGAAAGTTTGTAAAACATGTTCTAAGGCATACAAATTCAAGAGGGGTGATGGCACCGGTACAATTAGTAGACACATCCAAAATAACCATAAAGAACTTCTTGTTGACCTACCCGGCCAACAAAAAATCAACCCTAAGATCGGTCTAGTTGATAACCACCCTTATGATCCCGATCTTGTTCGTCGGGAAATGGCCCGATTAGTAATAAAAGAAGAGTTACCATTTTCCTATCCCGAGAGTAGGAACTTGGAAAATTTTAATCAAACAGCCTTAAACCCTCATTTTAGAAAAATTCCGAGAAATACTTGCAAACCAGATTGTTTTAAAGTGTACAATGAAATGAAGCACACTTTGATTATAATTTTATGGAGTTTAACTTGTAGAGTTAGTTTAACTTCGGATTGTTGGACGGATGTCAACAATATTTCAACGATGGGAATAACCTGTCATTGGATCGACAATGGTTGGATACTTCAAAAAAGAATCATATCACTTGCCGCGTTGCCGTATTTCTATAGTGGCGCCGAAATAACAAACCGTATTTTAGAAATTTGTGATGTTTTTCATATTCGCGATAAAATTATGTGTATTAGTTTTGATAATGCATCTAACAACAATGCAGCAATTACTACTTTAAAATCCGCATTAAACCCTCCATCTGACAATATTTTTCATATTAGATGTGCATGTCATATTTTAAATTTATGTGTTCAAGATGCATTAAAAATAGCCGATCCATATATACTTAAAATTAGAAATTGTGTACATTTCATTCATTAAGTCCCAGCGTATTTCAAGAATGGAAAAATTGGTGTAGGATTTCAAATGTACCTTTTAGAAGATTTTCAAAGGATGTTAAATACCGATGGAACTCTACTTTTGATTTACTACATGTTACCGAATATAAAGCAGTTGTAAATGATTTTTATATCGCAAAAAATATGCACAATTTTGAAATGACTCCCACCGATTGGTTTTATGCCGAATCTTTGTTGAAATTTTTAGAACTTTTTAAAACCGCAACTTTAAAATTTTCAAAAACATATGAATCTACTTCTAGTAGCATTTTTATTTCATTAGTTAGCATGATGCAAACATTTAACGAAATGTTAAATGATACTTATGTTGGTGATATTGTAAAACCTGCATACAAAAAAATTTTGAAGTATTATTTTCCTCCTCTTATGTTGATTTGTGTTGCTACCGTTATAGATCCTCGTATCAAATTGGAAGGTACGAAGAGTTTGATTGAAATAATTTTTTCATTACTTGGGGAAAATTTAGAAATAGTAATTGATTGCGCTACTTTTTTAGTTAAATTTGAATCTATATTAAATAACTTGTATGATTATTATGATAGATGTTTTGCTTCTAGTAGTACAACTTCTATAGTTAGTTCTTCTTCTGCTACTTCTAAAGGTTAAGGGTAAAGAGTAAATTTGATGATAGAATATTTAATTTACTTGCACAAATTCAATCCAAAAAAAACTAGGACTAATCAACCAAATGAATTAAATTGGTCTAACCAACAAGATTCTGAGTCTTCTTCTTCTCCACTAGATATTTTACAATGGTGGAAAGACCATGAACACACTTATAGTATTCTGTCAATTATGGCTAAAGATTTACTAACTCCTCCTGTCTCTATAGTTGCTTCTGAAAGTGCATTTTCTTCAAGTGACAGAGTTCTAACTGATTACAAGAATCGCTTGAAACCCGACACGTTAGAGATGCTCGTTTGTACAGAAGACTGGCTGAAGGCTGAAGATAGGACACAAGGGAAAGCATTATCTACGTCCACAAGTGGGAGCAACTCGTCGGAAGAAGAAGAAGAACAACAACAATAGTAACCAAATGAAGAATTCAAGACCAACAACAACAAATTCAAGGCCATCAACTTGAAGACAATTGTAAATAGATAAAAAAATTGTACTATATCTGTGCTTGTTATTTCAAATCAGAAAAATTGAAGTAAATTGAAATTGTATATAAGAAATATGTTAGTGTATAAAACATATTTGTGAATTGAATTCTTTATTTCATTAGAAATTGTGAAACTTGTATAACTTAAAATCATATGAATAATATTTCAATATTTTTGCCAATTTTCCTCTTCCAATCTTATTATTATTATTACGATTTTTAATGTTTATTATTATTATTATTATTATTTTAAGTTTTTTAAAAAAAACCTATCTAAATGGGCCAACCCTACGAACCGACCCGACCCGACCCGGGTTGGACCTGAATGGGTTCACGGGTTGGGCGGGTCGCCATAGCCACTTTTCGACCCCGGCCCGGTTAAGTCACCAACCCGGCCCGAATCCGCCCAAGTCAACATCCAACCCGGGCGGGTCCGGCCCGGCCCGGTCCGTTCGACCCGAATGCCAACCCTAGTTGAGAACTCAAATCACCACTTGCATTGAATCCTATTTCTAGGTTGTGGTTCAGATCTGTTTTGTTTACATTCTCATTTCTTTATCATTTTATGCACACTCTCACTCACACGTCAGTTTGGTGCTGCATCAACATGTATTGAAATTTTTTGTTCAATCTTGGTCGCCCACTAATTACCATAAGTTGTATCCTGGTTCCTATTTACTATTTAACTTAAATCCTGTTTAATAGTTTGTCCAATCTTTCAAGTTGTTAATTGTCTAGTGTATGCCTGATTACTTTATGGAAAAAAGTTTGACGTCTGAAATTGATCTGAAACCATAATTGTACTTCATGGATGAGATTCTTTATTTTCTTCATTTGAGAATAAACAATGTAGTCCTACTATAAACTCTGATACTTTAATTTGTCAATTTTGATAGGGCGGCTGCTGTTGCATTAGTTGAAAAGCCATTCTTTAGATGGTGCACTTCCACTAGAGGACTTCAACATGGAGCTTGAGGATCACAGTGGCCAGAAGATAAATCTAGGATCTGAAACTGATCGGTGGTAATTCGTTGTTTACTCGTCACTACTCATTCATAAGCCATCAGTGATCACTGCAATTCTGTCTTAAAGTTTGTGCTTAAAAAATGAGCATGCTAGCCATTATTGGCAGGGGAACCATGATGGGTCTGCTTCGTGCAAAGGGTAAAAGCCTAATAAATAAACAGAATTACAAGGATGCACTGGATGTGCTGTGGATGGCAGAGGTTAGTTGCAAAACTATTACTAAATCAGAACTCTTTAAATTGTTGTATTGAAATGAGTAGTTCAAAGTTCACACATATTTTTTCTGTTGCAGGAAGCGTTCTCCTTTGTAATCCCAAGTTGACTGAGGTAGGTAAAAAAAAGATAACAGATCGTCTTCTACAGCTAATTGAGAATTTATTTTCTAATAATCACATTCAACCAATTGAGCTTAGCTCATGGGGTTAAACTCTCCACACTTTAGTGCTGAGGTTAGGGGTTAGTCCCCAGTAGAAGTCCCTCCTGCAGGAAGTTGAAAATAAAATTGGAGGAAAAATGACAACTTATCCATATTTCTGTGTCTGTTGTTTTGCCTCCAGATATTCAGTTACTTATAGTGTGGTGCTACTTCATGCTTCTGGATATCTCTTGCCTATCTGTGGCAGGAATGCGACTGTCTAAGGCTAGGAAAGGATTTGAACGCTCACATAGTAAAGATTCCAGTAGATTTAGAATCATCCAAGAAGGTCGCCATGCTGAGCTTGCAATGTGAGCTACCTTTGCTAAGCTTGATGCCATTTTGCTTAGTTAAAGGACCTTTCCTTTTCTTTTCCTTTTGTGAATCTAGTTTAATTCATCATCTGTCTTTATGTGAGTAACCAACTGGGTTGAAACTAGATACTTGACATTGGAGCTTCTTGAAGGAGTGGTGGCTTATCACACTGGAAATCAAGAAGAATCTCGTAAAGCATTGAATTCTGTACGTCCAAATTTAATCAGGTTAACTTATTTTTCCAGAATATTATCAGAGTTCATATGAGATTATCTGACTACCTCATTGTTAAGTTCTCTCCTATCTGGTTCAATATTGAGTTTGAAGCATGTACTGTGAAGTTTTGAAGTCCCCTGAATGCATACTGTTCCTTTGTGTGATTATTCAAATTCTATTACTTGATTTTCCGATCATTACTGATAAATATTGAATATTATATGATTCTCACTCATTACTGATAAATATTAAAATTTTAAATACATTTTGTGTTTGTGTGTGTGTGGCACTATAGCTTCAAGTTCCAGATGAGTCTTTGTCATTGATCATGAACATGGGATACAGAGAAAAGGTGGGAAAGAGTGGGAAAGAGGGCACTAAGAATGACTGGTCATGATATTCAGGGTGCAGTAGAATTTCGAATTGAAGAACGAGCAAATAAAATTCGCAGAGTTGAAGAGAATAAGTAGAGGCAAAAGGAGATAATTTAATGGTCTTCATTTATGTGATTCTTGAGTTTTCTCTGTCTCTAATTTTCTGATATTGTCAGATTATAATTACTTACACGGAACAGAAAAAATATGGCACCACAAAGCTGTTCATATCGTAAGGTTGAATGAGATGGTCGCCATTGGGTACGCATGCTCAACTATGACTATGATAATAATTTAAACTTCTGGATAACAATTATGGATATCGAAGTCTAGCGTGTTCAAACTGGTGTAAGGAAGACTGGAACCAGCTGAAAAAGTAAGTGTTGCTGCTGATTTTGGTGTGGGAGTAAACAGATGAATTTGTGGATTCTTTTGGAAACAAATAAGGCAAACCTGTTGATTTTTGGCCGGCGTTTGACTGTTTCTCGCAGCTGCCGTTAATTTGCAAAAAGTTCGATACACCATGATGGATTCCGACGACGAACCCTCCAACGTTCAAGTCAGTAATCAGGAAGATTATGAAAGAGCGATTTGTTGAAAAATATTGATTACCTTTCTTAAGTTTAACGAGCAACTCTAGGGGAGAGTTGAGCCTCAAACTTGTTGAGAAGAAGGCCGCTTGGGAGGCGAGTGGAACGAAGAGCATCACCAGGCTCTAGGAGAGAGCCTTTTGGGAGACGAGTTTGAGAAGCAACTCTAGGGGAGAGTTGAGCTCCGAAGTTGTTGAGAAGGTCGCTCGGGAGGCGAGCAGAGCGAAGAGCATCACTAGGCTCTAGGAGAGAGCCGTTTGGAAGACAAGTTTGAGGAGCAACTCTAGGGGAGAGTTAAGCTCCGAACTCGTTGAGAAGAAGGCCGCTCAGGAGGCGAGCGGAGCAAAGAGCATTACCAGACTCTAGGAGAGAGCCATTTAGGAGACAAGTTTGAGAAGCAACTCTAGGGGAGAGTTGAGCTCCGAACTTGCTTGTTGCAAAATCTAACCAGTAGTGGAGTAGTATGAATGTTCGTTTTGAGCCCCGAAACCGTATACTTGCAAGCTGTGAGGGCAATTTCGAATCATGATTGTGAACTTCGGGTTATCAACGAGTTGTAGGAGCAATTCCGAATGGTGAGCTACTTGCACTTGCTCGTTCGCAAGAGGCTAAAGCGACGTCGAACCAAGTGTTAGACTCCGAGCTTGTTGTTTTAAGAATTTCAACGAGTTGTAGGAGCAATTCCGAATGGTGAGCTACTTCGCACTTGCTCGTTCGCAAGCGGCTAAAGCGGCGTCGAACCAAGTGTTGGACTCCAAACTTGTTTTAAAAATTTTAATGAGTTGTAGGAGCAATTTCGAATGGTGAGCCAGTGTTCTAAAAAGCTGGTGATGTAAAACTAACCCTAAAATAGAGAATTTCCAAGATTCTTAATGGATTAATTTTACCAACACGTAGTGCAGATCAAAGTTAGAATTTTGAAACAATTAATTGGTTTGATAGATTTTCAAGAACTGAATGACGTTTAACAATCCCAATTAATAATTCAACTCTACAATCAATAATTAAATCCCTAAGTGTTCTTAGCAAGTAAAAGATTCAAGATTGATTCGTACTTTAATCAAGCAAGTGGAACACTCAATCTCAGTATTTGTGGTCGACAATTAAACTAGATAATATGATAGAGATAACAAAGCGGTATAACACAAATATTTGAAAATTAGAAAAAGTATACCGAGGGTTCAACGAACACAGTGTAGATCTCGGAAGAACACGGCAATCAAAGGTAGAGCAATAGCAGCAACAGCAATTGCAAGAAGGCAAAGTTGGGCGGTGGCTGTGAACAACAGCAATGGCGGCTTCAGGGGACTGGGGATGGTGCTGGGCTGACGTCGACCTGGTGTGAGGGCGTCGCAACCGGCGGTGGGCGACGGGGTATGCTTGGAGGTCGACAGGAAGGGATGAGGCCAGGGAGTTGGGGTTTCGGGTGCTTTGGGTTTCGACTTGGTGAGGAGCAGAAGGAAGGAGAAGGTCGGGGGCTTTGGGTTTCGGTGGTTGAGTTGATGGCGAAGGGGGTGGCGGTGGTGGTTGTAGGCGACGGGGGATTGGGCGAAGAGGAGGAGGGAGAGGATCTGGATATGGGTCTGGAAGGAAGGTTAGGGTTTTCTTTGTTTTGGTCGGGATTGGGGAAGGAGGAAGAGGTGAAGGTGATGACGGCTGAGTAGGGTTAGGGTTGATTTGTGATTTGAGAAATTAGGGTTAGGGATTTGTATTTGGGGTAGATTTTAGAGTTTATCACAAACCCTAAAATTTGATTAGGATTTATCACAAACCCTAATAATTTGGATCTCACTTGTATCACACAAAGAGAGAGAGGAAGAGTAAAAACTCAACACAATTTTTTTTTAATCAAGAGTGACATACTTTCTCATTAATCTCAAGGCCTATAAATAGGCTCAAAATACATCTTGATACAAATCTCAAAATATTCTCAGAATCTCAAATACATAAAAAAGATTACATATGGCTATAATTGCAAAAACAAATATAGTACTGAAATAAAATCCTAAACTAAATAGCAGCTGTCTTAGACGACGCCTGCGCTGATAGAAATGCCCAAATCGTCTTGGACCGATGTCCTCATCAAGCGGCCTAGGCGGCGCCTAGGCGCTAGGCAGCCCTACAACGCCTCGCCTAGGGACTAGGCGTTTAAGAAAATAGGTTACGGTTAAAAACGGGTCTAGGCAGGCGCGTAATCGGTGTAAGCGGATCTAGGCGAGCTAGACCCGCTTATGACTTAATTATTAAAAAAAAGGGACCCGACTTATTCAACCCGACCCGCTCTAATACACTCAAACCCCTCTAAATTTCCCGTAAAAAACCCTCCAAATCAATTATATTCCCTAAATCCCTAATTCCCTCTTCTCTAAAACCCCCAAATCACCTCCTCTGCCTCCCTCCTCGCAGTCGAAGGCTCGCAGCTCGCAGTTTGCAACGCACTTCAATTTCAACCTCCTCCGCCTCCCTCGCAATCATTGCTCGCAGTCATCAACACAACCTCCTCCGTCTCCCTCCTCGCAGTCGCAGCTCTCACTCACTCTGTCACTCAGTTGTCAAAACCTCCTCCACCTTCCTCCTTGCAGTCGCAGCTCGCTTCAACTTCAACCGACGTGTTGAAACACAACCTCTCTCTCCTCTCTTCAGCTTCAAATTCAAGTCGTCAACACAACCACACACTGCCTCCCGCCTTGCTTCACCTCCGACGTCAACACTACGTCCTCTTCTCTCTCAAACTTCTCCTAACGCAACCCTTCCCCATCCCCCGACTCGAGCCTCCTGCTTCCCCATACTGTTTGCTTCTTGGACTGGAATAGCCGAACAAGTAATCTCCACTACTGATCTTCGTCATAGATTAATACTAGTCTAATATATAAGTATAGAACTATACAAAAAAAGAAAAAGACTAATAACAATACACCGATTCGATTTTGTAAAGCTCATCCTGCAATTGTAAGGAGAAATATCAAAAGTAAGAATTGGTAACATCAAAACAAAACAAAATGATAAAATATATAAATAAAACCACCTAGCACCTAGCCGCTTAAGCTCCGCTTACAAGGCCTAGGCGCTAGGTACCCATCTGCCGCTCGACTACCGCCTAGCGACTTTTAGAACATTGTGGTGAGCTACTTCGCACTTGCTCGTTCGCAAGCGACTAAAGCGGCGTCGAACCAAGTATTGGACTACAAATCCGTCTTTTGAGCTTAGTAAGTTGTAGGAGCAGCCCTGTAGGACAAGCTGGACTTCGAACTTACCGTTTAACGAGTCGTAGATATGACTCAGAGAGATAGAAATGAGGCAAATGCAATAATTTTCAATATAAAAAAGCTAAGTTTTATTGAAACAAACTAAGTGGCCGCTTCAATGGGGTGAGCCATTATTACATGCTTTTGGCCGTGCTACAAACATCGACCTTATTAAAAGCTGAAAACCTACTTCTACAAGCGGGTGAAGGCCTTTCGGGAGGAGTTTGATTTCTCCCCCATTGGACCACCGTGGATAAGGTGGAGGATGGCCCCAGGTTCGGAGTCTTGGAACTTAACGGGCCTCTTGGTTCGCTTGTTGGCTCCTCGGGGTGGAGAATTGGCCCCGTCCTTTCTGACGAACTTGGACAGGTGTCCCCACTGTATGAGTTCTTCGATCTCCTTCTTGAGAGCCCGACAATCATCCGTGTCGTGGTTGTGGTCCCTATGAAAGCGGCACCACTTATTCCTATTCCTTTTCTTACCAGGGGTATTTATTCTAGGGGGACCGCGGAGTAGCCTTCCTTATCCACCTCTATAAGAACTGTTGATATATTAGCATTGAGGGGGGTGAACTTCTCAAAATGAGGAGCTGGACGGTGCTGGTCATTATCGTCCCTCTGAAATTTCTAGGAGCCTTTTTCGCTTGTATTCTTCCATTTATTACCGGAAGATGACTCCTCTTGACTGGGGGGATTGAGAGCCTTTTCTGCTCGGATGTACCTCTCACTCCTAAGCAGGAGTTCTGAGATGTCCCGAGGTGGCTTCTTGGCAAGGGACGCCTTGAGGTCGGCGTCATTGACGTTGTGTCTGAATGCTGTAGAGGCTACTGATTGGTTGAGAGAGGCAATAGACCGGGTCCTCGGCGTTAAAGTGCTGAATATAATCTCTTAGGCGTTCACCCTTTCTTTGGCTGAGGGCTAGCAGAGATGCACTTGTTTTCTCGGCTCGGCGACTGCTAACAAAGTGGGTGAGGAAGAGCTTCTAAAACTATTCGAATGAGAAGATGGAGGCTGGGGATAGACGGGTGTACCACTATCGCGCTGGTCCTCTCAACGTTGCTGGGAAGGCCTTGCAGAGGAGCGCGTTCGAGGCTTGATGAATTATCATATCGAGAGTTTTAAAACTCTCTATATGATCGGCCGGGTCTGACTCCCCATTGTAGGATTCAAAACGGGGCGGTTTAAAGGTCTCGGGGTCCAGAGCTTCCATGATGGCCCTAGAGAACTAAGAGAAGGGAGGTATGCTTGGGCGGAACCTATTGGTCCGTTGTTCTTCTTCGGGATTGATCTTGTTGAGGCGCCTCTCCATCTCGTGGAGATGACGGTGGACCGAGTTATCCCTCCGGTCGGATCTAGTCGACCCTCGACACTCCTTCATGAGTGGCAGTATGGCAATGGCTAGATATACGCTGGTCATGACTCGGGGCACGGGGATGGCCAGGTGCACGCTGATCCTGACTCGTGGCAATATTAAGAGCTCGCAGGATATCTTTTTTGAAGTTATGGAACTCGGTCCGAGTGACTGGTGCCCCTCCAGCTTGGTGGCCCCCTGATTTAGCTCGTCTTATTGGAGTATGACTTTTTCACTGACGATGTGGAAGGGACTCTCTTCGCCTCCTCGGGGGATGGGATCTTCTGGTCCTCGGCCTGCGGGGGGTCCGGACTCTCGGGGCCCCTGGGCGCTCGGGTTGAGGGACTTCCTTAAGGGCTTGCCTTTCATTCAAGCGAGTTCGGAGGTCGACCCCCTGCTGACGGTTAACAATTATTTGACGGAGATCCTGCCCTGGAGGACTTTGAGAGGCCATGGAGTTGGTTGAAGGATTATGAACTGAGATGTGGTCATGAAGAGGGTGTTGCCTTGGACGACTTTGATGAGAGCCCCCCAAGACCCTAGAAGGGCCTGCTGAGGAGGAAGCTGTTGAGAAAGGTGTTGTTCATGCTGCGATTGCTGAACTTGTTGGTCGGGTTGAAGAATATCATGGAGTGGATGGGGGAGGAAGAGGAGTTGCTCTTCGGCTGGGAGCCGCTGCTTTTTCTTTCCCTTTCGGAGGCATGGCTTGGAAACTAACTTCACCAATGAAGTAAGGTTGGATTGCTTTTTCAGTTTCCTGCAGATGGCGCCAATCTGTTGCTGCTGATTTTGGTGTGGGAGCAAACAGATGAATTCATGGATTCTTTTGGAAACAAATAAGGCAAATCTATTGACTTTTGGTCGACGTTTGACTGTTTCTCGTTAGCCTGCAAAAAATTCGATACATCAAGATGGATCTCGGCGACGAATCCTTCGATGCTCAAGTCAGTAATCAGGAAAACTATGAAAGAGCGATTTGATTACCTTTCTTATGGTGGGGGGAAAGGGGTATTTATAGTGGCCTTTAGAGACAGTTTAGAGATAATCATTTATCCCTATGTCCTGGTGTTTTTGGATAAGATGTAGAGTTTAAATCGTTTCATGATAAGAGATTTGGTTTAAACCGTCTCTTAGGGATAACCATGAATTTGAATTACTCTTTGAATGACCTGGACTGGTTTGTAATGGGTTGTCACCCTGACCTAAGTAAGGCAGATCCATTTTTAGGTTATTAGGCTTGAAAAAGACCCAGTTCTCACTTCGGACCCGTTTGTAGGTGAAATTACCGTTTTACCCCTGAGTGCTTTAAGATTCATGCCTAATTTGAACGGTCCCGATTTGGTTCTATTTTTAGCCATATCAGTAAGTTTTTTTATCGGTATTAGTTGAAAATTGGCAAGTATCAGCTTGATACCAATCGATATTCGTTGATGGCAGACAATACCAATGTAAATCAAAAAACAAGAAGAAAGAAATTGTTCTGAAAGAATAAACTGGGATGAATATGTTTGTTTGCATGCTATGAAGCATGGATACGTGTCCGCATTTCGTGTTTTTACCAAAGGGTACGTTAAATGTAATGTATTTTGAATTATATCTATAAATGAAAATTATCTTGTTAAAAATGAAAGCATTTAAACAATTTAATAAAATGATACAAATAAAAATAATAAGCATTGTTGGAGAGAATTCATGATGATCTAAATATCAAAATTTTGGGTATACTTGTTTCGTGGAGCAAAACTGTAAACAACAAAAAATTCCAAATTACATTGGTGCCCGAGCATTTATATGTGGAACATAATGTTGTCCAAAAATTGTAAAAATGCATTTAAAAATTGTGTAATCCTTGGGTATGTACTTGAGAGTACCCAAGAGTATTGGCGTGTGATAGGCACCCGACACTGGTAGTCGGCTATGAAGCACAGATACTTTACGGAGGGTGCCGTCCCTATATCCTGTACGTATCCGATACAGAATACGGTCGGATACGTACAAGATACAACTGAAACGTTTGCTGCATTTTTTATTTAATGGATACGACGGGGATACACAGCAGACACGGTGGGGTGATGTCGGACACAGTGGGGATACGGCTTGGAGTTAAAATTGTTATAATGAAATAATTTTTTGGTTTAAAACATAAAAAAATTGAATTTGAGGGTTAATTTGAAGAAATAAAAAAAAATAAGTTAGAGTTTTCTTACCTTATTTGAAGAAGAGAACTGAAATCAGTTTTTGCTCAACTCAAATCAGCTCCTACCTTCAGTCGGCCGCAATCCCTCACGGCGACGGCGACAGCGACGACCGAGTCTCCATCTCTCGTCCTCCTTCAACGGCGAATTGACGCCGACGTCCTTCCTTTCTCCGCTCGACGGCCTTCGATGGCGAATCGACGTCGACGTCCTTTTCGTCTGATCTCCCCTCCGTCCCTCGCCTGCGACGATGACCTCCATCGACTGATCTGAGGTAAACAACTAGCATTTTCCCCTCTCTACTCTCTCTGCTGAATCGTCTGCCTCTCATTTTTTGTGTAATTATTCATATTTTTTGATATATATATATATATATATATACATACAGCCGTATTCCCACCGTACCTGTATCGGTGCTTCATGGTAGTCGGCCTTTGGAGTGTACCTGTGCACCCTACATGCATGTTGGAGTAATACTCTTGCACATATAGTTGGATTAAAAATTAGGGTATTTACCTCTTTCTTTTTGTGTGTATGTTTGTGTCTGTGTCTATAGAAGATTAGATGCTTGAAGAATTATGTTGCTTGCAGATGCCTGGTGAATATATTTGTGCGACAGTAGAGTTAAATCACCCCTAAAGATTCAAAACAACTCATGTATTTGCCTCTATTACATTCAGTTTTTCTTCTAAGAAAGTGCAGTTCTGAAGTATTTACATTAATGGTTCTAAAAGTAGAACTAGGAAAAAATGGATAGCTAGACTATGTGTGTTTTTTGGTACCTTCTGAAGGTTAAAATATGCATAACGAAAGCAAATTGACATCTCAGAGATATGCACATGATACCACGAAATAATGATGTTCATGAGACAAATAATTTAAATTTAATCTAATGGATCTAAAACATCAATCATAAATATGAAAACAAGGGAGTTTAGATCAACAATCTCATCTACACTTCATGTTAAAAGTGCTTTCCAAATTTGATGAATAGGATGAGATATGCAGTTCTTTGGTGTTTGAAACTCTAGAGGTCTTCCCAAGAATTTTTCCATGACACTCTGAATAGTTGACTTCACATATGAAATAGATTTGAGAAGAGAAGAGGGAATGACTGTTATTGCTTGCTTAGCAGAAGTTTCATAAAATCTGTCCAGCAGAGAGATATATAGACTTGAGATAAGAAGGCTTTCGGGTCTCATAATCAAGTCTTAGAAGTGTTCCAAATCAATTAGCAATCATATGTAAGGAACATACACACTCCTCTAGATGGACTCTGGGTTCAGTAAACTGAGACTGAGTTCAGTAACTGATGCTTAGGTTCATTCAGTCAACTGTTGATGTCATGTTGTTTTGTCTCCGACTCTCCGTTTAACTTGTAACTTGCTACATTGGTCTATCCATCAAACGTAGGCATATTGGTACTTTGTATGCGTATTTCTAGACTTTAGAATGAGTCCAATCAATTGCACTTTGGTACTATCCAATCACTCATTCCCGTCCTCTAAATTCATTCAACATCCTTTAATATATCTATCTTGTGGAATTAGTTAAAAACTTGTGTGTTGCACTATGACACCAACCTCTTGGACATGTACTAAGCTACAAAAAATGCTCCACATCTATCTCATAAGCTATAAGAAGTTACTTAGGGGTTCTACTAGGATTTCTAATAAGTTGTTAATGATGACTTAGACAGTCCAACTTGCATAGGCATACATGCTTGCATCGAATGTTAACCGTGACAAGCATTACCATGGCACCATAATTGTACTCCCATGAGTAGCATATTAAACTAGAGTGGCTGCCTTTGTCATCAGCACTACCTTGCTATTATCCTGACACAGACATCCATCTACAACTGACTTGGTCAATAGACTTTTCCCAAGTCTTGCGTTATACTCACAAATCTTAAGACAATCTTGGTTTATGTACCAGTGATCATCTGCTTTATATTTGTCTAAATCACATCTAACAGAAACAGAAAAAACATGACATAAAACAAAAATGGTTGACTATTAATCCGATCTTATGTAATATTCCTCCATCTTGTGGAGCGTGTAGTGTATGTTCCTAACATAAAGGATATCTTGAGTTCATGCAATTATTGGTCAAACCGAAATATTGATGAATGGATCAATTCATTCATCAGATGACTTCAGTTCATAGGACTCGAGAATCTTTCACAGCTAATAATGATCGTCCATGTTACTTCTAGACGGTTAATTTTGAACATAGCATCACAAGATCGTTGTTTAATTTCCATCGTTCTAGAAGCACATACGGATGTGTTAAGCTAGAGGATAGCTCTACTAACCTAGATAGGTAACTAAGACAAAACACACTGGTTCTAGATTGTATGTCACTAGCAGCAATCTGTGAACACATGAAACATGTTGATCCAACAGAACTTGTAACATGTCTATTCTTTATGGTACTCATCCCTGATGTAAACTTAACTCTAAATAGAGAATTTTCAAGAATATTAAAAGATTAAGTTTACCAGTATGTAATACGGATTAAGTTAGAAATTTAAACTAATAACTAGTCGGGGCAGCAATCGATGGTAGAGGGCGGGGGTTCTCGGCTGTCGAAGTGACTCAGGGAGGCCGAGTACGGTGGGGAAGGGATTTGGGGATTAAGGTTTATAAGTTGAGGGGATTTGGGGATTAGGGTTTCGTCGGGGTGAAAGACAGCAGGGTGGTCGATGGTGGTGAGCGACAATGGCATCGAGGGTGGGGTTCGGGATCGAAAGACGAGGGTTTCGGTGTGGGTTCGGGAAGAGGGAGCAGGAGGGGGAAAGAGAGAGAACTTGGGTGTTGGGTTTGGAATCAGTGGAGAAGACGGAGAAAAGGGGGGGTGGCGGCGGCTGTGGATTTGGATTAGGGTTTGGGATTTGTATTAGATTTTAGTTTAGTTTTAGAGTTTACCACAAACACTAAAATTGTATCTCAATATTTCACACAAAAAGATCAATTAGGAGTCAAAACTCAATCACAGTAATTTTTTAAAAATCAATAATAACATGTCTTCTCATTATTCTCAAGATTTTTATATAGGCTCAAAACAAATCTCTAAAATATTCTAATGCATAAAATAAAGGGTGCAAATCGTAAAACTATTACATATGACTATAATTGCCAAAATAAATATGAGTACTGAAATAAAATACTAAGCTAATGGAACAACCATCCTAGACGATGTTTGTGCTTATAGAAACGCCCGAATCATCTCGAACCGTGCCCTCATCAATCCCACATATGAGTCACATACGATGTGAATGATTGACATTACAACACATGCGCATATATGCACATACTCAATAAGTTCTGAATATGTAACAATAATTTCTACTTAAAAATAAGTAAATGACTGACAGGAATTATTATCCTTATAGATTGGAATAAAGAGCTCATAAATTCTAGCACGTTCACTTAAACTTTATTACTAATACAATTAATAAATGGAAGTGTCACTTGCTTCAGTTTTGGTGTTTTTAGGTTGTGTAGATAGGGTTAGCAATGTTAAATGCAATTTTTTTGGTTGGGTTTTAGATTTCCAAAAGACTCTTTTTTCAGGTTGGGTGTTTAGATCTGTGGCCAAGCAGTGACCCAGTGTGCATCCCTAATTTGGACTATCCAGTAACGTCTCTTAAAGTTTTTTTTTTATTTATTCTTCAAGCCGCAATTTAAACCAGGATTCCCAAACAATGGAATAACTAAATCTTGTTTTTGGCTGATGTTTTGAATTCTGTTTGAAGGTTTGAAAGGAGACTTGCGGCAGAAGCACTTCGCCTGAATGAAAATGATACCCAGTTAGCCAGTGGCGGAGGGAGGAAGAGAGGAGAGGGGACATTTGGGACCCCAAATATTTTGTAAAACCCTCTAATATAGACCAAAATTTTTATTTGGCCCCCCAGTTAAAAAAAATTTGGGACCCCCAAGTCTAATCTACCTCTTATTAAAGGCTCAATTATGTCGATGCCGGGGGAAAAAAAATTTGGGACCCCCATTTTGATTCGTCTGGCTCCGCCACTGCAGTTAGCTTTAGATCTTTTGACAGTTAGCTTTAGATCTTTTGACAGATCCTGACAAAAACTGTAGACTCCAAGTAAGTTCGGTGTAATGAATTACATAGTTGTAAGTTTATCCTTTTTTGATATTTTTTTGCTTCCAGCATAAAATTGACTTGAAGAAACAACATTCTGCTGGTGCTATTGCTGTTGTTACTGCTGCTGCTGCTGCTTCTGTTGCCCATACAGCTGCTGCTGCTGCTGCTCTTGCTGAGGATATGAAAATATTAGAATACAAGAAGGCTCCTCATCGAGAGCTGTTGCTGTTGCTGTTGCTGAGAGTACATGGGGTACTTGTCCTTGCTTGATTCTCTTCATAAACAATAAGTCAACTTAAGTTAAAACTAAAGTCTTAGCTGCTGTAGTTTGTTAGATGTCAGAAAACATTTGTAAATATTGGGATTGTACATATATTTCAAAAGCTTTTCTAAAGAATATCTTTATAAAATGTTAGAATTACGGTTTTTTTTAATAATTACGATTTCACTGCTGTGGTTGCTTCTCTCATTTGTTTCTTTTCTTTTTAATTAGCTTGTGTGCAGTGGTGGAGCATAGTGAGGGCCCGGGGGTGTTCGGTCCCCCTAAAATTTTCACAAACCCCCTTCACACTATTGAAAATTTTATTAACTCTTAAAAAATTATAATTTGTCCCCCCTGAATTCTAAGTTTTATTGTTTGGCCCCCCTAAAAATTATGAAAAAATCTCTATATTTTTACGTGTAGTCATAGAATTTTTTTTGGGCCCTTCCGGTAAATTTGTTCTGACTTCGCCCCTGCTTGTGTGGATATCCAGATTATGATTTATTGTCTTTCTTTTATTTTCTTTGTGGTAACTTAATTACATGGATTTTGACCGTTATCAACACATCTTTGAAGTTTGAACCAGAAGGAATTTCTATAAATTTTATTTGTTTCAATAGCTGTCTGAGCGAGCTCAGATAGTATTTTCTAGTACTTCTTTGCTTCAAACAAAATTCAATTAGGGTTGTATAACCTTATGGCTGAAAATGATTATGGCTGGCCGGGACACATCCTTAAGACTTGTTTTGGTGTATAACCTTCATCATTGACGTTTACATGATCAGCTTTCGCACCTTCATAACAAGGGTTTGGAGAATATGTTATATATTCTATCTTATAGTTAGCTTCTATAGATGAGATCATAGAATTTTAGAATTTACCAGAGTACTATTCAGCTGTCTCGTTTTCATTTGCATGGCGACGACTGATGAGTGATGAACTTGGATTTTCATTTCTTGCCATGCAGAGATGATGTACTCAGTTGTTCGACAAATCTTCATTCGAGGATGTACCTAAATGCAAGGCAGTATTCTTGAGCTCCGGAAGCAAGTCAAAATAATATTCTCATTTCTTAGGGATTTGGAGAGAGAGCTCCATAGGTTTGGATGTTGAACTTTCTGCTTAAGGACGATTGCGAGCTTGACAGTGTACAGAAAATCCGAGCTTGCAGAGAACCTCTATTCCCAAAGATGCTCTAGGAAATCACCCTGTGCACATTTAGCACATTTAGGGGGTTAGAGCATCTGTATTTGTTAAAACCAAATTTTGGGTATTTGGCAAATAGCAAAAGTAGGTTTGGTCTGTAGTCGTTGTTGTTAGCCAAAATTTGGCTTTTTCGAAATCCAAATAGGACGGACGGTAAATTATTTTCCGTCTGACGTTTAAAAAAAAAAGCTAAAAAAATTAATTAAGGCTTGTGATAGTGACATTTATACCAAAAAAAAAAAAAATCAAAAAACTTTGGCAGATCCTAGGACTGTAGATGATCACCGTTTGAGAAGGTTTTGTTTTTTTTAAATGGAACGGACGGGAAAAGAATGGCCGTTTTAAAAAAATTAAAATAATAATAATTAAAGGGACGGGGAATAATTCCTGTCCGATGAGTAGGTGTGAAAAAAATCTCTCCGAGAAAAATTATCTTTCGTCCGATCTCTCCGACGAAAAATCATATTCCGTTTGCTATATTTTGACAATTGCCATTTCGTCTGCCAAATATAAACGACTACTGTAGCTCCGAAATCCAAATTTTAGGTATTTGGCCAACGAACTACAGCACCATTTTTGTCAAAATTTGGAAATTTTGGCAAAATGGCCAATCCACTACAGATGCTCTTATAATGTAAATATGCTAGTCTCTAACTGGGTGTGTTGCAACTGCTTAATATTTTCCTCTTCTTTTTCCAGCCACCTTCCTTTCACCTTCCAAACCCTAGTGCTAAACCCCTTTCGGAAAAAACCCTAGCGCTAATCTTAAATCCGTATCCACATCTTCAACAATATTCTAGTCCCACCCTGCCTCCCCCACCACCATCTCCAATTTACCGCTCTTGTGCATCACCATCTCCACATCTTCTACTTGGTGGAAGTTGTGTTAGTGGTGCAAATGATGAGAAGGGGGTGTGGGGGGGACCGTCGTTAAAAATTAAGTTGGAGAGGATGATGATAGTAGTAGAAAAATTCGAAGAATGGCAAATAAAAAGCTAAGTCGACAATTAAGAGTATTATTAGATAACCACATGGTCAGTTAATAAGAACTAGTATTATACACGTGTTGTGCACGTGGGAAAAATTGGGAAAATGAAAAGGGCAAAAAAAAATTTACCAGCACGTGCATTGCACGGATTGAGTTAAGGACAAATTACACTAAGGCCTTCTCCCATTATAGTAGTAGAGATTATGTTGGAGAGGCCGAAGATAGTAGGAATTTTTTACCAACTATCCCACTTTTTGTAAGTATGTACCAAACTATCCCTGTTCGAAAATTTAATACAAAAAAATTCCTGTCGCTAACTGAGTCAGTGTCCCTAGTAATTTTCTTCGCGCAATCTCAGTTAGCGTGTGCTAGGGATAATACTTTTCCCCTCAAATGGGGGTGTGCGAAAAAACTCCCAAAATATAGGCACGCTAACTCCGTTAGCGTGCCTATTTAAACCACTCACGCTAACGGGGTTAGCGTGATAGGTGGACAGCAAAAAATTTCCAAGTACAGGCATTCTAACCCCGTTAGCGCGTCTCTTTATACTAGGAGCGCTAACCGGGTTAACGTGCTATGTCGTTTGGGACCCTATTAAATCACAATCGCTGACGCTATCTCATTATATTTATAGTGTCTCTCTCTCTTCTCTTTCTTCCCCAATTTCGGAACCCAACTCCAAAATCCTAGCATCCCAATTGTAGATCTTACTCAAAAATACTCTACAAAATCTTAAAGGATCTTCTTCTTCTCTCACCTTCATCTTCTTCTTCTCTCACATTCATATCTCCTCCCACTTTGAAAACCCTAAATCCATGTTTGGGCTTCTCTTTGTTTGGGGATTTACATAGCGGATTTGTTATCAACCCATTCACTACGCCGTCTTCTCGAAGCTCGAAATTGCTCATCTTTTCTGATCATTAATTTCTAGGTATGATTTGCATATCATTTTATCGAATATATTTTGTTTAGTAGATAATGATTTTTTTTTATAAATATGTATAAGTATGGATTACGATATTCCTATTTGGCTTTATTTTGGTGGTGAAATTATCCGTGATCCAAAAATAGGTTGTTGTTATAGTGTCGTTGATCCCGAATTAATTTGGGTGCCTCGTACAATCACAATCGAAGAACTTGTGAGAAGGTTTATGAGGTTACTAATTGGGATAGAGAGCGATGAAAATTTAAAATTTTAGCACGTTGTGCAGCGGGAAAAGGTGATGGTCAATATTTTATGACTGTGCCTGTAGGAAATGACAACTCTCTGAAGTCCATGATTGGTAGAACACTTGATCCGAATTTTAGTTGGTCTGCATTAGTGCTATATATTCAACAAACTGAAAATATTAATGTCCAACCACATGCTAACCCTGGTTCAAGCTCCGCACGTGAAGTGCCGATCCATAAGATCATTTCGAATCCAGTTCAAATATCCCATGCAATCCCACCGTTCTTACAAGAAGACACGTTTACAAATGCTACAATCCCAGATCCTACTGAATTTGAATTGCCACGTTAACCAAGTTTGATTAATGATTTCAGTCCGAATACCAATGTTTTCGGGATATTTGAAAACGCTACCATTAATAATGATTTAGTCGATGATGAAGAAGAAGACGAAGAAACAGACGATGGACTTGAAGAGAGATTACAAAATGAAGACAAGGAAGAAGAAGATTAATACATAAATATTAATATTGTCACGCCCCGCTTTCCAAAAGAATACGGAATACGGATACGTAACAAAAGCCCAACGAATGATTTTCATCATTCATAAGTTGTTCAGGAATTTTTTACAACATACACAGGAATAATCAGAGTCGGAAGCAAAAGATACAACCATCACACATAATTGAAGTAAGATACCAACAGAAATTTCTTGAAACCAAATATAATAATCTCAAATAATCAGGTTCTGAACAAATCAAATATCCTAGGTCACATCGCCCAAATACAAATAAATATCCAAGTCATCAAGTACATTTTATTTCAAGTTCAAGCAACAAATAATAATAATAATAAAGCAGAAACTCCAGCACTAATACATCATCTCGCCAATACCATTTGGCAGTCGTCCATCCTGATTTGCAATTAGTAAATTTGTAGGAGAAGGAAAGAGAAAACAAGTACCCGTCAATTGCAAGTTATGAGCCACTTATAATGTAGGATACAAGTACAAGGGTTAAATAATTCTAAGTAACAGGCCTATCATGGTATAAGTGTGTCAACAGAAATATAATATCTAACATGAATCAGGAAAATAGAAACAAGCAGCATGGTATACTAACAGGTACAGGTAACATGTATCAAGTGTCAAGTAAACAAGTAAACAGGTAAACATGTAACAAGTATCAGGTAACAGGTATACAGGTAAATAGATAACAGGTACAAGTACAGGTAATCATGTAACAGGTAACAGGATAATCAGATTTTATGTCATGTCAAGTCTTGTTATATTACTATCTAGGTAGCACTTCATGCATCCCAGTTTTTACTACATGGTTGCTACAACAAACAGTTTCGCTTTAGATTTTATAGTGGAGTCCATAGGGCAGTGTACTTAGGTACAGGAACAGGAATAACAGGAACAGGTAGATACTAGTGGTTCTCTTCCGAGTACATCTTCCTATAGGGAAGCATGCAGTCAGGTACAGGTAAAAGGATCGTGAATCATGTAGTCATGAACACGTAACAGGCAGGCAGGACACAGGTCCTCTTTGAAGTACACGTTTCTATATTTTCCACTACTAGATCTTTCTCTTAACCCCGGCTTGGTCATTTATTATTATAATTAGGCATGCAAGTATATGTCGCAAAAAAAGCAAGGATAACAGGATATAAACATGTATCAGGTTAAGATAAACAAGTACAGGTACAAGATATCACATAACAGGGTAAAACAACTAGTTTTCTAATTCAGAACAGCAAGACAGTGTTGTACTAAAATAGTAATTCCCACTACTACAAACATTCAAATCTGGATCCATTGATGGATCTGGAAAATAGACTTCCACACGAATCCAGCAAATATAAATAAGTCATATAGTAATTCACAACATCTCAACTCAAAACAAATTTGAAAACAGAAAACATGTTCAGTCAGAAATCAGGAAAACGAATTCTCAGTCAGGAAAACTGCATCAAACCTCTCAAATAAATTCTGAAAAAATCTGGGGTATTTCCCTAAATGTCTAGCATCAAAATATAAAGTTTCATAATATTCCAGTAAAATTAGTTCAGCCATCAAAAATAAGGAAGTATCAAGAAACAACACTTTGGAAAATCTGGAAGTCCCAACGCTGCCATACGAAAACTGGAGTACCTCGCAACCGGTGAAACGAAAACCAAATCCGCCAAAGGGAGGTGAAAATAGATAAAATATAATAACTTTCATATTTCACAAATATTTTTCATACAGTAAAAGGAATCATAGTGAAAATAAGGTTCTTTACAGATCAGCGAGCAAATTACAGCAAGTATAGATTTCATAAACGAGCATGAAACTACACATAAAACTCATCAATAAAATTCACCAAAATTATGGATAATCCCTAACTAGGTAAAGAAATACTGACAAAAGTTTTGGATCAAAAAAATATAGGTAGCATAGTTCTTTAAAATGATTTATTGTCAAAATTACCGAAAAACAGAATTTGAAAAAGATCGACACCTCTGTACTAAAACAGTCATAACTCAGTCATACAAAAACAAAATCAAGCAAGGTGAGAGGGGTTTGAAAATAGACAAAATTATCTAAAACTCATATTTTATACCGAAATCGAAATACTGACTTTGACCCAGTCGAAAACAGCAAACCAAACAGAACAGCGACAAAACTACAGATTTTTTCCTCAAGAACAAAATCAACATAGATTCAAGAAAATTGATCCAAACACATCCAAACATGAAATCGAGTCTACCAAGTGTCTAAACATCATGATTTAGGGTATCTAACATGTCCACACCAAGAATTTCACATGAGTCTCAAACAAAACACGAATTCACACAAAAGTCTCACATACAGGATCAAAAATCAAGAACGGGCGAATCTTACATTAATTCATGTCCATATTGTGTCATGAGTCATCTATGATCAAATTTTTACAATAGAGACAAAATCCATCAAGGAAAACACAAACAAGAGTCGTCTCTAGATCCAACTACACCATACGTGAACTTTTTGACTTGTATCAAACAAATGAATTGGAGTACAAGTTACTTGCCTTAAATCGGGGATGAAGAACGATGAAATTAAGAGTAGGAGCAAAACCCACGAATGAAAATCCGCTAATCCACGATTGCAAGAAACTCGAGCAAGAATCCCCACACGAACGAAACTTCCAAAGCAAGAGACGATCAAACTGGCTTGTGACCACAAGAGAGTACTAGGGTTTATTTAGTGCAAGAGGGTTGGTATGGTGGTGTGGTGAGTGATCGAAAAGGAAAAGGAGAAGGGATTTTGACTTGGAGGGGGTGTGCTCGGGTGTCGGAGTGGAGGGATGGCCGGGAGGGGTGGTGTCGGCCTGGATGGGGCTCAGCCTGGGTGTGCAGCCGCAAGGAGAGGGAGAGAGAGATGGAGGGGCCGGGATTTGAGAGTAGGAGGAGTTAGGGTTAGGGTTTGCAAGGGGTTAGGGTTTATATGTAGGGCTGTAGCATGTGGTTTTATGGGTATTAGGTTGTGGGTATCAAGAATTAGTAGTAAGTTTACAAATGGGTTTTGGATATTGGGTCAAATAGAAATAGGAATGCAAATAGGATTGGAAAAATATAGGACAACCAAATCACCACCACTACCAACGCCCACCAACAAAATAAATAGAAAAAAAGATATAATACAACGACGAGACTAAATGAATGTAAAGATCAAAATAATGAAGAACGGAACAAAAGAGGCAATCAATCAAACACCAGGAGCTCAAAAAGAAATAAAATAAATATATATTGAAACAAACTCCAATATATGGTTCAGAAAAAAATATAAGAGAGAAAAATTACACTAAAACGAAAAATACAGTCAAAAATACACAAAAATGAAAAACAGGGGTTACAAATATAAATGAGAGTAATGATGTCAATGTTAACCTTACTGATGGCTTCAATAATGTCAATGATCATGTTACCGAGGAAATGACGCAAAGTGCGAGAATAAATAATGGTCCACAAGAGTCGTCCGGTTCATCCATGAGTTCTACATTGGGAAAGAGTTTCAAAGAAAAAAATCGATTCAGAATGCGGTAAAGTTATACTCCATTAACAAATATCGGGAATTTATCACAATGAAATCTCAACCTACCATCTTTGTTGTAAAATGTAAATTAGTTCTGAGAAAATGTTCACTTGAGGAGATGGTGCAAATCCCACCGGTTGCAAGTGAGGGTGGTTGTCCGTGGAGATTACGTGCAATCGTTCCGAAGGGCCGGACAAATTTTGTGGTTAAAAAACTAGTAGGGCCGCATACATGTGTGATTTCCGTATTGATTCAAGACCACTGCAAAGTTGATGCTAGACTTGTATGCAATTTGATTATGAATGTTGTGAAGGCTCAGATAGGAATAACACCGCGGGCCATTATTGAGATAGTCAAACTACAATTGAATTATCAGATATCTTATAGGAAGGCTTGGATTGCAAAATAAAAATCTATTGAGAAGTTGTACGGATCATTTGAAGGCGCGTATACTAAGTTGCCTTTACTTCTATCAGCAATACAATCAGCAAATCCAGGAACTGTTGTCCATTAGGATAAGTATGATTCCGGTCGTGGCGACGAAAATATTCAGAGGAGTGTTTCGGGCATTTGGTGTTTCAATTGAAGGGTTCAAGTCATGCAGACCTGTTATAAGTGTTGATAGGACACACTTGTATGGAAAATATATGGGTTGTTTGTTAATAGCCGTATCATCGGATGCGAATGATTGTCTGTTTCCATTTGCCTTCGCAATAGTTGACGGAGAGAGTGTTTATACATGGACATGGTTTATGAGCTGCATTCGTTTTTATATCACCGATCGGTTTGGTTTATGTGTTATCTCTGATCGCCACGCTGGTATTTTGGCGGCCATGGACTCGCAGAACGGAGCGTGGAACGAACCAAATGCATATCATCGTTATTGTATGCGATATTTCGCTGCAATTTTCTTTATCAAATTTGGTAGCAAAGCAATGAGGAGGAAAGTTAAAATTATAGCATGTCAAAACTAACCCAAAAAATTTCGAAGCAAACTCGCGGAACTTGAAATAGTTAATGTGGAAGCGGCAAATTGGTTGAAAGAGAAATTAGTTGACAAATGGGCACTTTCTGAAGTTAGAGGACGGCGATTGACATAATGACTACCAACCTATCAGAAGTTTTCAACTCGGTATTGAAAGGTGTCCGTAGTTTACCAGTGATTGCTATTGTGGACATGATCTTTTACCGTCTTAATTCGTACTTTGCTACACGGCGTTAGTTAGCCAACAAGCTCATTAGTGAAGGTAAAATTTTTGCACAAAGAGTACATGATTTGATAGATATCCGGCTTGAAAGAGCCAACATGCATGAAGTGATATTGTTTATCCATCAACCCGTAGTTTTTGCAGTCAAAACAGGTATACGAAGAGTAGGTAGGAATCAAAAGGGTGGTAACTTGCACACAATTAACTTGGGCACTAAAACATGTACTTGCCAAAATTTTCAGCTATATCATATACCATGTTCTCATGTTCTAGCTGCTTGTGCATATCACGCTATTGATTATAAGCCGTATGATGAAACATTCTATTCAACTATTTCGTTAGCATAGACATGGGCTCCCAATTTTCATCCTATACTAGATCCTGCATATTGGCCTGTTAATACTAGAAACAGACTTGTAGCTGATCCGAGCCTTCGACATTCTCGGAAAGGTCGTCCAAAGAGTACGAGAGTTCGTAATGATATGGATGTAAGAGATGAGTCTAGTAGGGTTTTCGGAATGACGTGTTCAAAATGCGGTTTGAGAGGTCATAATAGGCGCAGATGTCAGAAGAACTCAAGTCATAATAGGCGCAGATGTCAGAAGAACTCAAGTCGATCTACTCAAAGCCATCATTGAATGATTGTAATATTATATTTCGTTGAATATTTTGAGAACTTTAATATCTTGGTTTGAAGTTTGTATTGTTAAATATTTTGAAGTTACTGAATGAATGTATGGTATTTGTTATTTTGAATGAATGTATGTTAGTTGTAAATTTGAATCTCATTAGATGAGGTGGATTCATCTGTGTATTTCTGGAAATTTGAGATAGCCACACTCGTTAACTTAATTAACGTGCCTCTTTTTACCAAGGCCGTTAACTGAGTTAACGACTGTTGTCATATAAAATTTCCAGAAACTTTCAAGTTTCTGGAAATTTGAGATAGCCACACTCGTTAACTCAGTTAACGTGTCTCTTTTTACCAAGGCCGTTAACTGAGTAACGACTGTTGTCATCTAAAATTTTCAGAAACTTCCAAGTTTTTGGAAATTTGAGATAATCACACTCGTTAACTCAGTTAACGTGCCACTTTTTACTAAGGCCATTAACTGAGTTAACGACTGTTGTCATCTAAAATTTCCAGAAACTTCAAAGTTTCTGAAAATTTGATATAGCCACACTCGTTAACTTAGTTAACGTGCCTCTTTTTACCACGGCTGTTAATTGAGTTAACGACTGTTGTCATCTAAAATTTCCAGAAACTTTCAAGTTTCTGGAAATTTGAGATAGCCACACTCGTTAACTCAGTTAACGTGCCTCTTATTACCAAGGCCGTTAACTGAGTTAACGTGTGTTCCTAGTTTCACAAACAGAATTAAAAAATTATAAAGCTGATACCTGAATACACAATCTCAACATATCCACATTTACATTCTCAACATATCATCATATCTTTCTCAACACCCAGGCAATCAAAAGCCAACATATACAAACTTCAAACCCATGTTACAGATTATAATCTAACATATACAAACTTCAGACATAAGAGTTCAGAAACACACAAATCTCGAACACAGCATACTAAGCCAGGTCTCAAACACATCCAAGACTCAAAAACATTAAACACTTTCAGAAACAATTCAAACACAACCAACAAAATATTACAAACTTCATTCCAAAAAATATTACAAACTTCAAACACTTCTCCTAGGCAATCCAAGTCTCAGACACTTCCAAAAACTTTACAAACTTCATGCCTGAGTTACAAACTTCAAGCTAGGTCTCTAACACAAGGAGTGAATAGATTTACCTACGAAGGGGTGAATAGATTTGGACGTTTCCTTGCACGTTTTGGATGCTTTGGGCTTGCCTGAGTTAAGCCGGAGAGGGGAATATTATCTTCGTCAAGTTCTTCTTCTTCCTCTTCTTGGACTTCATCAATCGGTGGAGACGGCTCCATTCTTTGTCGTTGTCTTTCTTCTTGTATTATTGGACGAGAACGAGATTTTGTAGCCATTGTCTTCCGACGACCTGTTTGGTGCACGGGTCCGAAAAATATCGCATCTATTCTATTGCCTTCACCGACGAGATCTGCTTGCACTCGACATGACTCAACAATTTTACGTGTGAATACCTTCAACACTTCGGCTACATTACTCTTCAATACTTTCGTGCATTTTTTTTTGCTTGAATCCATATTTGGGCCATCTACTCAAAAAGAAAAGAAACATAATAATAAATTCAATAAATAAACTTTGGTAGATTGATAGAGATAAAACTTACAACACTCCGAAGCAGTTGTGTCTTAGGTTGGAACATTGGTAAATTAACGGAGTACGTGTTTGCTGGATTGGTGGCATGTCTCCGTGTCGGTACTTGGATGCCCGCTGGAAGTTGGCTTGTTGGAAAAATGTAAAGGCGAGTCATTCTTCTATACCACGTCATGTAAAGGACATGAGAAGACGCATCGAACGGGGAAATATTTGCAAGTACGTGATCGAGACGATGGTTGTTCCAAATATCCACGTGCACGTGCAATGAAGTTGCCCAATCATGAGCTACTTGTCGACCCATACCGGTGACACTATGTAGATCGGCAGTGTACGGTTGATGGAACGGAATATTCTGAAGCAACCCAAACTGACGGAGTACTCTATCTGGAAAATAGTTCTCAACTGTACCAATGTGGATAAGTGGTGCTTTTGTCAACCACAGTTGAGGAGTCGAGGTACAAAGTGGAGGCAACCTCGCTAAATGTGCATCGGTATATGGTTGCCACTTAACACAATCGTCTGCCAAGTGGTCAAGCTCGTCTCGGTAATATGAGAGGCATCTATTAGGGCTAGCCTTCCATGTCAACGAACCCGTCCACTACACACCTTGTGGTGGCCTCATGTTCTCGTCCTCAGGAAGATTCTCCTACTTTGGTGATTGCTTTGCGACAACAGGTCGGCCAATGTGCAGTTGTTCCCAACTCCATACCTGTAGCATCAACATTGGTCCGTTCATCTGCTTGGCACCGAGAAAGCAATTGCATAAGGCTCTATATAATGTGGTCAATGCAGCACTTCCCCAACTGTACGCCCTAACTCCACCAAGATCGATGATTAGTGGTAGGTACATTAACGGCACGAAATCTTCGGAGGAATTTGGGAACATCACACCTCCAAACAGTGTCATTATGTAGGCCCGACAGTAACAATGTACTTGCATCTCAGTGGAGGCATTAGTCAGCGTACCAGAAAATGTGTCCTTCAACCATTTCAGTCTCACTGATTTGCCTACAAGGGCCGATCGATTCACCTCTACACCGAGATACTCATGGATAATGAACTCCGGTTCAAAGTCCATTGTGCCAATTACGGCCAGTCCATCAATTGGCAAACCCGTCATTACAGCAACATCTTATAGTGTCACTGTGATCTCGCCGACCGGCAAGTGAAAACTATGTGTCTCGGGACGCCATCTCTCGAGAAGGGCTGTTAATAAGGGTCGGTCGGCCTTAATGGAGCTCATCAACCCGATGTCGTATAACCCACATTGCTGTAATATCTCATGTATACGTGGATGCATCTCTAACGTGCCGTGCCCCCGAAAACTACACTCTGAAGAATTTCCTTCCCAAATGACTTTAGAGCGATGCTGACTTTGTAAAGTTAAAAGCTTCGGATCTATCGGACCGGGAACCACCAGAGGAACATATGAGGAAGGAGATGGTCCCGGCTGACTAGGTGGAGAGGAAGGGCTAGGTTGATTTGGAGGTGGAGGAGACGGGACCATTTGAGTTGGCGGAGAAGAAGAAGGGCTGGCCTCATCCTATACAAAAAAAATTTGAATCTCGGCATATAAATTTATAATTTTCTTGATGTTAAAATTAAACGTATGAAATTAATGTCAAATCATCTTACATTGGTACATCTCTGTCCACCACGGTGAGTTTTTTTGGGAGGTTGTCCATGACATGTCCGTGGACCTTTCCGGGTTGTTAGAGGTCTACTACTATTTCCTTTTTCAGGATTACCCATTGTCCGTGCCATATGTTATATCAAATCGAATCCTACATGTTTGATAATATATGTTAACAAATTTAACTTAAAATCGCTATAAATTAATTATATAATTAACAATGTCTAATTTCCAAATTTTAAATATAAAACAATATTACTCAAAATGTCACATTGGCACTAAACTACTCGATGTATAGACAAGGCTATCCTCAATTACTCGATGAAGCGAATTATATGACAATGTTACTATAATTGCATATCCCACTCATGCCGTGTGAACTATAAGTTAATTTCAACAAATACAATTAGTACGACGTAGACTTACTTAATATTTTAATTTTTATTAATTACACAACCTAAATTTAATATGTGCATTGCCCATTTTAATAAATTTTACACGTACATAGACAAATGAACCCAACATTGCAAAACCAACTCTAGACCCAAAATCACAAAAAATATATAGCATAAGTTACGAACACTTACAAATGATTGTAGGGTGGAATGTTCGAAGTCGACTGCTCGACTACTGATCCTCTCCTTTCAAAAATTTGTGGAAAAGGGTATATGGGTTAAATAGGTGTTTTTTGGGGAAATTGCTGATTCAGATGAGTGTTTGGGAGTGATGAAGAGATTCCACCAAAATTTTCGAGAGATTGGGATGGGTAGAGAACAAAATCAGAGACTAGGATTTGGGGGTTTGGGTTTAAACTCGTCTGATTTAGGTTTTCGAAGTGAGGAGAAGTGAGATGAGAGTGAGATAGCGAGCTTTAGTTAATATGATCCCAATCGACACTCGCTAACCCGGTTAGTGCGCCTATCACACCCCGCTTCCCAAAAGAGAATACGGAATACAGATACGCGACAAAAGCCCAGCGAATGATTTTCATCATCCATAACCTGTTCAATAATCTTTACAACATTCACAAGAATCATCAGAGTCGGAAGCAAAAGAATCAACCACATGCACATATGAACCTAAATACCAACTAGAATACTTGAAATAAAATATATTAATCTCAAATAGTCATGATCTGAATAACACAAATATCTTGGGTCACATTGACCAAATACAAGATAAATATTCAAGTAGCAGATACAATTATTCATGAATAATAGGGAAATAAATAAATGTAGCAAGAGCTCCAGCAACTAATATCTCATCTCGCCTATTCCATCTGGCAGCTGATCTTCAAAATCTGCAATTTAATAAATTGCAGGAAAGAGGGAAAGAGAAAATAAGGTACCCGTCAATTACAAGTTACGAGCCACTTATAATGTAAGATACAAGTATATGGGAAAAACTAACTAATAGCATGGAATAAGCATGATGTCAAAATAAATAACTAATATGGTAAGGTAAATAAGTGTAAATGGCATGAATCAAGTGTCAAATGAAACAAGTATCACGTAACACAGGAAAAAGTATCAAGAATCAAGTATCATGTAATCATGTATCAAGTGTCATGTATCAAGTCTCATATAAACAAGTCTCATGTATCATGTAGTCAAGTGTCAAGGAAGCATGTATCATGTTCAAGTATCATGTTCAAGGATCATGTATCAAGTCTTATAGTGATTACTATCTAGGTAGCACTTCATGCGCCCCATATTATAACACATGGTTGCTACAACAAACAGTTTCGATTTAGATTTCACAGGGGATCATACAAGGCAGTGTACTCGGGTATTCACAGAATCACAGAACTTGGTTGGTAAACTTGATCCGTAACTTGATCGGTAACTCGATCGATAAACTTGATCGGTAACATGTCATACAGGAAACACAAGTCTCCTTCCGAATATATGTTTCTGTACTATCCACTACTAGATCTTTCCCATTAAAAACTCCAGCTTGATTATTTATTATTATTCTCAAACAAGCATGTATATGTACAAAATATATCAAGAATAACATAGCATGATCATGTAACAAGTGCAAGTTGCAAGATAAACATGTACGAGTGCAAGATATCTCATAAAAGACTAAAATAGACAAATCTCAAGTTCAGGACAGTAAGATCATATTGTAGTAAAACAGTGATTCCCAGTGTTACAAATATGCAAATCTGAATTCGTCGAAGCGTCTAGAAAGTAGACTTCCAACTGAATCCAGCGAGTATAAATAAGTCATATATTAATTCACAAAAATATAGCTCAAAACTGATTTGAATACAGAAAATAAGTTCAGCCAGAAATCAGGAAAACGAATTCAAGAGCAGGAAAACAGCATGAAAACTCATTAAATAAATCCACTAAAAATCTGGGGTATTCCCCTATATGTCTAGTATCAGAATATGAAGTTTCATAATTTTCCAGTAAAATTAGACCAGTCATCAAAAATAAGAAAACATCGATAACGGTAGTTTGGCAAATCTGGAATTTCCAACACTGCTGTACGAAAACTATAATATCTTGCAACCAGTGAAACGAAATCTAAATCCGCCAAGGGAAGATGAAAATAGACAAAATATATTAACTTTCATATTTCACAAATATTTTTCATGCAGTAAAAGAGATCAGGGTGAAAATACAATTCTTTATAGAACAACGAGCAAAATACAACAAGTATAGTTTTCATAAACGAGCATGAAACGACACATAAAATGTATCAATAAAATTCACCAAAATTCTGGGTAATCCCTAAGTAGATATAGAAACACTGACCAAAGTTTCAGATCAAAATAATATGTGTAGCACAAGTATCAAAATTATTTAGTCATCAAAATCATCGAAAATGAAATCTGGAAAAGCTCGACACCTCTGTAGTAAAACAGTCATAACTCAAACATACGAAAACAAAATCGAGCAAGGTCAGAGGGGTTGGAAAATAGACGAAATTCTCTAAAATTCATGTTTTATACCAAAATTGAGATACTGACCCTAACCTGGTCTAAATTACTGATCAAGACAGATTATTGACAAAATACAGAATTTCCTCAAAAAAACAAAATCAACATAGATTTAAGAAAATTGATCCAAACACACTCAAACATGAAATCGAGTCTACCAAGTGTTCAAACATCATGAAATAAGAAAATTAATATATCTAAAACAAGTCTATCACATGGTTCTCCACAAATACCCAAATTCCCACAAGAAGTCTCACATACATGATCAAATCAAGAACGGGCCAAATCTAAGTTAATTCATGTCCATATTGTGTCGTGAGGTAACTATGGTCAAGTTTTCACAATAGAGACAAAACCCATCAAAGATAACACACACACGAGTTGTCTCTAGAACCCAACTACACTATAGGTGGTATTTTTGACTTGTATCAAACAAAAGAATTGGAGTATAAGTTACTTGCCTTAACCGAAGATGAAGAACGCCGAAAATCAAGAATAACGGGAATGGATTTCCGATAACGAGCAAAATCTACGAACGAAAATCCACGAACGAATGAATCCAAGCAAACTTGAGCGAAAATCTCCACATGAACAATTCCACCAAAAGAGAGATGATCCAAGAGGGATGATGACAATAGTGGTTTGCGGCCACAAGAGAACATTGAGAGAGAGAGAGACTAGGGATTATATGGTGGTGTAAGGAGGTTAGCCAAGGGAGGGGTCTCGGGTTTGGGGTGTTGCGGGTTGGAGTGCAGGCCGGAGAGAGGGGGGGCTCGGCCTGGGGGTAGGCTGGGCGTCGGGTTGTGGTGTGCGGGGTGGCACAAGCAAAGGGGAGGGAGGCCGGGGGTTAGGGTGAAGAGAATTAGGGTTAGGGTTTTGTGAGAGAGGGCTGAGAGATATATATATAAGGGGATTAGGGTTAATGGGTAATTAGGTTGTGAGTAATTAGGAGTAGTGGTAGGATTTGTTTAATGGGTATTGATAAGGATTAATTTCATAGGATAACAAATAGGATTGTGAATTTAATTTGGCTTTGGTAATCTTGTTAGGTATCAAATAATAGGAATGGAAATAGGATGAGCAACCAATCACCACCACAAGCACCCAAGAATACAAAATAAAGAAGATAAGAACCAAATGAAAGAAAGAACAATAATAATGAAGAACGAAACAAAAGGACAACCAATCAACCACAAGGAGCTCAAAATGAAATAAACAAATATATATTGAAAACAACTCCAATATACGGTTCAGAAAGATTACAGGAGAGAAAATGCACCAAAACGAAAAATACACTCAAAATACACAAAATGAAAAACAGGGGTTACAGCGCCTGGTATAAAAAGGCACGCTAACGGGGTTAGCGTGTCTATACTTGGGGTTTTTTGCCTACACCTCTACTTGAGGAGTAGTCTCCCCTACTGTCCACCTATCACGCTAACTCTGTTAGCGTGAGTGGTTTAAATAGGCACGCTAACAGAGTTAGCGTGTCTATACTTGGTGAGTTTTTTTGCACACCCCCATTTGAGAGGAAAAGTATTATCCCCTAGCACACGCTAACTGAGATAGCGTGAAGAAAATTACTAGGGTCGTTAGCGATAGAGATTTTTTGAAATTAAATTTTCGAATAGGAACAATTTAGTACATACAAAAAGTGACAATAGTTTGTTAAAAAATTCAGATAGTAGTGGAGTAATAATTCAAAAAAATGGTAGTTAAACAGCTAGACTATTCATGTGAGATAATTGTAAATTAAAGTTACATTTGAAGTGACATGCAATAATTTATCTTTAAAGCGTCACTCTCATAACTATAAATTTTGTAGATTTTTTTCTCTAAATAAGCTCCTTTTCAAAATAAAATTCAAAGGGCGTCCTTTACGAAAATAATTCCACACCTGAGTTAGTTGTGTTTTGTTTTGTTTTGTTTTTTTGCCACATTAAACTAAACAGTAGTTTGCAATAGCGGCCACAACCTATACTATGATTTGCAGCTTTCATTATTTCTTTGTTGCTATTGGAAAATGCGGCTACAGTTCATTTAGTTTATTATCGATGCCACAGTTATCAATAACGGATGTGTACGAGGAAAATTAAGAAAGAGTTATCACGATTGCTATACCAATTGCGACCATGTTTACGAAAGTTGGAACCGATTACACAACATTAATGAAAAATGGTAATGGGTTCTTTAAACTTTATTTTAATAAATTGAGTAATTGAGTCAATTGACCATTCATGATACCATCCATAGAATTTGCCAAAAAAGTTGCTCTATAAAAAAAAAAGTAAAATAATATGCTTGTCCAAACCAATGGTATCTCAGTTTACAGATCCCTAATCAAGGTTTAACAACCAACTCAACACATTACGTGCAAATAAACACAAAAAAACGCGATTGAAAGGCAGTCAACAAAGACCAGTTGTTGAGATTAGACCTGCAGCTGATCCATCGCAAAAAATTAAAGAGTCGTCTCCTCCCTTCTTTACTCTCAGAGAGAGGGGGAGAGAGAGAGAGAGAAAGAGACAGAGGAGAAGAGAAGGAATCAAATTCCGCTCCAGCTTATTCCAATTCATCAATGGAAGAAGAACGTCAACAGTGCCAAGTCCTCCAAGCTCTGGAAGCCCTGAGAGCCGCATCGAAAGACATCGAGATCAACTCGGAGGAATCCGGGTCGATGCAAGCCCTCCTCGAGCTCCATACCGGCTCTGCCGTCCTCTTCAACAACGACCCCAAGCTCATCACCCTCTCCTCCCTCCTATCCCGCCTCCAATCCCTGGCTTCCTCCCTCAAAAACCGTAAATCCAACGACGAGATCTCTCGTGTCGCTGGCTCCATCGGGACCGAACTGCAGTCCTGGATCGACCGCAAATCCATCCACAGACTGATCTCCTCCTCCTCCTCCTCCGACGACCAAGAAGAAGAAGAAGAAGAAGACAAGTGCACGCTTCTACTTACTCTCCAATCACGCCTCTCACAAGGTTTTGATAGAAGCCTCCAGAATCTGCTGCTCAGATCCAACGTCTTCTCAACAGTTGAGTCTCTCCTCGCCGACCCTACCTCCTCCAAGAAAGTCCGCGACCAAGCGGCTTCTGCGGTTCTCGCCTTTGTCAGCTTCAACAAGCACGTTTTTGTTGGCGAGGTCCTCATGCGCCCGACCGTCAAGACTCTCGTCTCCATCTCCTCTCCCACCTCAATCCGTGTCCTGAATGGGCTGGTCCTGTTGATTAGAAGCCCGCTTGTCGACGAGCTTCATGCCAACGGCGACATTAAAAACATCGTACTGCTACTGTCCTCCAAGTCGGATGAAATCAGAGTTTTGGCTTTTGAGACTGTTCTTGAGATTGGGTACTACGGGAGGAAGGAGGCGGTGGATGCGATGCTGGAGGAGGGCTTGATCGAGATACTGGTCGAGCTTCAGAGGTCTGAGATCGAAATGGATGTAGTGGAGGAGGAGAGGCATCCATTTGCAAGCTGCGTGTCGAGGTTTTCGATACAGCTGGAGGTGGGGGAAGGGCTGAGGCAGAGGGAGAAGAGGGCGGTGAAGCTGGAGGTGCTGAGGAGGGTCAGGGAGGCGGTGAGGGAGGAGGCCGAGGCTGCTACAGTTTTGGCTGAGGTGCTGTGGGGGTCCACGGTTTGGTAGCTACTAGCTAGTGGTTGGGTATTATTATTATTATTATTGTAGTGTAATGTTTGCAGCTGGAAGAGGAGATGATGACAATGAAATGTAATGTGTTTTCTGTGATGTTTTGTTAGATTGTGCACCAGGCAGTCTAATCAGTCTGAGGATGGTTTGGTGGTGTGTGATTTCGTGGGAGTTTAGTTTATTGCTGGGTTTTGTTGGAGTATTTGTTAGTGGTGTAGTCGTGTAGAAAGGAAACAGGAATAACAAGGCATCAAGATACTGTATATGTATATATTCTGTCTGCCAATAAGTTGTAAAGTTTGATTTTACTTCTCTTGTACATTCCAATCATGGTCTAATCTTTATTATTAGGGTAAAAGAGATATGAGCAACTTGCTCATTTAGTAAATGAGCAACTTGATTATGTGGCATGCATGTGATATATTGGACAACTAACCATTTTAATGATTTTTCAATTACATGTATGTCACATCATCAATTGCTTATTTACTAAATGAGCAAGTTGCTCATACCCATTTTCCCCTTATTATTATTATTATTACCAGAAATTTATACGTGCAATGCAATAAATATAGTTTTTTTTTTAAGTAGAAATTCAAATGGTAGTCTAATTTACACGTGCAATGCAATAAATATAGTTTTTTTTTTTAAAGTAAAAATTCAAACGTAGTCTGGGTTTGAATCTAAGATCTCATTTATAATAGTTATGCACGTGCGTTGCACGTGTTGGTAGATTTACAAATGACATTAAAGCCTTCTCTCATTATAATATTAGAGCATCCACAATGGCGATTCTCATTTTTTAGAATATGGCAGCTACAGTAATAGTAAAAAGCGAAATCGTCTCCAATGATTGTTTGCTATATTTTTGCTAAAATTTGAGAAAGACGAGACAACATGTCTCGTCCGTTATTTTTTTTATTTTAGAGATTGGATTAATTATTGATTAACTATTAAAATATGTTAATTAAATAAATTAAATAATTTAATATTACCTAAAACCAAATTAAATACCCACTAAACCTAATTAACCCACTTAATTACCCACCCAAAAACCTGGACGGGACATGTTGTCCCGTCCCAAGCTTAGTTTTTTTGCTTGAGACGAGACAACATGTCTCGTCCGAGCTTTTTTTTGGAATTTTTTTTTTCATCCACACCGTCCGATCAGTTTAAAAAAAAATTTCAGACGAAACATGTTGTCTCGTTCGATCCCAGTAAAAAAATGAAAAAAAATTGGGACAAAACATGTTGTTTCGTCTCTTATAATTTGAGAATCGCAATTTCGTTTCTAAAAAATGAGAAGCGACTGTAGCGACTTTGCCAAAATATGGTAAAATAGCAAACGACTGCAGTGTCTCGTTTGCTAAAAAATGGAAAATTGGCAAATATAGCAAACGACTGTGGATGCTCATAGAGATTAGAGATGTACATGTGCGATGCACATCTTTATAAATATAGTTTTTTTAAAATAAAAATTCAGAAGTAGTATGGGTTTGAACATAAGACCTCCTTTATAATAGTTATGTACGTGCGTTGCACGCATTGATAGATTGACAAATGACACTAAGGCCTTCTCCCATTATAATATTAGAGATTAGAGATTATTTAAGAACATCCACACTCGTTTCTTAATTTTTCCATTTTTCTAATAATTTGATAAAATGAGCGCATCATTCGTTTCTTATTTTGCCAAAATTTGAGAATTGGGGAACAATATCGTATCAAATCTGAGAAAGAGGAAAGCATAGGCATGATCGGCGGGCACAGGTAGGGGAGCCAGAACAGAAGAAGCAAGGGAATGAGACTATCTGGCGTGAAAGCCTATTAGTTTTCAAGCCGAAAGATAGATTTGAGTATTGCCAAAATATAGTCACTAATTAAATAACTAATCTCCCATTTAATAACTAATAATCCCCTAATTTAATAACTAATGTTCCGTCTCACCTTATTTAAAAAAAAGAAAAATTGGCACAGACGGAACATGTTGTTCTGTGTGACTTTTCTTTTCTGTTTTTTTCTTTCTTCATATTTTGTCGAACGACGACTGCAAGAAAACTCTCATTTTGCCAATTTGCCAAATTTAACAAAAATGAGTGTGGATGCTCTAAAATTTAATTAATGGAAAAATGTTTGTTGCACCCTAATCAAAAGCATTTCCGTGTGGGATTCAGATTCGTGGGGGTCGTCTATAGCACTGTCACATTTACCCGATACCCATACTTGACCCGGACCTGGCATTGGACCGGAACCGACCTGATCTATACCGGTCTGAGTCCACTTCCTAAAATAAGACTCAATGCACTTCCGGGTTCACTCAAAATAGAACCGACCCGGACCCGAACCCGATAAAAAATATCCCAAAAAATATGGAATTTGAATAACAGGGTTATAGGGATATACATGTAAATAGTAATTGTTGAAGTTAGATGTGTAAATATAATATTTGTTCATGTTCTTAAGTGCAAAAATTGTTGGAACCGTAAGGTATCGGGTGCAAAAATACTTAAGTTCAAATATTTATTCCCCACTACCAAACCCGACAGGTATTTTTTTTTAACTAGGACCCGGAATTGAATCTCGCAAGTCCGGCTCCGGATCGGGTCTTGGTTCGGGTCCAATTTTTGGACCCGTAAGGTATCAGATCCAGATTCTGATAGTGGAGAACCCGACCCAATAGAACCCGATACCAGTGATGGAACTGCGATGAATTCCAGGAACACGGATTGGTGTGCGTATCGATCATAAAAGTTTAACAGATTTAATACGTGATCTAACCCTTTATAGCGGAATCTAGGGTTCACGAATTATACCTGCGATGAGAAGAAGACGATAGTTTCTAGCAACTTCGAGCCGTCTGCGACCCCAAGATCTTCTGCACGTATTCCTTCCTCGGGTTGGACGTCGTGTGGGCGACGGTCTCCCAACCTTTCTTCTCCTTGGCTGACCTCTCTTTCTCTCCTTACGTGAATCACGAATTTAGAGAAAACTTCTTATCTTTGATGATGATGACGGCCAGAGAATAGAGGATATATATAAGGCTACGGCAGGGACCATGAGGAGAAATTAGGGTTAGGTCTCCTAACGAATCTGGGTATCCCGTGTTCAGCCCGAACACACAACCCAGGCCCATTAACAATAGCTCGGTCCACTAAAGAGCTATTGTTGCACTACCTTCCTAATCCCAAATTATATTTATGGGCTTCTTTTATTATATGCTCGTTCAGCTCCCCATGTTAAGATATCGAATGTCCGTCGATCAAATTAAGTTACTGACAACTATATTGATCAACATCTTTTATCCTTAAATAGTACCACTCAACTTTATTTGTCATGTCGGATGTAATCCACCTGCAGGGTTTACATGACAATCCTTATGAGCTCCTTAAGGGGACATCATCAACCCGACGTATCGGGACATGGATTCCTTTTACAATCAACAGCCCATCATACATACAATACTATTACCCAATTCATAGAGGTTGTTGATCCATAATGAATCTCACTCTTTTATGAGTCAAAGTAATGCACACTGCATATACATGTCTGTTATTATATCTGGATTAAGAGCATAAGCATCCATAATAACAGAGGTGTTTGTTCTCTTTTGTAGTCAGTACAAAGAGAACAACCTCAAGTGGTCCTGTTCAATACACACAAAGTGCACTAGTGTAAAACTATAGTCAAGATAGACTAATACCAGATTACACTACAACCTTTCCAATGGATTATCCAAGTTCGTCTAGGTTGTGAACTATTCATATATTCCATAGGGAACTGATAATATGATCTTCTGTGTGTCACCTCACACCATATTATCAACCTTATAGAATATCAGATACTTGCATTAATATTATAATAAACACAATATGCAAACATATGCCCATATGATTCTCATTCAAAAAAAATAAGGAAATAAAGTTAATACAAAAGTGATGCTTTCAGTATATAACCCTAACAACCAGCCCTAGTTGTCTATACGAGTTTATACTAAGTTAACTAGCACATGCTGTTTTGTGCGTGGAATTTATTGGTGCACTTGGTATGCCCGTGTGCATGTGCCTACGGCACGTATTCGGAACGATACAACATATGAAAAATCATGTAAACAGTAAGTGATGATTTATATAGATGTTTATTTGCCAGTAGACGTTGGTGTATTGATGTACTCTAAAGTAGGATTATGGAGTGACCTTGATGTTTATTGCTTTGTATATTGCAGGATCATTTGTCAGCAGCTCGGGATTCAAAAATAGTACCGTGAATCTACATAAGTAGTGGATCGGAAATTCTTTGCTATGTGTGACTTGAGCGAAAAATCATGTAAACAGTAAGAGATGATTTATATAGATGTTTATTTGCTAGTAGACGTTGATGTATTGATGTACTCTGAAGTAGGATTACGGAGTGACCTTGATGTTTATTGGTTTGCATATTGTAGGATCATTTGTCAGCAGCTCATGATTCAAAAATAGTACTGTGAATGTACAAAAGTAGTGGATCGGAAATTTCTTGCTATGTGTGACTTGAGCATAAGAGATTTCTTTTTTGATTTAGAGTATGACATAAGTAGCAATTCATTTTCTAATACGGTTGACGCCTCAAATTGCATGAGTTAGTTCTCCCTTATTTGTTTTTTATGTAGTTAACCATGTATGAATTTAAAAGAGAAAATTTGTTGTGATGTATATGTGAAGTGAAATGGCAGTAAAGCAAATCAAGATACAATTTTGCAGCTACTAAAACCTGAAATATAGGGATTAAGCATGGATTTGTCTATAAAAATACGATTAAGCGAGTCAATGAAAGAATTTGCAACGATCTTTAAAAACAGAAAATGCCCAAATATTCAAAAAAAACATAATCCGAAATTGCATAATAAAAAAAACATTATAATCAAAATTAACTCAGTGAAGCGTTCTAATCTAAAACAATTGCTAAGTGAAGTATTCTACAATCAGATCAAATATGGTAATTCAAAAAAATTAAATGGAAGTGAATGTTATTGAGTTATAAAAGCATAATCCGAAAAAAAAACATAATTAAAATTTTGAAATAATAATAAAAAATATCCGAAATTGCATAACCAAAATAAACATTCACTGTTTTTTTTGACATACCTGGGTTAAAAAAAAGAGAGAAAAAGAGAGAAAGAATTATGAAAAAAGAGAAAGAGGGGGAAGAGATAGAGAGAGATTAATAAATAAATGAGTTGTTTTATTTTGGTGGGAAAAATTTGAGTTTTGGGGTTCAAATTTTGGGGAGGAAAATGTCTTTTGTGAGGTTACATCTAGACCATTGATTTACTTCCAAATGAATGAGAGCAACTTGATAGCTTTCTTTGTGTTTATTATATAGATTTTAATACTTGAAAGAGTGATAATGTATGTTATTTTCAGAAAAATTAATTTAAAAGTTTTTGATACTCTCTTATTATTTTTTTGCAGGCAATCACAACTCTTTCACGCAGCACACCAGAAATGGTAGCAGAGCCTTATTTCTAAGCAAGTAACTCTTACCTGGTTTTCTCCAAATATTTAATATAAGTAGTCAAAAAATTAATTCGAAAGATTAAATAGGAAATATTGCAAACCAAAAATTTAAAATTGAAAAAAGGTCACACATTCTATAGAAAATATTATAGAACTAGGTATGCCCGTGTGCACGTGCCCACGAAACGTATTCGGAATGATACAACATATGAAAAATCATGTAAACAGTAAGAGATGATTTATATAGATGTTTATTTGCCAGTAGACGTTGATGTATTGATGTACTCTGAAGTAGGATTATGGAGTGACCTTGATGTTTATTGGTTTGTATATTGCAGGATCATTTGTCAGCAGTTCGGGATTCAAAAATAGTACTGTGAATCTACAAAAGTAGTGAATCGGAAATTCCTTGCTATGTGTGACTTGAGCGAAAAATCATGTAAACAGTAAGGGATGATTTATATATATGTTTATTTGCTAGTAGACGTAGATGTATTGACGTACTCTGAAGTAGGATTTGGGAGTAACCTCGATGTTTATTGGTTTGTCTATTGCAGGATCATTTGTCAGCAGCCTAGGATTCAAAAATAGTACTGTGAATCTACAAAAGTAGTGGATCGGAAATTTTTTGCTATGTGTGACTTGAGCATAAGAGGTTTCTTTTTTGATTTAGAGTATGACATAAATAGCAATTCATTTTTTAATACGGTTGACGCCTCAAACTGCATGAGTTAGTTCTCCCTTGTTTGTTTTTTATGTAGTTAACCATGTATGAATTTAAAAGAGAAAATTTGTTGTGATTTATATGTGAAGTGAAATTGCAGCAAAGGAGATCAAGATACAATTTTGCCGCTACTAAAACTAGAAATATAAGGATTAAGCATGGATTTGTCCATAAAAGTATGATCAAGCATGTCAATTAAAGAATTTGCAACGATCTTTAAAAGCAGCAAATGCCCAAATATTCAAAAAAAAAATTGAAATTGCATAATAAAAAAGGCATTATAATCAAAATGAACTCAGTGAAGCATTCTAATCTAAAACATTTGCTAAGTGAAGTATTCTACAATCAGATCAAATATGGTAATTCAAAAAAATTAAATGGAAGTGAATGTTATTGAGTTATGAAAGCATAATCCGAAAAAAAGCATAATTAAAAATTTTAAATAATAATAATAAAAAAAGAATAATCCGAAATTGCATAACCAAAATAAACATTCACTGTTTTTTTTTTTTTGGTTTTTTTGACATACCTAGGTTTAAAAAAAGAGAGAAGAAAGAGAGAAGAAAGAGAGAAAGAATTATGAAAAAGGAGAAAAGATGGGGAAGAGAGTGAGGAAGATTAATAAATGAATGAGTTGTTTTGTTTTGGGGGGAAAATTTTGATTTTTGGGGTTCAAATTTTGGGGAGAAAAATATCTTTTGTGAGGTTAGATCTGGACCATTAATTTACTTCCAAATGAATGAGAGCCACTTGATAGCTTTCTTTATGTTTTATTATATATATACGTTGCAATATATACATCAATTTTTTTTACAACTGAAGATGAAAAACAAACACTAAGTAAATGCGTGAGGCCGTATGACTGATGTCTCACTGACAAATGGAGGAGCAGTAATCATTGGATATCACCAAACTCTTTTATTTATTTATTTATTTATTTTTTCAATGAAAAATAAGAAATATGACCACTATATTTTATTAATAAGACTTTAATAAAATAAATTCGAATTTTTTCCCAAATTGACCCTTTTTGCAAAAGTATTGCCACAAACGACCTCTTTTTTTTTTTATTTCCACAAACGCCCTACTCGCTTTTTGAGAAAGCGGGTTTGGTACAAACCCTCGCGCTTTTTCAAAAAGCGAGTCTTGGGTTTCAGAAAATTGGAAACCTGAGACTCGCTTTTGGAAAAAGCGGGATAGTTTGTACCAAACTCGCTTTTTCCAAAAGCGAGTCTTGGGCTTCTTTGCAGACCAACACTCGCTTTTTGAAAAAGCGGGGGTAATTATACCACACTCGCTTTTTCAAAAAGCGAGTGTCGATTGGGACTTAAACCCCCGCCCCCAAAACAGATCTCACTTCTTCTCTCTATTCTTTCTCTTCCTCTTCGTTCGCGAAACCCTAACCCATCTCTCATCTCAAATTCGTCAAAATACCCTCATATTTTGTTGAATTACCCACAAAATTGCTTTGGACAACTTAAACCCATCTTCCGTTAGAGGTTTAATTTGTTGGAATTTGGGTATACTTCAAAAGGGAAGCAACTTTATTGTGAAGGTATGTTGTTTATTTCCCCATTATTTTGTTAATTTAAATAGGTTTTCTTTATGGGTTGATAATAACTCGATTATTGGTATAAATTAACGTAGGTATGGATTTGGAGATTCCTATTTGGTTATATTTTGGTGGTGAAATAATTCGTGATCCAAAGATTGGTTGCTCTTATAGTCATTTAGAACCGGAAATAGTTTGGGTACCCCGTACCATTACATTTGAAGAACTAGTTGGGAAAATCTATGAAGTTACTAATTGGGATAGGAATGAATGGAATGTGAAAATTTTAGCTCGATACTCAGCAGGAAGAGGAGATGGTCAGTATTTTATGACAGTGCCCGTACCTACTGATAATGCGCTGAAGTCATTGATTGCTAGGACATTTGATCCCAATTGTGCTTGGTCTGTATTAGAGTTATATATTCAGCAAATTCGAGTTGTGAATGCTCAGCCACATGATATCCCCAGTGCAAGCTTCATACGGGTAGTACCTACACAGGAGTCGAGGCCTACCCCCGATCAATCATCACAACCAAATCCAACGCCCTCACAAGAAAACACCTTCGCCCATGCTCCAATTCCGGATTCTGTAAATGTTGAGCCGCCACGCCAACCTAGCCCGGTTCCTGACTCTGTTCCAAATAACAGCATGTTTGAGCTCTTTGAAAATGCAGTCTGTAACAACAGCTTATTAGAAGATGATGAAGAAGATGAAGAAACAGACGATGAAGATGTTGATAGTGGTGACACTGATGACGTAGACGATGATGAAGATGTTGACAGTGGTGCAGATGTAAATCCCACGAACAACAGTTCTAGTGAAGCTAGAGGTACTTATAGCTACGGCAATGTTGACGGTCATGTTACTGAGGAAATGGCTGAAGGTGCTAGAGTAAACCTAGTTCCACAAGAGTCCATGGAATTTGTTTCCCAACTACTGCACCTGTCTCCACTTGGACGCCTAGGTATTCTTCTACTAAGTATGCCGCGTTGAAGTCCATGGAACCGGTCACCGCCTGCCCATCTACCGGGAGGCCTGTGATGACTGAAACGTCCTGCAACGTAACAGTCATCTCCCCAGCTGTCAAGTGGAAACTATGGGTCTCAGGACGCCATCTCTCCAGGAGTGCTGTCAGTAGAGGCCGATCGCACTTGATGCCGCTCATCAGTGCGATGCCATATAGGCCGCAATCCCGTAGTATTTGGTGAATCCGTGGGTGCATAGGGAGAGGATGCCCCCCACGGAAGGTACACTCTTTCGAATCCCCCTCCCACACATCTCTGGAGCGATGGTGCGACTGACAAGTTAGAAGACTGGGGTCGAGTGGACCTGGACCAACAAGCGGAACCGTAGATGAAGGAGGGGTAGGCGACGAAGTACTAGGCACATTTTGGTTTGTTGGGACCTGCAAAACACCAGTTACGTCAGCAAATAAATATAACAATCAATTTTATGACAGTGAAACAAATCGAATGCAAAAAAAAATATAACTTACATTAGTTTGTTCGTTGCCACCACGTCGACCACCACCACCACCACGTCCACCACCACGTCCACTACGTGGTGGTTGGCCAAAAGAGACACGTGGTCCATCCCCACGATTGACTCTACTACTACTGCCAGCCTCCGCACGTCCCTTATTCCGTGCCATTTATTCAAAAAAAAGAGTATCCTACAATGATGAACGAGTAATCATTATTAACAGTACCAAAATTATTGTAGCAATTTAAATAAACACGGAAGCAAAAGAGACAGCTGACAAATTATCCTAATCTATAGGTGGATATATTATCCTAATTTTACTCAAAACATCTACAACTGACAAATACAACTCACATATCCTAAATTCAAATAGTTGGTCTGTGAATTACAGTAAAAATATAATTAGAATTGCAGTAAATTTCTCCTCATTACAAATCACAACTATATACTTATAATTGCAGTAAATTTATACTGATCACAAATCCCAAAGTCACAACTCTCAAATACAACTCACAAAAACAACTCACATATGCACAAATCTACAATTCTTTTTTTAAGTAAAATAAAAAATTGAATTCTAGAATCGTTCAGATCCCAAATTACACTTTCACAAAATCACATATGCACAATTGAACTTTTACTCACATATGCACATATGCACAAATACTACTCGCATACGCACAATTACACTTTTACTCACAAATCCCCAAATTCTACACACATTACAGACAAATCGTTCAAATCAAAGATATAGAGTTATATATTCAGGAAATCGTTCACAAATTCTACACACACCACCACATATTACACACAATATATATACAACATTAGCAAATATTGAGTTCTAGAAATATACCTCAAGCTTCACGCAAGAATTTAACCACCGCAAACACCACAAACCACCGCAATCACCACCGAATCCCGAGCGTCACCGACCTCAAACCCTTCTTCTTCAATCGACCGAAATCACCCAAAATTTCGAAAATAAAACTCAAGCACAACGTGAGAAACTAGATGGAGATGAGAAAGCGAAGATTTTAGGAGCTAATTGACGGCTAATTTGATGAAATAGGCAAGAAATCGCAGGTTTCGAGCGATGGGTTAGGGTTTTTCGAAAGCGAGTCTTGAAGAAGATAGAGAGAAGTGAGATCTGTTTTGGGGGCGGGGGTTTAAGTCCCAATCGACACTCGCTTTTTGAAAAAGCGAGTGTGGTATAATTACCCCCGCTTTTTCAAAAAGCGAGTGTTGGTCTGCAAAGAAGCCCAAGACTCGCTTTTGGAAAAAGCGAGTTTGGTACAAACTATCCCGCTTTTTCCAAAAGCGAGTCTCAGGTTTCCAATTTTCTGAAACCCAAGACTCGCTTTCTGAAAAAGCGCGAGGGTTTGTACCAAAACCCGCTTTCTCAAAAAGCGAGTAGGGCGTTTGTGGAAATAAAAAAAAAAAGAGGTCGTTTGTGGCAATACTTTTGCAAAAAGGGTCAATTTGGGAAAAAATTCAATAAATTCAGAGTACTGAACAAATATACAAACTCTACTGAATAGAAAATAAAACATAGTATCACCCGAGTACATGAGAGGGTGGGACAAATCCATACAAGTCCAAATAGCAACATATAAATAAAAGAGGTTCATCCAACAAAGCCCGGAAGGTGGATATCCGATTTGTGACGCTCACCTTAGTTGAGAGTAGGCCCAATCACAAAATAATGAGAGGGGTAGAGAGTGTGGCTGCCTTGGGAAAAGAGCAAATGCTTTGCTCAAGTTTTCATGACTCCACATCCACCTCCCTATCATTATCATTCACAACCTCTTCGATTCCCCAAATTGCTTCTAAACCCGCAACACCCCCACCCCACTCAACCGTCTTCTCACCCAATACCACCACATAAACCACCCCCCCCCCCTCCCAAAAAAAATCATATTTTCAACCCAAACCCATCCTTATCAGAAACCCTAAAACCCCCAATTAGAGATTCAAGAGGAAGATGGAGTAGCATTGCATGAAGTGCAGAGGAGATGATCACTCAGCGGCGAAGTACAAAAAGAGTGGAATCCATTATTTCAACTGTCAAGTTTGGAAATAAGGTGCGGGATTGTCTCCTCTTCAACCGGCGAGAAGCCATAGCGGTGGAGGTCCCTCACAACTCTGAGATCGGGGCATCTCTACCTGCACTGCATGTTAGTGCATTCCCCCACCTCATCAACTCACGAATGACACCAGAAAGCTGTAGATGAGCGCCCTCAACTTTGCTTGGAAACGCCAGGGAGGTTGGTGGGTTCTCAAGAAAGTTGGCGAAGGGTTGTGTCATGTCTAATTCTCAACGGTGGAGGACGCAAACAAAGCGGTAGCAGATGACACCTTTCAGTTCTCAGGGTTCAACGCTATATTTTCGCCGCGGTCCATGGATTATGAGGTCAAGCTGAAACCGAAACCAAGCTTCATCTGGAACAACATCCCTTTACACCTGGTCCACTTGTGGAACCATTCCTCACTTGAGCACCTGATCAAGCCTTTAGAAAGTTCATAACCATGAGCAGGGAAATGAAGGAGGAGAAAAGGCACCAGGCATTGGTGTTGAATGAAGTTGAGGATATAAATCATATTCTGAAGCTTCTCCAAGTTCAGTACAAAGTGTCACGGACTAATGAGAGGCAAATTCATGAGGCCCTTGTACTCATTTTGGACAGCCCATTGCTGCGGAGGATGTTCAAAAAGGTAAAGTACAAATTTCCACGTCAGGGAGTGGCTCCAACTCCTTCAGGCACCGTCAGAAGAATGCCAACATTTAGAAGATTGGAGAAGGTAGAAATCTAGGCTCCGGGGAGGTACATGACAATCTGGCGGTGCCAGCTCTGGAAATTATCGGCAATGCTAAAGGAAAGAGCAAAATCCGAAGTGATGATCAATCTATTGCACCGATTGAGGGAGAGACAAATCAGGAGAAGATAGCGGGAGATTTTTTGAATATATCTGGATTAGCGAATTCTAGAATGGCAGGTTCAAATTTGGTACCCTCAGAAAAGTTATGGGCAGATTTGGTGGGACTAATAATGAAGAAAAGTTTGTTTTTTACGTCATTCTAATTGTGGACATTTCTGATTCATGGGATTGCAATTTGGGGATAGAATCAAGCAAATCCAACTGTCGTGCCCTGCTTCCCAAAAATACGGAATACGACCACGTAACTTTGGCCCAGTGAATGACTAACATCACCCATAAGTTGTTTATCTGATTAACTCAACAATATAATCAATACAGAAAAATTGTGCAGGCAATAATGATAATCTCATAAACAATAATACTTGGAATGAAGCTGTAACACTTCGTAAAATTGAAAATGACAATTTTGTCCTTGTGTGTTACGCACGTGTATTTTGTAACGTGTTTTCATTACGTATTTTGGATTCCGACTATTTATGCATTTTCCGTATTGATTTTACCCTATTTTGAGTCAACAAAAATACAATATTCCATTCTCTGTATTTTTACGTGCTTTTTATGTGTTTTCGATGCACATATCAATTTTGTATTCTTCCACTGCTACGTGTGATATTTTTATGTCTCAATTATTTATTTTATGCATTTGAATTCGTTTTATATACAGAAATTCATTTTTTCCTATTTTGATTAAAATAATTTTGTACGTGTAATGCACGTGTGTTCTACGTACGTAACAATTACGTTATGGAATATATAAAATTAATAAATATATTTTTCTTATATTGTTTTCGATTATATTTTAATAATTTTTCGTTGATAAAGTTGATTTCGCATTTTGATATTTTACGTGCGACGCACGTGTTTTCGGTAAACGTATTTGAGCGTATACGTTTTAAAAATAAATTTTTGGAGTGTGTGTGTATTTATTTTATTTGTGCATGAAACATTATAATTTTTAATTAAAATAATCTTTACGTACATATTATGTATATATATAATTTATGTTTTTAGAAGTAATTAATTTGTGGAGCGTGCACTTGTGCACTACACGTGCACGTGTGTGCACCCCAAAAGACATTTTTTGGCCGGTTTGGGAGGTGAGAGGCCAGATTGGGGGTTAAGGAGATGGAGAGGTGGAGTTAGTGGGTTTGATTTAATGGGTAGTTAATATACCCACCCCCTAACCCCCTTATATAATGACTCTAAAACCCCTTCACATTTTGTTCATCCCTTTTCCTTTCTTTGATGTCTGCAGTAAGCCATCACATCTAGAAATTCCACCAGACCTTACACTTCATTGCTTCTCCATCACTCAACCATTCAAAATATATGTATGTGTATACTTACGCATTCATTTCCTCCGTCCTTTCTTTCCTTCTTGTCTTTCTCTGGCTCTGCCGAAAGCAACAAGCCCCCATCAAAGTCCACTATGCTACATTTCTACCTATTAGTACTATATATATATATATATATATGCACATGAAGATGCAAGTGATGCTGTTTGGCCTTGGTCGCCGAGATGAAGTTGGGCTCTTGCTGTTACTTGGCCGAATGGAGATGGGGAGATTTTTCTTGGGTGCGGATTTCGAGGAGGCGAAGCGGAGTTTCTAGGAGCTCTCACTCTAGGAGTACAAATTGCAAGAAATCAATATTTTTTGGGTCGGTGATCCTTTATACTTTCTAAATTATTGAGTAGTTGCATGTGTAGATACTCTAAAATTTAAATTGCTAATGTAGAATTGTTAGTTTGCTCTCATGATATGTGATGTGTGTGATAGAGAAACTCTAAAATTTTGAGTTTGATTTAAAATTAGATTTGAGAAATTAAAGTTTTGAATTTGCATCATTTGGCATGTGAAATGTTCATTTGTGTCACTTTAGAAGAGTAGATATTTTTATAAAGTACAAATTTAATTTACCATGAGAAAATTCTTTTATTGCTAATGGACATAGAAAAATATATATATAGTGAAGTAAAATTGACATTTCACAAATTATAGCGAAAATTGAGTTACTTTTTACGCTATTGAAATTTTCAATTGTATAAACTTATTGTCGCCCTAGAGTTCAGTATATTGTTCTCGAATAATTTTTAGAGTGCGTGGGTTCGACATTTGGTGTCATGAATTGGTTTTTCAGAAAAGAGAAATTTTGAACAGAGGGTATTAGGCAGAGTCTGGGTATTTAAAACCCCTGGAGCTTTTCGACCCGTGGGCGCACTTGGCCCTGTGGCTTGGCGTGGGGCTGTCTCCTTGCTGGCCTGGGTTCGATCTCTGTGGGGGTCTCTGATTAATTACTAAACCATATTTTTGGGTGAGGTCCTTGATTAATTATTAAACCATATTTTTTGAGTTGAAGTCTCTAATTAATTCCCAAACCATATTTTATTTTGGAGTGGAAGTCTCTGATTAATTACTAGACCATATATTTTTGGAGTTGAAGTCTCTGACTTAACTCTAAACCACTTTTTTGAGTATTGAAGGCTCTAACTTAACCATAAAAATCTTGCATATATTTTTATGAATGCCTCATTGATTATTTTGAGAGTATTTGGAAGTGTGAAAATAGCATAATTAAAAAGTGAAATTTGTGAGTCAATGAATTTGAAATTTATTCAATAGTATGACCTTGAGTATAAGAAGATTTAGATTTTAGCAATGCAATTGACTCTTCTCCTAAGTGAGATTTATTAATTATTTTGGTTGAGTAAGAATACTTGATGTGAAAATTTTTATATGAACTTAATTTGCTAATGAGACTTTAAGTAACATTCATGTGAATTGATTTCTCTTGATGAGATTGTACACTTATTTGTTTTAAGAAATATTTGATGTGGGTTGAGATATGAATTGCTATTTGAGCTTAAATCACTAATAAGATTTCAAGTGATGAATTTATGTTCATGAAAAGAATTATTGCTTCTAAAGATTATGAATGAATAAATAAATTGTGAATAAGAGTTAAGACAAGATATTGATCAATTTTTGAATAAGTTGAAGATGAGAATATTTGAGTTTAAGACGTGATTATTGAAGGGTATGAGTACCCATGGATTCTTGTACATGAAAGGTTGTGATTTAGATTTAGTAAGACATCGGGTACCGGCATTGTTGAAATAAAAGAATTGAGTTATATTTTTGAGATTTGCCATGGAGTGATTTCGGTATTTGTGATTAAGTCTGGTAGGGGGTAAAACTAACTCTAGGTATGATAATTTATTCATGTCTTGAACATAAGGACTAGGCACTAATTGAAGATATAGTAAAACCTAGGCAAACGTAAGTGGGGCACTCTATATAGTCGGGTAGTGGATTTGCTGCAGCGGTTCACCTCGACTATAAACCCAGTCGGGCGGTGTACTGTGGGACTGTGGTTGCCTCGTGGGAGACCAGCTTTTATTTTAAATCCGGAACTATGCGTAGTCGGGCAGATAGTTTGCCGTACTCCAATGTATATACGTATACTGGGGCTAGAGGGGTACTTGCAGGAGGTTTGCACGACGAGGAGTCTTTATAACAGTCGGGCGGTGGATTTTCTGCAGAGGTTCACCGGGACTGGGATCCATACTCGTGGAACTTCTCAACTTTGTTTTATTACTGGGTAGTTTTTCATGGCGAGGTATCGAACCCTTTATTGTGAAGTACGTAGGTGCTTGCTCTCGAACCTATGTAGTATGGGATGCATAGAATCCGAACAAGTATGCATTAGTGTCATCTTAGTGTAAAATATCTGTATTAGGTATTAAGGTATCACATACACTTACATGTTTAGTGTAGTCACATTTAACACTTTATTTTGCATTCAATTTGTGGTTCGTTAAAGTATTGAGATTGTTATATGTACGGTATAGAGAGGATGACCGAGTATAATATTTTCGTCAGTTGTAAGTAACTGACATGTGTTGTGCAATCTGGATGATCTAAATAAATAGATAAATTAGACATAAATTAAAACCTCGCAAGTGTACGAATCGTTATTAGAAGCGTAGTGAAAAGCAAGGGTCGATCCCACAGAGATTGTAGTACTTAACTCACTAATCAATAAAACAAAGAAAATGCAAATCATAAAGTTTTGTTCTAAAAGTCTGATTGAAAGGAAATGAAAAGATAAAAATCTAAATTAAGTAGAATCACAATTTGAGTCACGAATATCTATTAAAGTAGTTGGGCTTTGATTTCCACCTGTAGTCAAGAATGCTAAGTCACCTTCTACACTACTCTGATCACTCATGTTTGTTCCTTTAAGGGCATGGTATCTACTCCTTAAAGTTAATGTTTTCCTAGACCAAGAATTAGGCATGGTATCTACTCTAATTCGTTTCTTTCCTTAAGTATTTAGCATGGTATCTACTAAGTTGCACTTAAAGAAAGTATAGGAACAATGGAAACGAACAAACACTCGAAGTTCTAGAAATTGGTATCAGATCTAGATCCTTCAAGTTGATTAAACCAAGAACCCCTAAAGATTCCTGTGTTACAAGTTATGAGCACGAGATACGGGTCATCTCTATGCTCATATAACAGATTTAGTTTTATAATACGCAAACTTGATAATCTCAGGTTCTGCATGGCAGTCGACTTACTGTCACTCTCAGTCGACTTCTCTAAGAACTTCTGAACAAGTTTGATTCATATTATAAATCTATACCAATATAATCAGGTTTAATCAATAAGTAATAGAGTAGCGTTGAGAAGAATATTAGCATTACATGACTATGGTTTCAATCTACCCAACTATGAAATTAGTTGCACATAATACAACCTTTATTGATTAATAAAATAGAATTCATGACTCTACAATAAAAATAAAAAGTAAAAGGAAGAACAGAAGAACACTGATTTGTACGATATTGAAATTGAGCCCAATCAGCAGTCGACTTGTTCTCCTCCTTCTTTGATGCTGGTCTCTTGATGCTTGCTGGTCGATGGTCCCCCTGATGGTAGATGATTCTCTTTTTTTATAGTTTCTCTTGTCTTTGTCTGCAGATATCAAGTTCCTGATTTCTTATCTCTTCACGCATAGGACTGAGTCCATCTTCTTACTTGCAAATCCCGGTTCTTTAACTTTGATTGTTGATGAGTTGTTATTTGCAGATAACCCGGGTTTGGATAACTTCCATTTGATTCGGAATTGGTTGAGGATGGATCTTAAACTATCTTTATCTTTTAACTCCGCTGAATACCAGTCGACTGGTTTTGAGATCAGTCGAATGTGTCGAGACATCTGTAGATTCACAATCACTCCGTCAAGTTGACTGTCTTTGGAGTAAGTTGACTGTACTACGTAACTTCGGGATTTCATACTCCTCTGTTCAGTCGATTGTCTTTGAGGACCAGTCGACTTGTGTCCTGCAGCTTCCTGTGTATCATCCTCTCAGTCTGTATTAGTCTTGAATCTGATTCGTTTGGCTGCTTTTAGGCTGTTTCCTATGGAAAAAGAGAAAAGAAGAGTAAATTACCATATTTAGAGAATTTAAATGTCTAATGGTGTTCATATTATGCTCCTAAATGTGGATATTATTGGATACATCAAATACCCCCAAACTTAGCTTTTGCTTGTCCTCAAGCAAACTAAAACTACAAGCATCACTTGAACATCTTGACCCTTTCAACATTTACCTCAGAGAACTCACTACTTTTGGTGTCAATAGAACAAGTATTAAGATAGGTCTAAAAAGTTTTAATTCAAATGTCAATCACTTATTCACAAGAATACTCAACTTGAATATCAAATAGTAGAGTGGCCAATGCCTCTGCAACATAATCATGATTAAGTTTAGCAAGCTCAACTATATTTCAACTCCAAAATCTCACCATGGCATACACTCCCAAAGAAATATAGCTCTCATTGACATGGGACATTCAAATTAAATCTCGTGACAATTTTCATTACTTGGATGAAACCATATGCTTGATCTTGCTACTACATCTTCACACCATTGATTTGCACACTACTTGGATCAAAAGGTCTTATATAGGTTGTAATGGGGCCTTGGGTGAGGGTTTTAACAATGAAGGGAAAAAGGAATACAAAATTTCTAAAGAATTAGTAGAGAAACTTGCATTGTTCTAAGAGTTTTTTTTTTTTTTTTTTTTTTTTTTTTTTTTTTTTGTTGCATATGGCCACCTATTACAGGCCTATACTTTATTTCTACCAACACCTTTCACCCATCCACAACTCAACAATTTATAACTTTTCATTCTTTTTTTTTTCTATGACAAATCCTCCAACTTTATATTTTCTTCCCCTTCACCTTGACATACCACATCTCTTTTACAATTCTTGCTCTACTAACTCAATAGATATAGGTAAGGTAACCTATTCATCTAGGCGTGGTTAAGGATGATGTGTTTTACAAATAAAAAGGCTTTTATAGGCTTCAAAAGGGGCAACTAGTGAATAATTGATGTTGGGTAGGCTATTTGTCCTTGGTGATAAAATCTTAGGTGCCTTAATCATTTCCAAGTTTTTATGCAAAAACCAAAAATAAGTTTCGAAAAGTAGCAAAAACAAGTTCTAGTTCACCTTAAGAATGCAGTCAACTGAAATCTTCAAGTGTATGATTCTCTCACAAATAAAATAAATAAGGCTCAAAACTTACAATTTGTGTATTTAAGTTTACTCACAGTTGAACTTGCTATTCTCTTTCAAGAATCGTCGAATTGACATGACCATATGAATAAAAGTTTCAAGTATGATCCTTATGAAAAGTTATTAACTTTTTTAAGGATAAAGACCACAATTAATATTTGTTCTCCACTCTCTACCTATAGTAACTGAGCTCAAATCATTCAATGTTGGAATGGTTAAAATCAAAAGACTCCAAATGTAAATAACTACCCCCAAACTTAGATGGAACATTGTCCTCAATGTTCGCACAATAACTTAAAATAGGCATGTGTTACCACCTAGTTTGAAGGAAAGAAAATAAAGTAAAGAAATAAAGAAATGATTAAAAAAATAAATAAATAGAGAGTGTAAGTACTCCCCTGAAAAATTGGGTTGCCTCCCAATAAGCGCTGCGTTTCTTGTCTTCAGCTAGACTTGATGAGTTTATGCAATGCATTGAATGGCTCGCGGCTCAAAACTCATCTTATTATAAGGTTTCCCACTATGCCCATTCACCTTTGAACGTTTGATTTTTCTCCAACGTTCCATGTGGGGAAACCTTTGCAACAATGTACGAACCGTACCATCTTGACATAAGCCTATCTGCAATGGTCCACCTTAATGCACCCTTGTGCTCTTGCAAGACTGCCTGCAGCTTCTCTTCTTCCTGCATCCTTAAGTTTGCAGCAACTGTCACAGGTAATGTCTGGTTTCTCCCCAAATATTCATACTTCAAGTGTTCATGTAGTGGCTTCAGCTCCACATCTGGTGTCCTGGTAAAAGAAGAAACAAAAGTATTATTAGACACAAGATTTTCAAACACATGTGCAAACTTACCTGCATATGATTTTTCATTTCCAAGGGTATATATTTTCTCTGCAATCCTCCAATCATCATATTCCTGTTCAACTTGAGATAGTATTAGAGGGCGTGTAATTGTTGCTTGTAATGGATCAACACCATATTCCTGAAATGTTTGGTCACAAATTTCCTGAACCACATCAACATTATAACATTCATGATCATCGTGTGGTAATTTTGGTGCATCAAACATTCTAAACTCTATCTTGTCCTCTAGGGTTGTCACCGATTGGAGCTGTTCTTGTCCTCTAGGGTTTGGTATGGTTTGTGATGGGAGTTCTCCTGCCTTTCTTTCACTTAACTCCTTAGCAATTTGACCAATTTGAGTCTCCAATTTCTGAATGGCCTCCCCTTGTTGGTTGCTTGTTTGCTGTTGCTGTTGGAGCAATTGAAGAATGAAGGATTCGAAATCCAACTTCTTCTGTTCTTGTACTGGCCGATCAAACCCATTCCCAATTTGGAATTGCTGCGTATGCCCTTGTGCGAATTGATTGCCTTGATGGTTTTGATTATTTCTCCATGAGAAATTTGGATGGTTTCGCCACCCTAGGTTATACGTGTTTGACAAAGGGTTGTTCTGGGGTGGGTACATTTCCTGTCCTACGTAGTTTGCGTGCTCCTGATCTGCGAAAGAAGACATGAGACATGTATTAGTTGTATGATCAGAATGAGAACAAATTGCACAAATTTCTTTTGGTTGGTTTTTTATGCCACCCAACGTTGAAATCACATTAACAAGCATATCAATCTTTTTGTTCATGGTTTCCATTTCTAGTTGCATGTTATTATTATTAGAAATTTCGTAAACTCCCTGTTTTTTCGAAAGGCCTCTTCCCCTTGTTGAGAATTGCTGCGAGTTCTCGCTGAGTTCTTCAAATAGTTCGATGGCCTCCTCACCACTTTTCCTCATCAAGATTCCGTTGCAAGCTGAATCCACAATTGCATTGTTAGTGTCATTTAAACCCTCATAAAATGCTTGTACCTGATCATCCTTAGGTATGTTGTGCGTAGGACACTTGAGAAGCTTGTTCTTGAAGTCCTTCCATGCCTCGAAGAATAAATCACCATCTTTTTGTTGGAAGAGTAGAATTTTCCTTTTCAGTTGTCTGGTTTTCTGAGCTGAAAAGAATTCCTTCAAGAACTTTGTTGCCAATTGCTCCCATGACTGAATTGATCCTGATTCCAAAGAATTATACCACAATTTAGCATTAAGTTTTAATGAAAATGGAAACAAAATTAACCTGATTTGTTCAGGAGTAAGCCTTTGGACGCTTTGTGTTCTGCAAAGATCAAAGAAATCTTGCAAATGTAGATGAGGATCATCGTTTAGTCTATCACTGAAGTGGGGAACCATGCTGAGTAATTGAGGTGATAGATGCATATTCCCTGTGACATTAGGTTGATATGCTATGCAAGAAGGTTGCTCAATGTTCTTCGGAGTGAATTTGTCTTGCATTGGTACTCGATTTGGTACTTTCTCACCCATTGTTGATTTTGGAAATATTCGCTGTACAGTCGACTGGTCCTTGGAGACAGTCGACTGGTCTGTCTGTGCAGAGTGTAACCTGAAAGAAAATATAATAAAAGAAAAAAAATAAAAATAAAAAGATTTGTATAGATTTTGCAAGTTAAAATACTAAACAATCCCCGACAACGGCGCCAAAAACTTGTTGTGCAATCTAGATGATCTAAATAAATAGATAAACTAGACAAAAATTAAAACCTCGCAAGTGTACGAATCATTATTAGAAGCGTAGTGAAAAGCAAGGGTCGATCCCACAGAGATTGTAGTACTTAACTCACTAATCAATAAAACAAAGAAAATGCAAATCATAAAGTTTTGTTCTAAAAGTCTGATTGAAAGGAAATGAAAAGATAAAAATCTAAATTAATTAGAATCACAATTTGAGTCACGAATATCTATTAAAGTAGTTGGACTTTGATTTCCACCTGTAGTCAAGAATGCTAAGTCACCTTCTACACTACTCTGATCACTCATGTTTGTTCCTTTAAGGGCATGGTATCTACTCCTTAAAGTTAATGTTTTCCTAGGCCAAGAATTAGGCATGGTATCTACTCTAATTCGTTTCTTTCCTTAAGTATTTAGCATGGTATCTACTAAGTTGCACTTAAAGAAAGCATAGGAACAATGGAAACGAACAAACACTCGAAGTTCTAGAAATTGGTATCAGATCTAGATCCTTCAAGTTGATTAAACCAAGAACCCCTAAAGATTCCTGTGTTACAAGTTATGAGCACGAGATACGGGTCGTCTCTATGCTCATATAACAGATTTAGTTTTATAATACGCAAACTTGATAATCTCAGGTTCTGCATGGCAATCGACTTGCTGTCACTCTCAGTCGACTTCTCTAAGAACTTCTGAACAAGTTTGATTCATATTATAAATCTATACCAATACAATCAGGTAACAATCAGGTTTAATCAATAAGTAATAGAGTAGCATTGAGAAGAATATCAACATTACATGACTATGGTTTCAATCTACCCAACTATGAAATTAGTTGCACATAATACAACCTTTATTGATTAATAAAATAGAATTCATGACTCTACAATAAAAATAAAAAGTAAAAGGAAGAACAGAAGAACACTGATTTGTATGATGTTGAAATTGAGCCCAATCAGCAGTCGACTTGTTCTCCTCCTTCTTTGATGCTGGTCTCTTGATGCTTGCTGGTCGATGGTCCCCCTGATGGTAGATGACTCTCTTTTTTTATAGTTTCTCTTGTCCTTGTCTGTAGATATCAAGTTCCTGATTTATTATCTCTTCACGCATAGGACTGAGTCCATCTTCTTACTTGAAAATCCCGGTTCTTTAACTTTGATTGTTGGTGAGTTGTTATTTGCAGATAACCCGGGTTTGGATAACTTCCATTTGATTCGGAATTGGTTGAGGATGGATCTTAAACTATCTTTATCTTTTAACTCTGCTGAATACCAGTCGACTGGTTTTGAGATCAGTCGACTGTGTCGAGACATCTGTAGATTCACAATCACTCCGTCAAGTCGACTGTCTTTGGAGTAAATCAACTGTACTGCGTAGCTTCGGGATTTCATACTCCTCTATTCAGTCGACTGTCTTTGAGGACCAGTCGACTTGTGTCCTGCAGCTCCCTGTGTATCATCCTCTCAGTCTGTATTAGTCTTGAATCTGCTTTGTTTGGCTGCTTTTAGGCTGTTTCCTATGGAAAAGAGAAAAGAAGAGTAAATTACCATATTTAGAGAATTTAAATGTCTAATGGTGTTCATATTATGCTCCTAAATGTGGATATTATTGGATACATCAACATGCCCACAGCTTATTATGCAGGAACTGGACTTTTTCATGAAGAAGTAAAGTCGTTATGATGCTGTTGATTAATTACTTGATAAAGTTGTGCAAGTTGTGTATTATTTTTATTGCTGTAATTCATTTTTATCTTCTATTGTGTAAACAATATAAAGAACTCTGATGTATGATGAAAAGCTTAAATTTTCTTGTAAAATTGTACGAAGTGAAGTGTAAAGATCCTGTGGAATTTCGAATTCATTCTTATTTGGAATTCGGGGCGTTATAGAAGCAATATAAAATATCCAAATACAATAATAATAATTCAACGTCTGGAAACAATAGTAAAATTCGGGACATAAGCCCAAAACAATAATAATCCAATCCAAAATAATAACAAGTCTCAATACATTAAGTTTATTAAAGTAATAAGCAATTAGAAAGCAGTAGTCTTCAGAATGTTTGTTCTCAAATTCTAGCAGGCAATTCTCCTTCATTACCTGTATACACTTCATCTAAAAAGAGAAGAAAAATTGTCCTTAGAGCTAGTCATGGACAGCAAGTAGAGAAAGTAGGGAACAATGGAATAACAGTATAACAATGAATCAATGGATTAATAGGAATTAATAACATGGGACAATAATCATGATAATCAATGCAATGGCTATAAATAATGATGTAATATTCGGTAACGGTAATCAATGATCAATAACCGTAACACTTAGCCAATATTCGATATCAATAGGAACAATGATGAACAATATGCAGTGTCGGTGATGTGTCAATCCTTAAGTCTATTAATCTTTTCAAAACCTATCTAATGAATGTACTACTGTGTTCCATTTGTTCCATACCACATGCTCGATGCATACAATCAATTTCGTTTAGACTATAGCGGTAGACTCTATAGTTCATGTACTGGGTATGATGACGATAACAATATAACACGGGCTAAGGTGCAATTTCTTACACAATGATGATATCAATAATAACACGGGTCAAGGTGCAATTTCTTGCACAATGATGATATCAATAATAACACGGGCCATCATCCGAGTACAGTTCCTATATCATCAACTACTCTAGTCGATCCCTTAAACTTCGGCTTATTAATTATTTATCAATGCAACAATACAATATGCAATTTAGGACATGAGGTGAACCATAGTATCAATAGGGGAACAATAGGATGATAACATGGAATAAGACAATTAGAATGATGACAATAACTCATTAGGATCATGCAATGCAACATATATACATCAATTCATGCAATATTACGATATAGGAATAATTAACTCATTAAAAAGTGGAATCTTAAATTTTTGGACAGCAAGCGCAATCTGCACAAAATGCAGTTTTCCGCTGACTCAGAAATCGAAAGTTGAATCCGTCAGAAATCCTAGAAACTAGATTTCTACACGGTTCCAACGCATATTTAAAGTTCAAATTCCAACAACAGTAGCTAGGTCAAACACACTATTCTTTACAGATTTTATGTTCAGGCAGAACTTCGACATCTTGTTGTTTTAATTTTAGAATCAGCAAAACCCAATATTAAATTCATTAAAAATACTTATTAGACTCCTAAACATGTAAATTAAGAATCTGGAAATTTTCAGAGAAAAATTTTATCATTTGATCAACCTTTTTACTGTTTAAACATGAAAGGTACGAGAATCTAAAAATCTGAAAGTAAAAAACATAGCTGTAGTAAAACGGGCATAACTTTTTCTACAAAACTCGGAATTCAAAAATTCAAGATGTTCTGGAAACTAGAAAGATAAGGATATAATTCATATTCAGAAAGTATTTCATTTTAAGATCATTTACTGGTTTGGAAATAGCAGTCAACATTTAGGTCAGCAAATAATATATAGGATTTGTTTAGATTTTCTTGAAAATAAATTAATTAGACTATATGGGTATCGATTCTTTAGCCAATAAATTGTGTAATCAACATGATGGGTGTCAAAACATGATAAATAAAATTAGAACACACTCATACATCAATTTATCATCAATCAATCATCAATCGATCAAACAACATACAACCTATCTTTTGTCTCTACAATAATTTATTTGTGTGACGACTATATCAACACCCTATTATCAATTCTATATGCACTCATGAAAGATCCAAACTTTAGAGTCAAAAGTGGCACGATGTCAAGAATATTGGGGTGAGCTCGTATAAACCTTCAATAGACCCAACGAACAGATGAACAATGGATAATACGATAACAAAGAGGTCTACTTGCAAGAGTTTCAACAAAACTTGAATTTGATACAATTAACAATTCAAGTGGACAGTGACTTGCCTGTTAGACGGTTAATTTGAATATAATAGAATAATGGGATGAGAATCCCGGGCGACGAATCCACGAACACGGAACACGGAAACACGTGTGATCTACATGCAACACAAACACACACAAAATGGGAAACACCGGATCCGAATCCCACACACAAAATAGTGCACACCAAAACCAACCACTCCTACCAACAATCAGCAAATAGCCATTTCAAACTCCCCCTTCTCTTCCCAACAGCGGAGAGAGAGAGAGAGAGAGAGAGAGAGAGAGAGACTGTGGCGGGGACCGACGACGATAGCTGGCGGCGACACTGGCGACGAGGGGCGACTGGCGGCTGAGGCGAGGCACTGGCGGTCTGGAAGCAACGCAACGATGAGGACTGCGGGGGCTTGATCGAATCTCTGTTTCTTTACTGAAACAGAGGAGGAGACGGGATGGAGACGGCGACAGAACTACTCATCGACGACGAGGGCATCGACAGGTGGTGAAGGGCGGCGCAAAAAACGGCACAATGGGGAAAAAGCACAAGAGGAGAGACAGGGCTCGATGTTGGGTTCTTTGGTGGGGGAAGATGAAGGCGATGGAAGTAGGGGTTCGGTGGCGGCTCGAGGAGAGGATGAGGCGGTGTGGCGATGCAGGCATCGACGGGAGGGGGCGACGAGGCTGGGAGTCACCAGAGTTGTTGGGGTCACGCCGGAGAAGATGAACAGGAAGGGGCTTGGAAATTGGGCAGGAAACCAGGGGTCGGGGAGAGAAAAAGAGGAGGAGAGAGGAGAGAGAAACTAGGAGAGAGATTAGATGGCTACAATTTGAAATTTTGTGTTTTAGGGTTTGTATTAGGGTTGTATTTATAGAATACAGGTAGATTATTGGGTTATTGGGTTGGGATCCAGTAATAGTGGGTTTGGGTTGAGAACAAACTGCAATTGGATTTTAGGGTTCAATAAAAGATGGGTTTAAAGACAATAGGGTTCAACTAAAAATGCCCACAATTAAATAAAAGATAATAGAATCAACAAGAATGGCTCGATCAAGAAGAACGAATAATTTCATGAACAAATTCAATCAAAAAGAAATAAATAAAAAAAGAACAATAGGGTATTTTAAAAAAATAAAATTATATATATATATATATATATATATATATATATATATATATATATATATATATATATATATATATATATATATATATATATACTTTAAATCAAGTAGTGAAATGCATATAAGATTGAGCATGTTCGGGCTTAAAACAAAATAATAATAATAATAATAATAATGCTAATAATAATGATAAAAATAATAATAGCAATAACAATAATAATAACAACAATAATAACAACAATAATAACAAATATTAATACCAATAGCAATAAGAATAGCAATAATAATAATAAATAACAATAACGATAATAATAATAATACTAATAAGATTATATAACAAAATATAAATTTATTAGAATAACCCAAATATCAATAATACATTTAAATTGAGCTCTAACACAAATATTCGATCAATAAGATATAGAAAATAAAATCAAAATACACCACTATTTGAAATGAATAAAATTTTCGGTTAGAAAATATTTTAATAAAAAATTCCAAAACGAATTTAACACAATAAATTTATCAATAATCGAAATGTAAAAAATATTCAGAAAATATGTATTTACGGGAATGGGGGTTACACCAACAACCTAGCTGACAGCTTAGCAAGCTCATATGTAACACCCCATTTTTTATTTTAAATAAAAAATGAATTTTTTTTAATTTTGCACGTATGATGCACGTGCAAATTTTTATTCTCATGTGTTTATCCTCATTTTACTATCTTTAACATGTATTAGTTTTAATTAGCCTTTTCTTGATCCATGGACCTATAGTACAAAATCTAGCCCATTAGGAGGGGAGCCCACTAGATAATTAAATGAATTAATTAGTAACAAGCCCATATAGTAAGTCCACCTTTAAAATCACATTTTTTTGTTATGCATGCACTAATACATGACAAGTTACAAATATTAGTATACATTTAGAGTTATAGAAATGTATGCATACTTGTTTATGCATGTGTGCATGCATACATCTATGAACTTGGACTAGATTGTGGCCTAGGAGGAGGCCGATTTTTGGAAGAGAGAAGCATAGGCCGGTTTCATGCTTGAGAGGGAGAGAGAAAGGAGAGTTAAGGCTTGGAGAGTTTAAAGAGGGGGTTATGAAAATGAAGATTTAATTATGATAAATGGAGAGTTATTAGGTTGTGAATTTTGCAAAATAAACCCTAGCTTTATCCTATAAATAGAGACCCAAATCCCTACAAGTCTCTTGCACCAAACCAAAATCAAAAGAGAAAAGAAATAAAGAAAGAAAAGAGAGAGATAAAAGAAAGAGAGTGCGAGTTCTTGTGCTTGGAGCCATTTCTAGGAAGGAGAAGCCATAGCTAGGAGAGGAGGCCTTGCTAGGAGCTAGAAGTGCTTGTGGAGCTAGGAACAAGAAGGAACTCCTTTCTCTTTTGTAGTCTTCATTCTCACTACAAAAGATACTTGATTTCCCGGCGAATATTCCCCGGCGTTTTACTAGTAGCGCCGGGGTGGGGAGCGAATAGGAATTGGGCGCCAGATGGGAAGGTTATACACCGGCGGTCGCTTTAAACCGCCGGGCAATCTTCGTATTCACCGGCGTTTTATTTAAAAAGCGGGCGTGAAGTGTATTATTCACTGGCATTTTAATATGAAACGCCGGTGAATATACTGATACATTCACCGGCGTGTCTAATAAAAATGCCGGTGAATAAGCTGCGATAAATCCCGCGAACCCTAATCCTTCGCTCGCCATTTTCCCAAAACCCAAAAAAAAGGGGGGGGCGCTTCGTTTTCCCTCCTTCCTCGCTCTATTTCCCGTGCATTTGCCTCCGCCGCTTCGTCCTCTTCGACAGCCTTCGACCTTTCGTCATCGTCCCTTCTTCCCTTCGTCATTTTCGATTTCCCTCCTCCCTCTCTCTATTTGGAGGTGAATCCGCGATCGGAAATCACCGTGTCGCCCCGCTCTCTCTCTATCTCCTACGCCCCTGCGCTCGTCGCCCCGCTCTCTCTCTCTCTTTGGTATCATGTCTTGATTTCCCTTATTTTTCAAAAAAAGCATGTTTTTTTTTCAGATTATGCATCTTGATTTCCTTAACATGAATGGTTTAGTTGGGATGAAGAATGAATAGAAAAATATATGCTTAGATACTGGAAATTTTCATCTTCTTTTACTGTTAATGAAGCTTATTTCATGCATCTGATTGTCATCTTGGTATGTTTTTTTGACCAAAATGGGTTCACTGTGAACTGAGGATGGTATAGCTGTATGCTAAAATCCTCCGGATATGTTCAACAATTGGGTTTTAGATTTAGTTGGGCTAAAGAATTAGTAGAGCAACATATATGCTCAGATAATGGAAATTTTCATTTTCAGATACTGTTAATGAAGCTGATTGCCATCTTTGGCATGATTTTTTAACAAAAAATGGGTTCACTTCCAAACTAAGTATGCTGCTAGCATCCTCTTCTTCTTTTACTGTTAGTGAAGCTTATAACATGCATCTGATTGTCAAATTGGCATGTTTTTTTGACCAAAATGGGTTCACTGTGAACTGAGGATGGAATAGCTGTATGCCAAAATCCTCCGGATATGCACAACAATTGGGTTTTAGATTTAGTTGGGCTAAAGAATTAGTAGAGCAACATATATGCTCAGATAATGGAAATTTTCATTTTCAGATACTGTTAGAGAACCTGACTGGCATCTTAGGCATGATTTTTTAACATAAAATGGGTTCACTTCCAAACTAAGTATGCTGCTAGCATCCTCATCTTCTTTTACTGTTAGTGAAGCTTATTTTCATGCATCTGATTGTCATCTTGGCATGTTTTTTGACCAAAATGGGTTCACTGTGAACTGAGGATGCTATAGGTACGTATGCCAAAATCCTCCGGATATGTACAGCAATTGGGTTTTAGATTTAGTTGGGCTAAAGAATTAGTAGAGCAACATATATGCTCAGATAATGGAAATTTTCATTTTCAGATACTGTTAATGAAGCTGATTGCCATCTTTGGCATGATTTTTTAACAAAAAATGGGTTCACTTCCAAACTAAGTATGCTGCTAGCATCCTCTTCTTCTTTTACTGTTAGTGAAGCTTATTTTCATGCATCTGATTGTCAGCTTGGCATGTTTTTTTGACCAAAATGGGTTCACTGTGAACTGAGGATGGTATAGCTGTATGCCAAAATCCTCCGGATATGCACAACAAATGGGTTTTAGATTTAGTTGGGCTAAAGAATTAGTAGAGCAACATATATGCTCAGATAATGGAAATTTTCATTTTCAGATACTGTTAGAGAACCTGATTGGCATCTTAGGCATGATTTTTTAACATAAAATGGGTTCACTTCCAAACTAAGTATGCTGCTAGCATCCTCATCTTCTTTTACTGTTAGTGAAGCTTATTTTCATGCATCTGATTGTCATCTTGGCATGTTTTTTTGACCAAAATGGGTTCACTGTGAACTGAGGATGCTATAGGTACGTATGCCAAAATCCTCCGGATATGTACAACAATTGGGTTTTAGATTTAGTTGGGCTAAAGAATTAGTAGAGCAACATATATGCTCAGATAATGGAAATTTTCATTTTCAGATATTGTTAATGAAGCTGATTGCCATCTTTGGCATGATTTTTTAACAAAAAATGGGTACACTTCCAAACTAAGTATGCTGCTAGCATCCTCATCTTGTTTTACTGTTAGTGAAGCTTATTTTCATGCATCTGATTGTCATCTTGGCATGTTTTTTTGACCAAAATGGGTTCACTGTGAATTGAGGATGCTATAGGTACATATGCCAAAATCCTCCGGATATGCACAACAATTGGGTTTTAGATTTAGTTGGGCTAAAGAATTAGTAGAGCAACATATATGCTCAGATAATAGAAATTTTCATTTTCAGATACTGTTAGAGAACCTGATTGGCATCTTAGGCATGATTTTTTAACAAAAAATGGGTTCACTTCCAAACTAAGTATGCTGCTAGCATCCTCTTCTTCTTTTACTGTTAGTGAAGCTTATAACATGCATTTGATTGTCAGCTTGGCATGTTTTTTTGACCAAAATGGGTTCACTGTGAACTGAGGATGGTGTAGCTGTATGCCAAAATCCTCCGGATATGCACAACAATTGGTTCACTGTGAAAAATATATGCTTACATACTAGACATTATCATTTTTCTTTTACTGTTAATGAAGCTGATTTCATGCATCTGATTGGCATCTTGGCATATTTTTTACCAAAATCCTCCAAATCTGTACAAGAATTGGGCTGAACAAACCTTGTGCAAGTTTCTTTTGGCGCTACAAACATCAATGATTTAGTTGGGATGAAGAATTATTTTAGAAAAACTTATTAATAGCCATATTAGTTTCTTTTGTTTAGTATTATTATTATTATTATTATTAATATTATTATTATGAGATAAGTAAGTGATTATTAGTAGCCATGAACAGAATAGTTCATGAGTCATCAGATCTTCTTGTTACCGTAGTTACAGCACGACGCGCTCATTATTCGTCCGATTCCTCTTCCTCAGCAAAATACCCTTTACCATTATCATCTCCTTGAACGGAAAGCCAAATACAGGAAAGACTATAGTCGAATTTTTTTTACACTCGAACACAGGGTGTGCGATAAAATACCACTGAGGTGGTTGTGATAATTTCCACAAAAGGTAGTTTAGGGTTATGTGAATAGAGTAGATTGTGTTAAGATTTAATTTTTTTTGTACATTTTTTGGAACCACAATTTCTTTATTTTACAGTTAAAGATTATATCGTTTATTTATTTGCAGCTAGGGATGGTTTTCAAAAAGGTGAAATTTAATATACAAAATGCCTTTTACTGTTATTACTATTTAATATATCAAATTTTAATTTCAGATTGTGTGCTATTGTTATAATGGATAGAAGTTGGATTAGTAAACCACGATTATCCAAGGAGTACTGTGATGGTATTAAAGATTTTATTATCTTTGCCAAACGACACTCCCGTGATCCCAACCTAATCCTTTATCCATACCTTCGGTGTACAAATTGTAATTTGAGGACATGTGACGTAGTACATACACACTTGGTTGTCAACGGTTTTCTTCAAGGGTACACAAGGTGGTTTTGTCATGGAGAGGATCATACGTCAGCTCCTGTTCGTCCGGTTGTATTAGAAAATGAAGATGGGCCCTTAGTGAACGAAGACTTAAGCATTTCCGATGAGATGCATGCTTTGTTGCAAGATGCCATGGGGATGGATAATGTTCCTTTCCACACCAATAACCCAACAACCCAAGTTCACAATGAGTCAACAGAAACAAACCAGATTGGTGGTGGGGTGGACGAGGGAATGCCTGGCCCCGCCCCAGAAAATAATAAGCAGCAAGAATCCTTCGCTAAGTTACTTGAAGATGCTAGTACTCCGTTGTACCGCGATTGCACCAAATTCTCTAAATTCTCATTCATTGTCAGACTATTTCAGATTAAATGTTTAAACGGGTAGTCTGCTAAGTCTTTCACTATGCTACTTGAATTGTTGAATGAAGCATTTCCTGAAATCTGTATTCCAAACTCAGCCTATAAAATCAAAAAATTCCTAAGTTCTTTCGATCTAGGGTATGAGAAGATAGCAGCATGTCCAAATGACTGTATGCTTTTCACGAGTGGTAAGGAAAGTCTGGAGAATTGCGAAGTGTGTGGTTCTTCGAAATGGAAAGAAAGACCAAATCAAGACGAGAGAGCCAGTGGATCTACTAAGCGAAGTAGGAAAAAGAAGCCTGCCAAAATACTGCGTTACTTTCCTCTGATTCCTAGGCTACAAAGGTTGTTTATGTCTACAAAAACTTCTTCTGATATGAAATGGCATGCTGAAGGTCGCACTAATGATGGGATTCTTAGACATCCTGCTGATTCTCAATCTTGGAAAAAATTTGATGAAAGATATCCTGATTTTGCGGAAGATCCTCGGAATGTGAGACTTGGACTAGCTAGTGATGGTTTCAACCCTTTCAGGCAAATGTGTAGTACATATAGCATATGGCCGGTTGTGTTAATACCATACAATTTGCCGCCTTGGAAATGCATGAAGCAGTCCTCATTTATTTTGTCCATGATAGTTCCTGGACCGAAAGGTCCTGGAAATGATATAGATGTGTACCTACAACCGTTAATAGATGAACTTCAGAAGTTGTGGGTGGGTGTTCTAACCTATGATGCTGTGGCTAAAGAAACATTTTCTCTTCGGGCCGTGTTGTCTTGGACAATCAATGATTTTCCAGTATATGCAAATTTATCTGGATATAGTACTAAAGGACATTATGCATGTCCATGTTGTGCTGACCAAACTAGTTCAAGGTGGTTGTACAATGGCAGAAAGTTTTGCTATATGGGTCATAGGAGATGGTTGCCTGACACACATATATTTCGGGCAGAGACAGCGACATTTGATGGTACCAACGAGTGGGAACATGCTCCTGGGTCTTCTTCTGGTTCAGATATTTTGAGGCGGGTAGATGGTCATCAATTCAAATATGGAAAAGAACCAGAAGTCAGGACAAAGGGCAAGAAAAGGGCAAGGCCGGAGCAAGGTGAGGAGACCGATCTATGTGGCGAAGATGAGGATCAAAACATGACGAGTTTAGGTGCATGGAAGAAGAATAGTATTTTCTTCAAGTTGCCGTATTGAGAATTCAACTTATTGCGACATAATTTAGATGTGATGCATATCGGAAAAAATATTGGTGAAAATTGTATAGGAACAGTTATGGGAGATGACCGGAAGACAAAGGACAATCTCAAGAGCCGACTTGATTTGAAGTCAATGGGCATCCGACATGAGTTGCACCCAGAAGAATTACCGAACGGGAAAGTACTCCTACCTCCTGCAATCTATTCAATGTCAAAATCGGAGTTGGAATTGTTTTGCGAAGTACTACTGGAACTTAAAGTTCCTGATGGCTATTTTTCTAACATGGCAAGATGTGTCAACTTTAAAGAGAAGAGGCTTCAGGGTCTAAAGTCACACGACTACCATATCCTAATGCAGGATCTCCTTCCTGTGGCCCTAAGGTCTTCAATGTGTGAGCAAGTCACTACTGTCTTGAATGATCTTTGTAGCATATATAAAGGTATTTGCTCAAGAATGCCTCGTGTTGAAGATATTGACCAATTGGAGCAGCAGGCGGCATTGACACTTAGTAAAATGGAGATGATATTTCCTCCATCGTTCTTCACTATAATGATTTACTTGATAATCCACCTTGCTGGTGAAGCCAGAATCGGCGGTCCTGTTCACTATCGGTGGATGTACCCCATTGAGAGGTAAAAGAATTCATTCATCTTACGAAATTGAATTTTCAAAAGCTCATTTCTTTTAATCCCCTAATCCGCTCTAATTCATTAATTGTACATGTTCAGGTACCTATACCGGCTAAAGGGTTAGGTGAAAAATAGAGCATATCCTGAAGGGTCAATAGCTCAGGGATATCTATCAAAGGAGTGCTCACATTTTTTTTCCAGGTATTTGCCAGGTGTGGAGACATCTTCGAGTAGACCACGTAGAAATCCAGACATTTCCAACCTTGATGGTGCTCAATATCTTTTTGATACCGCTGGCACTACTTTTGGTAAAGTTGATGCATTTGAGCTAGATAACTTAGCGTGGGAACAGGCACATCGATATGTGCTAGACCACCATGCATCAGTGGAACCATTTCGAAAGTAAGTTGCTTTTGAATTTAAATCGAATACAGTGAAAACCGCAGAGTTCGATATTAACTTACTTTTGTTATTCCTTATTTCAATTTCTTGTTTTTTAGCGAATTTGTCAGGGACATCAAACGAAGGGCTAGACCAAGAAGACTACCACCACGTGAACAAAACAAGTTGATGAATGAAAAATTTCATAAGTGGTTTGAATCTCATGTAGGTGAATTATAGTTATGCAAGTTAATCTTCATTATATCTACATTTTCTATGGTGCTGATACGATTTGCGCAAAATTAATAGGTACATTCTTTGGGTCCTGAAGGTGCGTCATCTGAAATACAAGTACTTGCCAAAGGTCCCTATCAGATGGTCAAAAGATACGGAGGATACATATTCAATGGTTTTAGATTTCATACTAAGGATCGTGAATATAATTTGAAGTCTCAAAATAGTGGAATGGTAGTGACGTCTAAGACTAGAAGTTATGCTTCCAAATCGGACACGAGGCCTGTAGATGGAGATCTCGACTACTATGGAGTGCTCACGGATATCATTGAGTTGAATTATTTTGGTCATTTCCGTGTTGTCTTATTTCGTAGGGATTGGGCTGAGTTTGATAGGAATTTTGCTAACAACAATGATAAGCTTGGCTTCACAGTTGTAAACTTCTCAAAATTGATACACATCGGTACACACATTAGCCATGAGCCATTTGTGTTTCCATCCCAAGTGCAACAAGTGTTCTACATTGAAGATCCAACCCTGCCAAAATCGTATGTGGCTCTCGCTATGCAACCAAGAGATGTATTCCAACTGGGCGATACTTCAGAAGATGAAGACGGTGAAGTCATGAACAGTTACATTGCTTCTGAGTTTCCTGTGTTTGATGTAAACACAACCGACGTTGGAATTTGCGGGACTTGGCTCCGCAAGGATGGAGAAGAGGGCGATGTATTAGAAGATGTCGTATTGTAGTTTACTTGATTTTCAATCTCAATATTATATGTCTGTAATTTTCGTGTCTTAAATCTTGTTGTAATATTATGTCTGTAATTCCGAACATGTTCATTGTGAATTTAATACACCGGTTTAATTATCTTTCTATTTTCTACTGCTTGGTATTATTTATATTAAACTATGCTTAGTGTCATTTGAACCAAACTATCATTGTAATTTAATTTGTTACAGATCTCAATTTTTAAATTTTTTTATAATTATGTTGTTTGTTAATCCTACTAAAGTACAAATTTTATGATAGTTATTATAAACATGTTATTAATTAAATTTGCATCTCTAAGGAAGTTATTGAATCCTTGACAGGTACAACATGCCGAGGCGTGGAAAGAGGGTAAATATAAATGATGGCAACGAGAGCCATGGGGATGAGCAGCCACTAAATAATAGTGGCAGTCAAACATATGAGGGTGAGGGTAGCACGCCGCCCACTGTCGAAAAACATCGGTAAGTCTTTAAATTGGTATTTTTAAAGAGATTATGGTCTTGAATGCATGAAAGACACGTACTAGTGTTTGTGAGTCTGCATTGTGGCTGTCGTCTATAAGCATTTCGTCTATGTTTCTTAAGTGGGCTGTGATTAGAAAGAAAGAGCTGGAGTGGAGATCTGGAAACCCAAATAGAGACATCTCGTTTATTATAATCTATACTTATTGTTGGACCAACCCCCTCTTGCTGTTGTTGCTGATGTCTCTTTGTGTGCATGTGTTGAAGAGAATGAAGGGATGAGAGAGAGTTGAGGAAAATGTCGCTATGTTAGCCTGGTGTATCCTCATTCGCTACCATCCCTCTTTCTGGCTCCATATATGGCTTCTATATTCAATAGGTTTCCTTCCACGATGACAGTCCGTAATACTACACTTGATATGAGCCCTGTTCATAGCTGCACCCTATTGCATACTCACAAACAACTAATACGCGTCGTTCATGCATTGTATGACCAACCCCACTTTGGCACATAACATAGTATAGATGACATTGTATGACCTGCAAACAAGGTTTGTTCAGCCGTGTTGTTGTACTGATTTGGAGGATTTTGGTATGCTAGCAGCATACTTAGTTTGGAAGTGAACCCATTTTGGTTAAAAAATCATGCCAAAGATGGCAATCAGATGCATGAAATTAGCTTCTTTAACAGTATCTGAAAATGAAAATTTCCATTATCTGAGCATATATGTTTCTTTAACAGTGACTGTGAACAATTGTTCTTAATTGGGCTGTGATTAGAAAGAGACGAGTTGGAGTGGAGATCTGGAAACCCATATAGAGACATCTTGTTCATAATAATTTATTATAATTGTTGTTCTTGTCGGTCTTGCTGTTGTTGCTGATGTCTCTATGTGTTCGTGTGCTGAAGGGAAAGAAAGGATGAGAGAGAGATGAGGAAAATGCCCTTATGTTAGCCTGGTGTATCCTCATTCTCTACCATTCCTCTTTCTGGCTTCTATATTTGGTTTCCTTCCACGATGACAATTCCTTAAAACTACACTTGATATGAGCCCTATTCGTATTTTTCTTCAATGAAGAATTGATCTATGACTACAATCTCCATTCAAAACCCAATTGTTCTATATTTGGTTCCCTCTTGCTGTTGTTGCTGTTGTTGCTGATGTCTCATCTTCTTTTACTGTTAGTGAAGCTTATTTCATGCATCTGATTGACATCTTGGCATGTTTTTTTGACCAAAATGTGTTCACTGTGAACTGAGGATGCTATAAGGACGTATGCCAAAATCCTCCGGATATGTACAACAATTGGGTTTTAGATTTAGTTGGGCTAAAGAATTAATAGAGCAACATATATGCTCAGATAATGGAAATTTTCATTTTCAGATACTGTTAATGAAGCTGATTGCCATCTTTGGCATGATTTTTTAACATAAAATGGGTTCACTTCCAAACTAAGTATGCTGCTAGCATCCTCATCTTCGTTTACTGTTAGTGAAGCTTATTTTCATGCATCTGATTGACATCTTGGCATGTTTTTTTGACCAAAATGGGTTCACTGTGAACTGAGGATGCTATAAGGACGTATGCCAAAATCCTCCGGATATGTACAACAATTGGGTTTTAGAATTAGTTGGGCTAAAGAATTAATAGAGCAACATATATGCTCAGATAATGGAAATTTTCATTTTCAGATACTGTTAATGAAGCTGATTGCCATCTTTGGCATGATTTTTTAACATAAAATGGGTTCACTTCCAAACTAAGTATGCTGCTAGCATCCTCATCTTCTTTTACTGTTAGTGAAGCTTATCTCATGCATCTGATTGACATCTTGGCATGTTTTTTTGACCAAAATGGGTTCACTGTGAACTGAGGATGGTATAGCTGTATGCCAAAATCCTCCGGATATGTACAACAATTGGATTTTAGATTTAGTTGGGCTAAAGAATTAGTAGAGCAACATATATGCTTAGATAATGGACATTTTCATTTTCAGATACTGTTAATGAGGCTGAGTGCCATCTTTGGCATGATTTTTTAACATAAAATGGGTTCACTTCCAAACTAAGTATGTTGCTAGCATCCTCATCTTCTTTTACTGTTAGTGAAGCTTATCTCATGCATTTGATTGACATCTTGGCATTTTTTTTGACCAAAATGGGTTCACTGTGAACTGAGGATGCTATAGGTACGTATGCCAAAATCCTCCGGATATGCACAACAATTGGGTTTTAGATTTAGTTGGGCTAAAGAATTAGTAGAGCAACATATATGCTCAGATAATGGAAATTTTCATTTTCAGATACTGTTAGAGAACCTGATTGCATCTTAGGCATGATTTTTTAACATAAAATGGGTTCACTTCCAAACTAAGTATGCTGCTAGCATCCTCATCTTCTTTTACTGTTAGTGAAGCTTATTTTCATGCATCTGATTGTCATCTTGGCATGTTTTTTTGACCAAAATGGGTTCACTGTGAACTGAGGATGCTATAGGTACGTATGCCAAAATCCTCCGGATATGCACAACAATTGGGTTTTAGATTTAGTTGGGCTAAAGAATTAGTAGAGCAACATATATGCTCAGATAATGGAAATTTTCATTTTCAGATACTGTTAGAGAACCTGATTGGCATCTTAGGCATGATTTTTTTTAAAAAAATGGGTTCACTTCCAAACTAAGTATGCTGCTAGCATCCTCTTCTTCTTTTACTGTTAGTGAAGCTTATAACATGCATCTGATTGTCAACTTGGCATGTTTTTTTGACCAAAATGGGTTCACTGTGAACTGAGGATGGTATAGCTGTATGCCAAAATCCTCCGGATATGCACAACAATTGGGTTTTAGATTTAGTTGGGCTAAAGAATTAGTAGAGCAACATATATGCTCAGATAATTGAAATTTTCATTTTCAGATACTGTTAATGAAGCTGATTGCCATCTTTGGCATGATTTTTTAACAAAAAATGGGTTCACTTCCAAACTAAGTATGCTGCTAGCATCCTCTTCTTCTTTTACTGTTAGTGAAGCTTATAACATGCATCTGATTGTCAGCTTGGCATGTTTTTTTTACCAAAATGGGTTCACTGTGAACTGAGGATGGTATAGCTGTATGCCAAAATCCTCCGGATATGCACAATAATTGGGTTTCAGATTTAGTTGGGCTAAAGAATTAGTAGAGCAACATATATGCTCAGATAATGGAAATTTTCATTTTCAGATACTGTTAGAGAACCTGATTGGCATCTTAGGCATGATTTTTTAACATAAAATGGGTTCACTTCCAAACTAAGTATGCTGCTAGCATCCTCATCTTCTTTTACTGTTAGTGAAGCTTATTTTCATGCATCTGATTGTCATCTTGGCATGTTTTTTTGACCAAAATGGGTTCACTGTGAACTGAGGATGCTATAGGTACGTATGCCAAAATCCTCCGGATATACACAACAATTGGGTTTTAGATTTAGTTGGGCTGAAGAATTAGTAGAGCAACATATATGCTCAGATAATGGATATTTTCATTTTCAGATACTGTTAATGAAGCTGATTGCCATCTTTGGCAAATTTTGATTGGGCTGTGATTGGATTGTTTAGTGGCTGTTGTCTATGTTCTTAATTGGGCTGTGATTAGAAAGAGATGGCTCGAGTGGAGATCTGGAAACCCATATAGAGACATCTTGTTCATAATAATTTATTATTATTGTTGTTCTTATCGGTCTTGCTGTTGTTGCTGATGTCTCTTTGTGTTCGTGTGCTGAAGGGAAACAAGGGATGAGAGAGAGATGAGGAAAATGCCGCTATGTTAGCCTGGTGTATCCAAAGTCTCTACCATTCTTCTTTCTGTTTCCATTTCTGGCTTCTATATTTGGTTTCCTTCCACGATGACAGTTCCCTAAAAATACACTTGATATGAGCCCTATCTTATTTTTCTTATTTTTCTTATATTTGGTTTCCTTCCACGATGACAGTTTCATGGATTGTCTGAACAATCCATGGAAGACATGCTTAGATACTGAATTTTCATTTGTTTTACTGTTTTAGAAAGTGGATATTCCCAATCAGAGGAGAATATTAAGGTTTCAAGTTAGATACTGAATTTTCATTTGTTTTGTTGTTTTAGATATATTTAAAAACAAAATTAAGTACTATATTTTTAGCATTACAATGTAATTATTTTACCTCTGTATATATCATTAACAATTCCATTTGCAATTGGCACTTTGATCTTATAATTTAAGATACAGGTAGATCTTTTTGCAAGTTCAAAAAATATGTATATTCTGTATTGTGGTCTACTGTTGACTTAAACTATTGTTTTTTTTTTCATAGAGCGGTCGCCCAGATGAAGGAAATTCTGATGATCAGAACTGAAGCTACTCGAGGGGTATGAATCTGCGGTCTTCCTTGCTGTTCTTATGTCCTCCTTGCTATATGGTTGTTGTTCTTATGTCCTCCTTGCTGTTGTTATGTCAGACTGGTTTTTTTTTATGAGAGTTATGTCAGACTTTTAATTTGGGATATTTGGGATATTTGTCAGACTGGTTTGTTTGGATATTTGGGATGTTAGTCCCTATATTAATTTGTTAATTATGACACTGTTAATTAATCAATGAATTTGGACGTTGATGTGACACGTGTGAAACTTTATTATCTTTAATTATTCTTGTGTTTGGTTGTGATTTGCGCAGTAATATGCAACGAAATTGGTTGAATCAGTTGTGAATTAGTTTACAGGTTTTGTAAATGAAACTGTGAATTGAAATCGAACGGAAAACCAGAGCATGGAAAATAAACGGGCATAGCTAGACCGGCGTTTTTAAAAACGCCGGTCTATCTAATCAATTTGTTGGAGTGTGCGATATACCGGCGTTCCCACACACGCCGGTGTATGTCGCTAGCTGTAACGGCACCGAGAAACACCGGCGTTTTATAAAACGCCGGTGTAGTTAGGTACACCGGCGTTTTTTGGTCATGCCGCTGCTTGTAAGTAGGGAAAACCAGGCACTCATAAACGCACATACACCGGCAGCCTGTGACCGCCGGTATACTTTCATTCTACACCGGCGTTTATAGAAACGCCGGTGAATGGATAAATACCGGCGGTTTATGGCCGCCGGTGAATGTATATAGGGTGTAAAAGAACGGCACTCAGAGACCCCCATACACCGGCGTTTTCTGACCGCCGGTATAGTTGTAACATTTACCGGCGTCCAGTAAAACCGCCGGTGTAGACCCCTTCCTTTCCGCGACGCTCGCTTCGGCGACATTTGGACTGGCGCTCTTATAAACGCCGGTGAAAGTTTCACCGGCGTAAAAAAACGCCGGTAAAGACGTAAAAAAACGCCGGGAAATCGAGTATCTTTTGTAGTGTCTCCAACTAAGGTGGGTGATCTCTTTACTTTCTAATTGTATAAACTTCCATGTTAGAATTATAATGAATAATATGAGTTGATGATCATGTAAAATATGTAGATAAATTTCATGCTAGTATAACACATCAAGAATGAGATTTCTATAGTTGTGATTAAACAAATAATAGAAGTATTGTGTGTAATAGTCAAATATTAAGGATCGTGTTAGAATATTTATAAACTTTATGTGTGTTAAATGTTTATTTTTATTGGAAATTTTGATGTAGAAATTTATGATATTAGAGGTGGCAATGATAGTAATGAATCATGAATCATTTTAAAAGCTACAAACTTGCTAGTTAGTGAATGAGAAAGAAAAGGAAGAATTTGATTATGCATAAATAAAGAGAATAGATTATATGAAAGATATTAGAATTTCTATTTTTATTAAGTAAGCAAATCTTTCTTTTAAGATAATGTTAACCCTACTAGACTCATTTACTTTTGTTCATGAAAAGATATAATTAAATTTGAAGAAATGCAATATAGAGGTTATTAAAAGAAAGGAATTGGAAGTTTAGGGTCATTATCTAAATTATGGATTTTAAAATCAGTAAATTACTGTTAAAGGAATAAATTCAGTTCATGAGAAATTATTTTAGTCTAATAAAGGATTAATTAGAAGTGGAGAATCAAGTTATGAAAAACAAAAGACTAAAAGAGATTTCGAATAAAAAGTGGAAAGAAGAGACTGGAGTCGCTGAGCTTGCCTGGCCTATTGGCTTCGACGCTGCGCTGCCTTGCGGCCGGCCTGGCCTGGTTCGAATCCCATAGACAACAACCCTTTTTGTGTTTTTGTTTTAAATCATTTCAACGCCGAGACTTGGTATACAAGTCCTTCAGTGTAGAAATAGAACAACAAGTCAATATGGACTTAGTGGTTAGCGTGGGTTTCTTGGTCGCTGCCTGGAGCTTCACGAGTTCAAAACCCTATGGCTGGACATTTTTTTTTGTTTTGTTTGTTTTTACTCTATTGTTTTGGATGAGTTTTAAAGCAAATAAAATTGGAAAAATTTATATTATTCCTATAAAATGATTTAGAACTTACTAAAATTAGTTTCAAAATTTTTCATGTATAATTGAGACTCTAAAAAGGAAAATTTGATATAGAGAGTAAGTAAAGATTAAAGATTTATTAATAAGAAATGTATGATTTTTCTTAAGGAATAAAAGGAATACATTGTGTGAATTATTTACTCTTGAAGAGATTGTGTTTGATTGTTAAAGATATTTCATGAGTTTAAAATTGTAAATAGAATTATGACTGTTGTGATTCATGAATGAACTATGAACAAATAAGAGTATCCTGAAAAATGCTAATGAGACATTGATTAAGAATAATTAAGTTCCTTTGTAGGGAATCTACTATTATCTTGATTTTAGAAATATTTGATGGAATTGAGTTATGTTGCCAAATGAGACTTTGAATTGTGCTAAAAAGAAGCAAAATGATAAATGAAAAAAAAAGAGCTTTATAATTACAAATGAGATTTATTAGTAGAATGAGAATTAAACTTCTCTTGATGTGATGATTTTCTCATGTGAAGTTAGAGTACTTGATATATGTTGAAATGTGAATTGGTTATTGGCACTAAAGTTATTCAAGATATTATTATTGAATGAAGTTTGTTCATGAAAAAAATTTATTATTGTGAAAGAATCATGAATAGTGCCAAAATTGAGACATTGCTTAAGTTGTGAAATGAATTAAAATGATGAAATGATCTAGGTTTAAGACATGATTATTAAAGGAAATGTGTACCCAGGTTTCATGTACATAAAAGATTTATGATTTAGAATTAGTAAGACCTCGGTTACCGGTAATTTTGAAAGAAAGATTTTGAGATTTGATTTCGAGATATTGCCATCGGGCGATCTCGTATTTTTATGAACAAATCCGGTAGGAGGTAAAACTGATTCTAGGATGATAACACCTTCATGTCTTGAACTAAAATAATTAGGCACATAAGTGAAGATGTAATAGACTTGGGCAAACATAAATGGGTGCTTCTATATAGTCGGCGGTGGATCTCTGTGGCTATAGACCCAGTTGGTGGACTGTGGTTGCTCCGTAGGAGATGGAATGTATTCTATCCGGGACTTAGTCGGCGGATGTTTACCATACTCCAATGGATACATGTATACCCGGGCTAGAGGGGCATTTGCGGGGTTATTCTCACGATATAATAGCTAGGCAGGCTGGGATCTGTTATTATAGTCAGGAAGGCTGAGATCCGTATTCGTGAAATAATCTAAATCTTGTTTTATTACCAGGTAGCTTCATGGCGAGGGATGGAACCCTTTTATTGTGGAGTACGTAGGCGCTTGCCCTCGGACCTATGTAGTATGGGATACATAGAATCCGAACAAGTGTGCATTAGTGTCATCCTAGTATAGAATGGTGTGCATTAGGCATTAAGGCATGACATACGCTTACATGCTTAGCGTAGACACGGTTAACACTTATTTATTCATTCAACTGTTGTATTTTTATTAAAGTATTGAGATCGATATACTATTTCCGGCATATAGAGGATAGCCGAGCATAACATTTCGTCGGTTGTACGTAACTGACGTGCCCACAGATTGATATGCAGGTAATGGACTATTCATGAAGCAGTAAGGATGTTGTGATGCAAATGATGTTAAAATTATACAAGTTGTATTTCAATGTTGTAATCTTTTATTTTCCGCTGTGTAAACAAAGTGTAATGTAACTCTGATGTATTGTTGTTGGAAAAAGTTTTAAATTCCTTGTAAAATTGTACGAAGTGAAGTAAAGATCCTGTAGAATCTCGAATTCATTCTTATTTGGAATTCGGGGTGTTACATTATATGAGAATAAGTCAAAAGAAGAGGTTCATTAGATGGTCTGGAAAGGCAATGTAGATACCCTCCCACTATTGCTCTTTAGAGAGATTCAACTCGCTGTCCAGACTACTCTGAAGCATTCCTTTCTTAAGAGGGCTTAGAAGCTTGGACATGAACAAGAGATGAGGTTCAATTCATGCACTGGCGAGGTTGGCGCATAGAGCCTCAGTACCAGGTCACTAATTTCCCTCAAGCCTAAGTCTCAGGCCCCATTGAGTTCAAGCTCAGCTCCTTTTAGTTATGAAAACGGGCCAAGAAGGAGTAGGAAGAGGAGCATATCTGCCTCCAAGACCCCAGCATCAGGCAATTCATGAAGCACCTGGCCACCTCCTCTTCTATTGCTTCTGTTACCTATGCATGTCATAATCCTTTTGCTTTATCGAAAGAGCATATTATTAAGGTAGATGATTCTGTAGGGGTGGATGTTAAAGGGTTGCACTCATTGGATAAGCTTAAGCAACCAGAGAATCTTCAGTTGATCACCATGATCAACAGAGACATTCTAATCGTGTGCTCTAAGCCTACTTGCAATGCTTCCATAGCAGTTTGTTTGTCTATTTTTTATGCATTTTGCAATGAAGATAGCCAACTGGAATGTGAGAGGGTTTGGGTACCCTAACAAATGTGCCCTGATCAAAGTTGGAGTTAGAAGTGCTCATATATCTGTTGTGTGTCTGTAAGAAACCAAACTCAACAACCATTCCAGTAGGAAGTTATTGACCATTGGGGGAACTGTGATCAACCAATGGGTGGATATAGCTGTACTAGATAGCTGTGGTGGAATTCTCATAGGGTGGGATGATAATGCCCCAGACTATGTTTACTCTGCAGCAGATATTTTATCCATTTCAGTATCATTCAGAAACAGAGACACTAGGCTGGAGTGGTCTGTCAATTCCGTTTATGCCCCCTTTGATTTAGATGATAGAATCTTGTGTTTCCATGAAATTTGCCAAAAAAGAGGGAGGCTTTGTGATGCATGAGTTCTTTGTGGTGATTTTAATGTTACTATGTCAAATCTTGAGAGAAACATAGGCCAAAGCTCCAGTAGAGATATGAAAGCCTTTAGAGACCTCATCCAACAACCTGAACTCATTGATCTCCCCCTCACTGGTAGAAAGTTCACATGGTCCAATTTGAGAGCCAACCCCACCCTTGCAAGACTGGACAAATTCATGTTCCAGCCAATATGAGCAAATGTATGCCCATTGTATCCATCACTCCTTGCCAAGAATCTCATCTGACCATTGTCCTATCATTCTTGACACACAAGTCATTGTGCACAGGATTCACTACTTCAAGTTTGAGACGACATGGTTTGCAAATGATAGTTTCATCCCTAGTGGAGATGCTTTGTTTGTAGAGGGACTTTTGTAGACAAATTTTCTCAGAAATTAGTATTGTTGAACATGAGAATTAAAAGGTGGAGAGGAATGAGGTGTTTGGTTACATCACTTTGAAGAAGAAGGCCCTATTGGAAAGAATACTCTAACTTGATATTGTAGCAGATAGCAACATTCTAGACTTAGATTAGTCTGAGGAGCTTCTAGCATCACAAAAGGAGTAGCAGACTTTTGTTAAGGCAGAAGTGGCCTACTGGAGGCAGAGATCCAGAGCAACTTGATCAAGGAAGGGGATGCAAACACTAAAGTTTTCCATTCCATAGCAAATGGTAGGAGGAGGAAGAACTATATTTACTCACTGATGCACAATGGGGACCTGATTTCATCTCAACCTATCATCAAGTCCTGTTTTGAAGACCACTTTATGGAGATTTGTGGTACCTCAAACTTCATATTTGAATGTTGATTGGCAAGCTCTCTGCCCTTATCCAAATTGCAACCTAGCTGACTTGGAGGCTCCTGTAACACCGTGGAAAATAAAATGAATTATTTAGAATTATTAAATAATGTAAAATTGATGTATTTGACTATTTTGACTATTTTATGAAACTATTATTTTTGCACGTGCAAAACACGTCCATATATTGCGAAATTCAAACTCTTAAATTTTAATGTCAAAATTTGCTTCTTCTCATTTAATTACAATGTCCTTATTTTTATTTTTTATATGTTTTGAATTTGTTTTGAGTATGGAGGACTACTTTTGAAATTATATTGACAAAATGGATTTTTTGAACGAAATCGTTTTCGGCCATGAAAAGAGCCCGAAATTCAATTTAAATTTTTATTTTTCTGATTTATAGGCCAGCAATAATAGAGGGATTAGTGGATAAGATCATGGATTCAAATTGATTGAGTTATATATTGATCCTAACTTAATTGATTTTCTAAATATTTGAATTTGTAAAGTAGGAGATTCTAAGGGATCTATTTGGAAAAAATCCCATGAAACCCTAAAAGATTTTCCCGGCCATATATATGGGAGAGTAGGGTTTCTGTTTTCTTTTCTTTTGTTTTCTCATTGGTGATTTTTGGAGTCTTAAAGTGGAGAGCAATTTCTTAGGAAGGAGAATGACTTTCTTTGCATTTGTATTCAATTTCTTCAAGAGGTGGGCTTCTCTCTAAGCTCTTGATATGTTATTTTGATCATGATGTAACATGCTAGGAATTTAATTGTGTACTTATGGATGTGTATAGCATGTATTTATTATTTTTTACATGATATGAATTGTTGAGATGATTAATATATGAAGTTTAGTTGATATTATGGAGTAAAAATCAAATCTTTGTATGAGTTGAATTTGAATGATTGATTCTTTAATATTATATGACATTAGGGTATGAAAGATTGAATTTTTTGACCCACATAGTTGATTGAATGATCATGCATATTGTTGTAATTGATTAGAATTTGATAGTTGATCTTGAAATTCATGTTTGATTAATATAAAGATGAAAACTTTGAAGTGTATTCACTGTTTTAATGTATAAAATTTTTATAAATCAAATTGTAGTGGATTGGTACATGATATAGGGTATATATGGACTAGGAATCAAGTTGCAAACATAAAAAAGGGGCTCGGGGTTGGGGTTGTACAATACCGGGTCTGCACAGTGCAGACCGAGCAATGTACAGACCCCAGTCTGTTTCTTTTGTTACTTTCGGCCTGCTCTTGTGGGCTCAAGTTTGGGGGTATTTTGTGGGGGTTTGTGTGTTAGGGTTGGAGATAATCCCTAATACATGTATGAATGTATATATATATATAAATCTAGTATATGGTAAGAAGTTTTGTTGATTTTAAAATCAAGATTTCGAGGAGTAAAAGTTTCAGATTTTGGGAAATAACTTTCAGATTTTGTGTATGTTAAGTTCCAAATTCGTGTGATGCAAACCTATATTTTAAGTGAGTATAACTCTCAGTTTTGTGGAGTTTAATGTTCCGTTTTGAATGATATAATCTCAGATTTTTTATATAATTCTTTACAAATTTTAAGAGGTGAAAGTTTCAGATTTTTGAACTATGAAATTTCAAATTTGAGGGATGAATCCCAGAATTTAAAGTGGGTTGTTTTCACTTTTAAATATATTTAAGTTCCAGAATTTATATTATGTTTTCATATATGGAAAGAAACAGTGAGAATTGAATTGATTTTATTTCTTTAAATGTGAAGTATCAATTATGGAAGTGGAAGTCCATTTATTTGAGAAGTAAGATGTTGCAGAAATCTTTTATTTAATGAAAATCTTATATTTAATAAGATGAATTAATTTTGGGATTGATTTATAAATTCGAGTTTTTTTAAAGGTGATAGATTTGGAAATGAGTAAAAGAACGATAATTTGATTGATGAACCAAGTGGTGGTTTTAATTGAGAATCAAGGTTAATATAAAGAACCCTAGAGGAGGTTTGTGCTGGATTGTGAGCTCTAGATGCTGAGCAGGACCTTAGTTACCAGCATTTCAGATTGTTGATTTTTGAAATTAGCCAGTATTAGCTAGTGTTCCTAATTTGTTTGATTTTGGAAATTAAGCTAGTGTCGGCTATTGTTCCTGATTGGTTGAGTTAAGTCTGGTAGGGTGAGATAGCTCTAGGAGGCTGTGGTTATCTATGTTTTAATTTAAGGACATGCACTAGATGGAGATGTGATGAAGTAAGGGCAAACATGACTATGAGGGCTTCAACTGGTTTGCGTTGTGAGATGGTCCCCAAAATTATTGAGATGTGAGTGGAAGTGTCTCCAGCTCATCTGCGGTGTGGGATTGATCTCCTGATTTATCGGGATTGATGCGATGCTCATGGGATATTTGTGTGATGAGGTGCCATGATGTCTTGTGGTGTGAGACGGTCTCTGAAATTATCAAGATGTGAGTGGAAGTATCTCCAGCTCATCTGCGGTGTGGGATTGGTCTCCAGAATTACCGGGGCATAGGCCAAATATTTACAGAACGTCTAGATCTTATGTTAGTCACGGGTATAAGTTTTGCATAACGAGGGATTAAACCCTATAATGAGGTGAACGCTAAGGATTTGTCCTCGGATCTATGTAGTATGGGATGCACAGAAATCGAACAAGTGTGCATTAGTGAGCATTGTGTGCATTTTTGTTTTTTTGGACGTTGTTTTATGTATTTCTCTTTTGTTTTCTTAACACACACTCATTCTTTTAGTTTAGCTTCATTTGTTGATTTATGAAATTTTTCATTATTGCTTTATTTTAATTTTTTGCAACAAGTTTGTGGTAGATTTTAGAGGGTCGCTGCTTTTATCGGCATTGCGTCAGTTGCATTCAACTGATATACCCACAATTTTAACAGTTTTGCAGGATTGCAAAGTGAGTGGCTTGAACAAGGGTTAAAGCTTGAATTTATGAGAAGACTAGAGTTTAAATGTTCAAATGAGTTGTATTAAATGTGTATTAATTTTTAGTTGTGCATTGTAATAAGAACTGTACTGTGTTTATATTACATTGAAATAAAGATTCTGGATTGTGTCTCGTATTTTCTATATTCAAATTTGGGGTGCTTCAGCTCCCTTTAGCTTAGAGGAGGTGAATAAGGCAGTTTTTGATATGAGTGGAGACAAGGCACCTGGGCTAGACTGTTACTCTATGCGCTTTTATTAGAAATTTTGGGGGGTAATTCACATTGATCTTTATTGCATGATGTTGGACATACAGAATGGAGCAGCTGACCTAAGTAGGTTGACCTACGCTAACATCATGCTCATACCTAAGTGTGAATGTACAAGCTCATTTTTAGACTACATGCCTATCAGTCTTCTTAATTGTTCCATTAAAATCTTCACAAAGATTCTTGCCAACAGACTGAGCTCTCTACATGAGTCACTGATCTCATCCTCTCAAAGTGCAATCCTGAAAGGTAAGTTCACAATCGATTGCTTTCTTGTGGTTCATGAAGCTATCAATATGTGTTGCAATAGGAAATCTGACACTCTCATGTTGAAGATTGACTTCAGAAAAGCTTTCCATACTATCAGTTGGAATTTCATTGATCAGATGATAATTGCTAAAGGGTTTGGGGACAAGTGGTGTAGTTGGAGTAGCAAAGTTTTGAGATCAGCAAAATCTTTTGTGCTGCTCAATGGGACAGCAGGGAAAATTATCAACTCCAAGAGAGGTTTGAATCAAGGAGACTCTCTATCACCTATGTTATTCATTCTCGTGGTGGATGTACTAGCCGAAATGTTGCACTGTGGAAGGAGAAATGGTTCATTTTCTCAACTCCAACTAAGGAGCTCCCTAGCTTCATTGTTTGCACTTTAGTTTGCTGATGATACACTCCTTTTCTACAAAGAAGATGAATAAGAAGTGATCAACTTGAAGTTCCTTGTTCATCTATTTGCCAATGTCTTAGGACTAGATATCAAAATTTCCAAGTCAACCATTGTTTACTTTGGTACTTCAAGATCCAAGCTTTAGCCATTCTTAACTATCCTGGGGTGCAAGCAAGATGCACTGCCCACCAAATATCTTGGTATGCCCCTAGTCAAAATTAAGATGAAAAAAAGGGATCAACAACCTCTACTGCTGAGAATTGAGAAGAGACAATCCACCTAAAATGGGAGAATGCTGTCAAGGGGAGGAAGGTTAATTCTCATCAATTCATTTCTTAGTGCCCTCCCTACTTACTATGCATCTTTCTTTAAGCTGCCTAATTCGGTTATAAGAAGAATAAATCAGATACGAAGTAGAATTATTTTTGAATATGCCAACCCAAACAGCAGGGAAGGCTGGGGGTTCTGGACCTAAAACAATTCAACAATGCATTACTTATGAAACGGTGGTGGAAGCTTATATTAGCCAATACCCTAGGCAGTCAAACTCAGATGCCCCTTTACTTCATTGGAGATAGTAATGAATTAATTTGTCAAACTCAGGCATCTCACTAATGGAAGGGGGTGTACAAGCTTAAAGAGCAATTCTTGCAGAACTTAAACTAGCAGCTAGGTGATGGGAAACTTAGCAAGTATTGGACCTCTAACTGGGTAGGGAGACAAAGTATCTTCACCATATTCCCAGCTTTGTTCTCAGCTACCCAGAATCAGGAAGCAACAATTTTTCTCAGGGAAGTTGGGTAGCTGAGAGATGGATTTTGAGACTCAGACTGCATAACAACTATACCACAATTCTTATTGCAGACATTGATCAGCTTATGCAGCTCATTGTCAACATCCACCCAACCAACATAGTAGACACCCCAACCTGAAAACATTTCTCATCTGGTCTATACACTGTCAAGTCAGCATTTTCCTTCTTCAGCATATCAGGTCTGCAGTCCGCTTCTTCAAAGTCTGTTGGAAGAATATCGCACCACTTAAATACAATATCTTCATCTGGTTGTTGAGTTGAGAGCTCAATTCTAAATCTAGACTTCATGCAAAGGTATGAGATGGTAACCTGACATGTCAGCTTGAAACCACCTTCCATATATTTTTGGAATGTCCTGTGGCCACTAGCACTTGGTCCTACTTCACCTCCATCTTTAACATTCCATATTTTCCTGTTTCCATCTATGAGTGCTTCACACACTAGTGTTGTGCCCCACATAATCACAGATATGCACATTCATGGCACTTGATCACTATTGCTGTCTGTTGGAGTTTATGGGGTGGTGGAATGCTAGGATTTTTCCAATATGCATCAACAAGGGATATACAAGTTGCTAATGCTAAATTTTGGTTCTCTCATTGGCTAGATGGATGTGAGAGCTCCAAGAAGAAAAGGAAGATCTTGCAGGAAGTGGAAGAGGCGCAGGTTGGAGAACTCTTCACAGGTGTTGCAACTACTACTTCAAGCGATGAAGGCAACAACTCTGAGTGACAGAGAGTGAAAAATTTTATGGCTCACCTGGTCATTGATTTTTTTTTGGGAGCAATATTTTTTTGTTTTGTGTGGGTGTTTTTTGAAGATTGTATCTTGTAATCTCATTATGCTGTGTGCTTGTAATCTGGCGGGGTTCATTTTGTAATTGAGGCTAGCCCTGTGGGAATACGAGGGGGATGAGATCATAGTCTTGAGTATAGTAGAAGTGCACGGCAAACATCCACTGCCCACTCTTCGATTCAAGGCTTTGACATCTCAAACTTGAGCATAACCTAGGCTGGCTCTCCACTAGATCCCCTCCCTTAGTAGTTTGTAATAGTGTCACGCCCCGCATCTCAAAAATACAAAATACGAGCACGTAACATTGGCCCAGCGGATAACTAACGTCACCCATAAGCTGTTTATCCGATCAACTCAACAATATAAATAATACAGAAAAATTGCGCAGGCAATAATAATAATCTCATGAACAATAATACTTGGAATTAAGCAATAAAAATATCCAAATACAATAATAACCCAACGTCTGGAACAAATAATAATATTCGGGACATAAGTCCAATACAATAATAAATCTAATCCAAATAATAACAAGTCTCAATATATTAAGTTTATTAAAATAATAAGCAATTAGAAAGCAATAGTCTTCAGACTGTTTGTTCTCCGACTCCTGCAGGCAACTGTTCTCCAAAATCTGCAATTTAATAAATTACAAGAAGAGGAAAAGAAAACAAAACGCCCGTCAATGCAAGTTACGAGCCACTTGTATTGCAAGCACAAGTACATGAAAAAGGGTAAACTAATAACATAAAATAGGCATGATAACAAAATATAACAACTAGCATGGCAAGGTAAACAAGTATAAGTAGACTGTAATAAGTGTCAAGTGAACAAGTATCATGTAATATTCGATATCAAAAGGAACAGTGACGAACAATATGCAATGTCGATGTTGTGTTAATCCTTAAGTCTGTTATTCATTTTAATCCTAACTAATGCACGTACTACTGTGTCCCATGTGTGCCGTACCACATGTTCGATGCATGCAGTCAATTTCGTTTTAGACTATAGTGGTAGATTCTATAGTTTACGTACTGGGTATGATGATGATAACGGTAATAACACTGGACATGTGTAATTTCTTACACGATGCCGATAACGGTAAAAATACTGGACATGTGTAATTTCTTACACGATGCCGATAACGGTAAAAACACGGAACATGTGTAATTTCTTATACGATCCGATAATGGTAATAATCAATGGCCATCATCTGAGTACAGTCCCCATATCATCAACTACTTTAGTCAATCCCTTAAACCCCGGCTTGTTAATTATTTATCAATGCAACAATACAATATGCAATCTAGAGACATGAGATGAACGATAAAAACAGTAGGGAAACAATAGGATGATAACATGGAATATGGTGTACTAGATGTCCAAGCAACATGGTTGTAACCCCTGTTTTTCATTTTGTGTATTTTTGACTGTATTTTTTATTTTGGTGTATTTTTCTCTCTTATATTTTTTTGAACCTGTATATTGGAGTTGTTTTCAATATATATTCGTTTTATTTCATTTTGAGCTCTTTGTTTTGATTTGTTGTCTCTTTGGGTTCGTTCTTCATTATTTTGGTTCTCTCTTTCGTTTTTTTGTCCCGTTATCTTTATTTATTTTTTTTCTTGGGGGCTTGTGATGGTGAGTTGTTATCTTTTTTCCACTCCTATTAATTGGTCCCTAATAAGATTTACCAAAGACAAATAAAATTTTCAATCCTATTTGTGTTCCTATTTAATTGACCCAAGATCCAAAACCTTTTGGTACCCTACTACTACTCCTAATACCCATTAACCCATTAACCCATAAGTAAACCCTATATATATTTCCCTCTCATCTAAACCCTAAACCCTAACCCTAATTCCTCTCTCTCTCTCACCCTCACATCTGGCCTCCATCTCTCTCCCTCTCCCCGTTTGTTTGCGCCGCAACCCAGCCCGGCCACCCACCTCAGGCCGACACCCAAGCCGACCCACACCCAGGCCGAGCCACCTTTCCCGGCCTACTCCACTCTGGCACACCCTACAACCCAAGCCCCCCTTCTCCTCTTCCTTGCCGACACCTCCTTGCACCTCCTACTCACCACCATAACATCCTTCTTGCACCATATAATCCCTCTACTCTCTCATGGTGTTCTCTTGTGACCGCAAGCCACTTTGATCATTTCTCGCTTTTGGAAGTTTTGTTCGTGTAGAGATTCTTGCTTGAGTTGCTTGGATTCGTGGATTAGCGGATTTTCGTTTGTAGGTTTTGCTCCTATTCTTGATTGCATCGTTCTTCATCCCCGATTAAGGCAAGTAACTTGTACTCCAATTTATTTGTTTGATACAAGTCAAAAAGTTTACCTATAGTGTAGTTGGGTCTAGAGACGACTCTTATTTGTGTTTTCCTTGATGGGTTTTGTCTATTGTGAAAATTTGGCCATAGATGACTCATGACACAATATGGATATGAATTAATCTAGGATTCGCCCGTTCTTGATTTTGATCATGTATGTGAGACTTTTGTGAGAATTCGTGTTTTGGTTGAGACACATGTGATATATTTGGCATTGACATGTTAGATACCCTAAATTATGATGTTTAGACACTTGGTAGACTCGATTTCATGTTTGGATGTGTTTGGATCAATTTTCTTGAATCTATGTTGATTTTGTTTTTAAGGGAAAAATCTGTATTTTTGTCGCTGATCTGTTTTGTTTGCTATTTTGGACTGTTTTAAAGCCAGTATCGTAATTTCGGTATAAAATATGAGTTTTAGAGAATTTCGTCTATTTTCAAACTCCTCTGACCTTGCTTGGTTTTGATTTCATATGACTGAGTTATGACTGTTTTAGTACAAAGTTGTTGATCTTTTCCAGATTCTGTTTTTCGGTAATTTTGATGACAAATTATTTTAAAGAACTATACTACACATATTATTTTGAGCCAAAACTTTGGTCAGTGTTTCTTTATATAGTTAGGGATTACCCAGAATTTTTTTGAAATTTATTGATAAGTTTTATGTGATGTTCCATGCTCGTTTATAAAATCTATACGTGCTGTATTTTGCTCGCTGTTCTGTAAAGAATCTTATTTTCACTATGATTCCTTTTACTGTATGAAAAATGTTTGTGAAATGTGAAAGTTATTATTTTCTATCCATTTTCATATCCTTCTAGCGGAATTGGATTTCGTTTCACTGGTTGCGAGATATCATAGTTTTCGTACAGCAGTGTTGGGATTTCCAAATTTGCCAAACTATGTTTTCTTGATGCTTTCTTATTTTTGATGACTGATCTATTTTTACTGGAAAATTATGAAACTTTATATTTAGCTACTGGACATATAGGGGAATACCCCAGATTTTTTGTGGATTTATTTAATGTGTTTTCATGCTGTTTTCCTGTTCTTGAATTCGTTTTCTTGATTTCTGGCTGAACCAAATTTCTGTATTCAAATCAGTTTTGAGCTGTGTTTTTGTGAATTAATATATGACTTATTTATATTTGCTGGATTCGTGTGGAAGTCTATTTTCCAGATCCTTTGACGGATCTAGATTTTCTTGTTTGTAACATTGGGAATCACCATTTTACTACAGTATGGTCTTGCTGTCCTGAACTTAAGATGTGTTTATTTTATTCGTTTATGAGATATTTTGTACTCGTACATGTTTAATTTGCAACTTGCACTTGTCACATGATCATGCCACGTTATTCTTGATATATTTTGCATATATACATGCTTGTTTGACATTAATAATAAATAACCAAGTCGGAGTTTATAGGACAGATCTAATAGTGGATAATTCACAAGTGTGTACTCGGAAGGGGATCCACTGATCCTACGTGATTACTTTATACTTGCACGCAAGACACGATACTTGCCACTTGTACAACTTGACACGTGATTACATGATACATGATACTTGGAGCTTGGAGCTCGATTACTTGACCTGACCCCGACTATACTGCCCTCTATGGTGAAATCTAAAACGAAACTGTTTGTTGTAGCAACCATGTAAGGTGGGCTGCATGAAGTGCTACCTAGATAGTAATTCACTACAAGACTTGATACATGATACTTGAACATGATACGTGAACATGTTACATGCTTGCTTGATACTTGACTACATGATACTTGAGACTTGAAACATGACACTTGATACATGATTACATGATATTTGACACTTGATGCATGTTTACATGATACTTGATTTCTTGACACTTGATTCATGCCATGTACACTTGGTCACATTACCATGCTAGTTGTTTACTTTGACATCACACTTATACCATGTTGCTAGTTAGTTTTCCCATGTGTTTGTATCCTGCATTATAAGTGGCCCGTAACTTGCAATTGACGGGTACTTGTGTTTTCTCTTTTCTTCTTTCCTGCATTCGTTGAATTGCAGATTTTGGAGAATAGGTTCCATATGGTATCAGAGACATGAAGTATTAGTGCTGCTTTTTGTTATATTATTTCTTATATCTTGCTTGAACAATAATTGTATTTTGAGACTTGGATTTATCTTGTATTTGGGCAATGTGATCCAAGACATGTGTTTTATTCAGATCATGACTATTTGAGATTTATGTATTTGGTTTCAAGTATTCTTGTTGGTATTTTGACTCATTATGTGCATGTGGTTGATTCTTTTACTTCCGACTCTGATGTTTCTTGAGAATGTTGTTAAGATTTCTTGAACAGCTTATGGATGATGAAAATCATTCGCTGGGCTTTTGTTACGTATCCGTATTCCGTATTCTTTTTGGAAAGCGGGGTGTGACAATGGTATAGGGTATTTTACAAGTATTCGACAAATATAACACGAATAACACATCAAACACGGATATATCAAGATAGCATGAACATATACATCAAAAGTGGTCAACCCTAGATTAATTCATGTCATACATGTCGTGAGGCAACTACGGTCAATCATCACTATAGAGACAATATCAACAAGGGGATACACACACAAATTGTCTCTAAAACCCAACTACACTACAGGCGGTATTTTGTACTTGTACATGCAAAGGAATTTAATACAAGTTACTTGCCTTATAAACGGTGAGAGCGAATACCCAGAATAACGGGATGAGAATCCCGAAGCAACGAACACAAATCCGCAACACACGATCCCACGAACACACCATAAAACATGTGCGAACCAAGTGTAAAATAGAACCAAACAAACTGTAGCACACAAAGAGACAAGCAGCAACAAACAAGAGAGATAGAAACAACAACAAAGGGGCTTCAGTGGCGTTGCTGGTTGACGGTGATCGGGGCATCGAGCGACGTCGGGCGGCGAAGTCAACGGCGCTGGCATCGATCAGAAATAAGGCGCCGGAAGGGTTGAGCAGCGGGAGAAGGGGGGTCTGCACTGAGGGCAGTGATGGGCGGCTCGCGTCAGGGGAACTGACGACGAGAGGGATGGTCGCCGGAAGCCGGGGCGGCGACTGGCAGGGTGAGGGGTGGCCAGAGTTGGCCGGAGGAGAGTTGGGGAAGATGTACAGTAAAGGGGATTTGGGTTTTTGTCTATTGTCGAAAAGGAAAAAGGGGAGGAGAAGGGTGGTTTTGGGCGTCGACGGTGAGTGGCGACGAGGGGGGGGTGTCGCCGGAGGAAGGGGGGTTGGTCGGAGAAGATGAACAGTAGATGGGTTAGGAAATTTGGGCAGGAATTCGGGGAGAAAGAAACACAGAGGAGAGAGAAAAGAGGAGAGAGGAGAGATTAGATGGCTAGGGTTCAAAATTGTTCAATTTCTAGGGTTTGCAGCAGAGTTGTATTTATAGGGTACAATTAGGGTATTGGGTTAGTGAATTATGGTCCAATAACAGTGGATTAGGGTCAAGAACACATCAAATTGGGTTTTAGGGTTTAAGAGATAGATTAAAATCAATAAGGTTCAAATCAAAAATACCCACAAAAAAAAAGAATTAATAAGAAAATAATTCATCAAGAAAATCAAAGAGTTTCATGAACAAGAAGAATTTAAATCCAAATAAATAAATAAATAATACAAATGAATTGAATATAAACTGGGCTTGAAAATAAGTTGGAATTCGCCAAGAAAACTAAGTCTAGTATAATAACAAAATAATTCAATAGATGAATTTTAATTAAATAATCAAAAAATGACAATTAATTATTAAAATAATAAAATCATACAATAAAATAATATCCGGGTTTAACAGTTTATTAAAATGACCCTATATATATATATATATATATATATATATATATATATAATTTGGACTCAAATACAAATAGTTGATCAATAAGATCAAAACACATCGTTATTCAAAATGAATAAATTTTCGATTAGAAAAACACTTTAATATAAAATCCAAAAGGATTTTAACAAATAATGAATTTATAATATCGAAATACAGAAAATATTTAGAAAATACGTATTTACGGGAATGGGGGTTACAAATATACTCTAACTTATAGTTTATATATATTAGTAATTTACACGTGCAATGCACGTCTTAATAAATATAGATTTTAGAAGTAAAAAATTTGACGTAGTCTGGGCTTGAACCTAAGATCGCCTTTATAATAGCCATGCACGGGCGATAAACATGTTTGTTTGTTTACAAATGACAACTCCAACTCACCAATTATAATATTAGAGATTACTAATGTGAGGTAGGGATTTACCCTACCTTTTGCTAGTAAAATAAAAAAGAGTAGGCCTAATCACTACCTCCTCCTTGATGTACTTGTCCACCTGGAAGGCTCTGACTTTCCTCCCTCTCGATTCGACGCTATAGCTGTGGCCCAAAAGAAAATAAGATAAATGATGTGAGTTAGATTACCAGAGATACTATTACAAGTCTCACAAAAGCAAAAGCTATTTCTGTCAAGCCATAAAACCTGGGTCGTTGCGACAATAGCGATATACCATGCATCTCTCATCTTGCATCTCTCAATAGCCAACTTGGGCCCTATCCATAGATCCTCATATGTCAGGGGACATACATTCATTTTGAGGGTCCCCATGACCTCGATTTGAACTGCCTTGCTCCTAGGGCACACTATGAATAGATGTATTTTGATTCCATTTTTGCTTTATAAAAGTCGTAGTTGGTCGCGATGTTTAGCTGTCTTTTAGCCAAGTTCTTCCTTGTGAGAATTGCATCATTTAGAACTAGCCAAAGGCCAAAGGAAGACTCTTACTTTCAGAGGTGCTATAGCCTTCCAAGTATTGTCGGCCATTTTGGTCTACACCCTTTAAAGTGGATACGATTATAAAGAGAATGTAGTGTAAAGGACCCGTTGTTTTCCAGGCCTCAGGCTTTCCGGTCTGGGTCTTGCTAACATCTTAATCCCGATTGTGCAATGTAAGATTGTAGTGCCCTTAGTCTTGACTGGGAATCTAGATCTAGATGGGATCTGAAAGAAGGCCTTCATGTCCACATTTCCATGTTTTGGCTACCGTGATGTGGGGTTAAGACGTTTGCTCATAGAGTTTTGGGAACAATTCTTTGAGAGGGTGTACTCTGCATCATTTATCCCACCAGAATTTGGTCGTAAGACCATTGCCGCTAAAAAATGTGACACAACTGTTAAACAAATCATAGGCCTTGAAGACCCCTTTCCAAAATCATGAAACTTTAGGCCCCACCCGGAAACTCATGTTCCGCGACCCGTGTAGGTAAGAATGAATGAAATCTTACCGTCATTCGTCATTTGGGTTGAACACTTTTTACCAACACTTACCAAGGAGGCTCAGGTTCATATCTATTAAATCCACGATGCCCAGGCCTACATGTATTTTCTTCATGTAAGCTTTCTCCCATCTGATTAAGTGGTAGTCCCCCTATCAACGTTCGCCCCTTTCCAAAGAAATCTTTTCCGGACTCGATCTATCCTTTGAATGACCCATTTTGGGAGCTCAAAAGAGACATACAATAGGTCGGGAGGCTGGACTCTACCTCCCTGTGATAGAGATTTACCTTTCCACCCTCACAACCTAGCTTCCACAGGATCAATGATTGGCAACCAGTCTGATTTCTATACTCTACCTGGTCTGATTGGCAGGTCGAGATACTCGACAGGGAGGCTATCTAGTTTACAGTTCAGGATGATTGCGTGTTCCTTTGCATCCTCTTCTGACTTGACAATAGGGATAAGAGCACTCTTGTGAAAATTAACTCGTAAACCTGACCATGCTTCGACGCAATATAGTGCTCCCTTGAAGGTAATAATTTTCCTACATCCCCCTTACAAAAAAGTAAGGTGTCGTCAGTGTATCGAAGAATTGTATATCCTAGGGCGTTTTCTACCACTAGCCAAAGAGGCGTTCAATCCCCCTTATTTGTAGTTATCCGTCATGGTTCTAAGGACATCCGCCATAATTGTATCCAGAAGGAGGGATGGGGGTCCCCTTGTCAGTCATCCTCTTCTACACGAGAATGGTTGACTAACCATACCTTTACAAAGATAGATTTTCTGCTGGTAGTAAGACAGTGGCAAATCCACCAGATCCACTAGTCCCCAAAACCACCACCTTTTAGCGCTTCCAGTAGACAATCTCATTCAAATAAGTCGGAAGCTTTCTCAAAGTGTAACCCCCATTTCTGTTTATACAAAATTTTCTGTATTTTTATATTTTGTTTGCCTATAAATTATTTTCGTCCCCAACTATACGAATTTTTATTTTTCTTTGATCCATAAATAGGTATTCCAATTTTCTTTTAAACTCTTTTTGTTCATTGAAATTCATTTTTCTTGTACATCTCCTATTTGATTGAACCCAAGCCACATATAAAATTTTCCATTCTCTTGAACCCAATTACATTCATTTCAATATTCAGTTATTTTGTTTTAGCCCAGATTCCAAACTCATTCTCTGATTGTACTTTCTGATTGTACGGATTGTTAACCGTATTCTTATCTCTTCTTCAATTCCTGAATTCCAACTTTTCTAAATAAATTCTGCCGTTGTTTTGAACCCAATTGCTTTCATTGGATATCCGATTATTATGTTAGAACCCTAAAATCTTAATCCATTCTTTAACGCCATTATTTGATTATTGTAAATTTGTTTATTCTTTTTGTAAACCCAAATCCTGTTCATTCTACAATCTCTTTCCTCTCTTGTTGATTATATATTTTAAGCTCGAATTAGATTCACTCTATAATCCTAATCTGTTCTATTAGATTACTATTATTATTATTTTTTATTATCTTCTATTATTTATATTCAAGCCCAAATTCAAGTCCACATTTGAATACCCAAATCCATTAGCCCATTCTTTGACCTAAGCCCATCTTCAATCCAATACCAACTGCATACAACCCCCCATAGTCTTTATTAAATAGCCAATCACCCACTAATCTCCCATAATCTCACCATTATCCCTTAAACTCTAACTAACCCCCTAATTAATCCCATAATCCCCTCCTAATCACAATCAGCCCCTTAATCTCTCTCCCTCTTCTTCTTCTTCTTCTCATCTTCTTTACCCAAACAACCATCAATCTTTCCCCTGCCTTCGACCCATTTCTGTCCTCCTGAACACCGAGCCCCATCGATGCCATCGCTTGAAGTCCTCGACCTTGTGAGCCCCGATCGCTGCCCTCCTCCTCTGCCTCATGCGCGCCACCCAGCCTATCCTCGCAATCACCGCTGCCGAGCACAACCTGCGACCTCCTCTACCACCGCAGCCAGTGCTTCCTGCAGCACCGCAGTCGTCTGCCCTCCATCGACAACAATTCCCCGACCTTGCCCTGCCATTGCCTTCCTATCCGGCCATCTCCTTCAACAAACTGAGGCCTCCTCATTGCTGAATGACCGAGCGCCCACCTCGCTTCCACCACCTCGTGCCTCCCAGTCACCACCATCACCTCATTGCCCCACCTCCTCTCCTTCCACCATTGCTGCGCCTCGAGCTTCCTCTGCCATCTCCACTGCAACTCGTACCCGACCTTCCTCAGCCTCCGACTGCACTCCACCGCCGATCACCATCACCCCTCTCCTTCACCATAACACACTACCACTGTCTTCATCCTCCGACAGCAACCACCCGACGCTGCTACATTCCCTCACCGCCATCTCGAAGCCCCTGCGATTGCTTCCCTTGCCACCTTCACTGTTGTTGCTTGTGTTGCCGTTGTCTCTTGCTATTGTTGTTGTTGCCCTTGCAGTCTTCGCCATCGCAGTTGTACGTCGTCGTCTCCTATGGCCGTACTTGTGATTATTGTTGCCGTTGTGTTGGAGATTCTCTTTTCTTGTGGGTTCATTCACGTTTGGAATCGCCGCATAACAGAAAAGTATCTTGTACATTTTTATTATTCCGTACAAGCATTTTATTTGACCTCCCACAATTGGTATTCATATTTGATTATCGCGTTTTGGAAACCATTACCGTCCATATTCATGAGAAAAGTTCTTTATAAGTCTCATTTGATTGAACCATCGTATTTGAAATCCTTCCATGTTTAAATCAGTCACTATATATTACATTGAATGAATCCAGTTGCCTCAGTGATTCGATGCCCATCAAAAGATCGTAAACATAAATTTGTGCACTCCTGTCATGCTGTTTGTGCTAACTCGCAGTGAGATTTTGACCTAGTTACACTTTAAATAAATTAGAACTTTATAAATAAAAGTTGTAGCTGAATCTAGTTTTGGGAACTTCTAACAGATATGGAATCCGATATGTATAGTTGAAGATATACTAATTTTAGTACCGATATATTTTTAATTCCAGATTACTATTTTGAAGCATAACTTCTAGATTATCTAATTAAAATATCATGTTAACAGTAGAATAAAATCTTGAAATTTATCAGGATGGTGCTAGATATGATTAGGAGTCATTTTACAATTTTTATAATATTTTTAAATGATTCTACTGTCGAATTATATATATAAGAAGTTGACCCCGACTTGCTACCTAAATAGTAGACCCATAAAGAAATGACTGTTAGACCTAGATTCTGTTTTTATAATGTATCGTGTGAATATGCATCAGAACCGGAAGGGAGTCTAGTTTCTAGAACTCCTAACGGAACTGAATTTGCTTTCCTATAGCAAGGGATAAGTGAGTTTTTGTACAACAACGTATTGCTGTCTAGACTTGCATTGTTATGTTTTTGCATATAAACCCATTATTTTATATATTTTATGAATTGATCTATGTATATTTCATGTCTTGCATAGCCCTTGATACATCCTTGATCATATTCTGATACTGTTCTTGTTGATTGCATGTCCAAGTTACCAATAATGTTCCCGTTCGTATTTACCGATCATGTTTACTGTTCCTGTGTACTCATAGTAAAAACATAACAAGCCGGAATAGCAAAGGGTAAGACCTAGTAGTGGACAATATAGGAGACTATACTCGGAAGGGGGCCGGTATTTACCGTGTTACATGTTTACCGACCAAGTTTAACGATGGATAGACTTGATATTAACACTGAGCACATGCACAATCCTGATTATAAGTTATATGATTCCTGTTTACAAGTTTCATGATTCCCGATTTTATGTTACATTATTTCAGTTTACCAGTTACTTGATTCCTTCTTATAAGTCAAGTTTATATGACCCCTGTTTAAATGTCCCATTTTCCTATTACATGGTTTGTTCTTTGTACACATGATTCCTTGTTTCCTATTTTATCGTTGTTCCCACTTCCTTTTTGCTTGTACTACTTGCAGCCCGTATCTTGCTCTAACGGGTACTCTCTTTCTTTCTTTTGAGTTATTATTTATACAGGTACAAATGATGAGATACTGAAGGAACTTGATGTACTGCTATTGTATTGTATATTATCGGCATTCTGTAAGTTCTTTTATCTCAAATATTGGTTAGTGCATTATATTCTTGTTCATGTGATTATTATTGTTTTGTTGAGCTTACTAGTATTGTACAGCTTATTGATGATATGAGTTGGTATACTTATATCATTCGCTGGACCTCACTTATCTAGATGTGTTTCAGTATAACGGGAAGCGGGGCGTGATAGGGTTTTTAGTGGTATCAGAGCTCAGGGTAGGCTAATGTGTTAGCTAGGTTGGGTTACGCCCTAACAGTTTAGACTCTAGCCAAGTTCGAACCATGTTAAGCTCAACAATATGCACACCACATTGATCACATGAACATGTAATAATCATCTTGAGTCGGGATACTTGCCTTATTCTCTTCTTTCTGCTCGATTCTTCGATCGACATCGCCTGATCTTCTACGACATGTCAGCGGCGTGGAACATCACCACGAGATGAAGCGTTGTCATTTGCTCTAAGGTGTGCAGGCAACTCCAGGAGATAACGCTGGTGACGGAGTCTTCCCAATCAAATTGGCGTAGCAGAAGCGTGGTGGGCCCATAACCCACCGGTCCCAGGATTCTTATGTTGCTTCCCATTCCTTGCATTGTTTGCTTCCTTCAATTTCTTACATTTATCCTCATCCATCGACTTATTATTTGGTTCAAGTCTTCCTATCCATTCTCCCTTCGCTTCCAGTTCTACCTACTCCTTCATCTTCTTGCTTCGTTATCTCCCAAGTCTTGTGCTGTTTTTTTCCTTCTGATACAGCTTACTTCCTTCCATGCATTCCATTCGTCAACATTCAACGTTTCATTATTTGACATCATTCTTACCCAAGTTCTTTCTTATTCCGGTGTTAACCATCACTTCGTTTCTCTCCCTCTAATTTTTCTGCTTTGTTATCTCTTAAGCTCTGCTTTAGCTTTGTACTATGTTCTACCTGAGTGAATTTCGAGGACGAAATTCTTTTTGTAAGGTGGGTAGGATTGTAACCCCTGTTTTCGTTTATACAATTTTTTTTTGTATTCTTATATTTTGTTTGTCTATAAATTATTTTCGTTTCCGATTGTACGGATTTTTATTTTTCTTTGATCCATATTCTTGTATTCCAATTTTCTTATAAACTTTTTCTGTTCGTTCAAATTAATTTTTCTTGTACATAACCTATTTGATTGAACCCAAGCCACATATACATTTTTCCATTCTCTTGAACCCAATTACATTCATTTGAATATTCAGTTATTTTGTTTAAGCCTAGATTCCTAACCCATTCTCCGATTGTACTTTTTGATTATACGAATTGTTATTGGTATTCTTATCTCTTCTTCAATTCGTGAATTCCAATTTTCTGAATAGATTCTGCCATTGTTTTGAACCCAATTGCTTTCAATGGATATCCGATTATTATGTTAGAACCATGAAATCTTAATCCATTCTTCAATGTCATTATTTGATTACTTGTAAATTTGTTTATTCTTTTTATCAACACAAATCCTATTCATTCTACAATCTATTTCCTCTCTTGTTGATTATATATTTTAAGCCCGAATTAGATTTCACTATATAATCCTAATCCATTCTATTAGATTACTATTATTGTTATTTTTTATTATCTTCTATTATTTATATTCAAGCCCAACTTCATTTCCACATTTGAATACCCAAACCCATTAACCCATTCTTTGACCCAAGTCCATCTTCAATCAAACCCCAACTGCATACAACCCCCCCTAATTTCCACTAAACACCCAATCACCTACTAATCTCTCCATTATCCCTTAAACACTAACTAACCCCCTAATTAATCCCATAATCCTTTCATAACCACAATCAGCACCTCTAATCTTTCTCCCTCTTCTTCTTCTTCTTCTTCTTCTTCTTCTTCTCGTCTTCTTCACCTAAACCACCATCAACCTCTCCCCTACCTTCAACCCATTTTTGTCTTCCCCACCACTGAGCCCCGTCGTCACCATCGCCTGAAGTCCTCGACCTCGCGACCCTCCTCCTCTGCCTCCTGCCCGCCACCTAGCCTCCTCGCAATCACCGCTGCCAAGCACTACCTACGACCTCCTCTACCGCTACAGCTAGCACTTCCCGCAGCACCGCATTCGCCTACCCTCCATCGACATCAACTCCCAGACCTTGCCCTGCCATTGCCTCATCTCCGACCGACTCTTCCAACAAACTGAGCCCTCTTTGTTGCTGCACCATCGAGCGTCCGTCTCGCTTCCACCACCTAGCGCCTCCCAGTTACCACCATCACCTCATCTCCCCGCCTCCTCTCCTTCCACCATTGCTGCGCCCCAAGCTTCCCACCGCCATATCCACTGCAGCTCCTACTCGACCTTCCTCAGCTTCCAGCTGCACTCCACCGCCGGTCACCATCACCCCTCTCCTTCACCACAACACACTACCACTGCCTTCAACCTCCGAAAACAACCACCCGACGCTGCTGCATCCCCTCGCCGTCATCCCGAAGCCCTGCCATTACTGCCCTTGCCACCCTCGCTATTGTTGCCCTTGCTGCCTTCGCCATCGCAGTTGTTCGTCGTCGACTCTTGCGGCCGTACTTGTGATTGTTGCCACTGTTGCCGTTGGAGATTCTCTCTTCCCGAGGATTCGTTCACATTTGGAACCGCGGCATAACATGCAAGTATCTTGTACATTTTTATTGTTCCATGCAAGTATTTTATTTGACCTCCCGCAATTGTAATTCATATTTGATTATCACGCTTTGGAAACTGTTACCGTCCATATTCATGAGAAATGTTCTTTATAAGTCGCATTTGATTGAACCATCGTATTTAAATTCCTTCCATATTTAAATCAGTCATTATATATTGCATTGAATCAATCTAGTTGCCCTAGTGATTCGATGCCCATCAAAAGATCATAAACATCAATTTGAGTGCTCCTACCTTGCTGTATGTGCTAACTCGTTGTGAGATTTTGACCTAGTTACACTTTAAATAAATTAGAACTTTATGAATAAAAGTTGTAGCCCCCTAAATCTAGTTCTCGGAACTTCTGACAGATATGGAATTTGATATGTAGAGTTGAAGATATATTGATTTTAGTATCGATATATTTTTAATTCCAGATTACTATTTTGAAGTATATCTTCTAGATTATCTAATTAAAATGTCATGTTAACAGTAGAATTAAGTCTTGAAATTTATCAGGATGGTGCTAGACACAATTCTTATAAGATTTTTAAATAATTTTACAGTCGAGTTATATATATAAGAAGTTGACCCCGACTTGCTGTCTGAATAGTAGACCCATAAAGAAATGACTGTTAGACCTGGATTCTGTTTTTATAATGTATTGTGTGAATATGCGTCAGAACCGGAAGGGAGTCAAGTTTGTAGAACTCCTGAATGAACTGAATTCGCTTTCCTATAGTAAGGAAAAAGTGAGTTTTTGTACAGCAACGTATTGCTGTCCAGAACTTGCATTGTTATGTTTTTGCATAGAAACCCGTTATTTTATTTATTTAATGAATTGATCTATGTATATTTCATGTATTGCATAGCCCTTGATACATTCTTGATCCTGTCCTGATAACATTTTTATTGATTGCATGTCCAAGTTATCGATCATGCTACCGTTCGTATTTACCGATCATGTTTACTGTTCATGTGTACTCATAGTAAAAACATAACAAGCCGGGGCAGCAAAGGGTAAGACTTTGTAGTGGACAATATAGGAGACTGTACTCAGAAGGGGGCCCGTGTTTATCGTGTTACATGTTTACCGACCAAGTTTACCGATCAAGTTCACCAATCAAGTTTTATTGTCATGAGAAGACCCGAGTAAATGATCTATAGAATTCACCTCTATAGTCTAAATATTCATTTGATTGTATGTACCCGAACCTGTGGTGTGGGACACAGGATTGCGCGCATTAGATAGGACTGATAAACGATGGATAGACTTAAGATTAACACTGAGCACAAACACATTCCTGTTTAGATGAGATGACATCTAATAATTACCAGTGGTCTTCCGAGAGAATAATGCCAAGAAAAGTGGTTGGAGTTTTTGAACTTGATCCTATTACTACTTTAACTACACAAATTGATATTTTATCTAAACAATTAGGTAATGAATGTTAATTCTATTCAAACTACTATGATTTGTGATCTTTGTGCAGGAAATCACTCAAGTACAGATTGCGAAGTGGGAAATCCATTTGCTCAACCAATTTCCTATCAATAAAATTACGTGTCCAATTCCCAACATCAAGACAATCCTTATTTAAACGCGTATAATCCTGGATGGAGAAACCACCCTAATTGTTTATGGAACAGCAATCAAGGAGGATCTAGACCACAACTGAATTTTCAACAATAAGAAAAGAAGCTTACACTAGAAGAGATGTTCATGCAACACATGCAGAAGATAGAGCAATACATGCAAAAGACAGATTTGGAAATCCAGAATGTTTCAACTTCAACTTCAGCTTCAATTCACAATTTTGAGGTTCAAATTGGTCAAATTTCAAATATTCTTACAGAGAGAACAGCAGGAAACTTACTCAGCAACACTGTGACCAACCTTACGAAGCATGTCAAAGCAATAACACTAAGAAGCGGGAGGACAATTGAGCAACCACGAGAAGAAAATGACGAACAAAATGTGGTTGAAAAGAAAGAAGAGTACGAACTAATTGTGGAGGAACAAACGCAGCATGAGCAAGTAAGTTTTGATGTCTTTAAATCTATGAAGTTTCCTACCGGAGAACAGTCATCTTTTCAAGTAAGTGAAACTGATTTAATTGTGGGCAGAAACATAAGGTTGAAGTTGAAAAGTTACCAATCGATGTATGTCCAACAAATTCAGCAAGTCTTAAATCTAAAGAAGAAAATATTTTTGAATATGTTATGTATCTGGATGCTGCACCATCTATTCATCCATTTTCTCAGCTAAAATTCAAAGAGGCGGGGATATCAAAGACTCCATCTTCAAGAAAGAAACGTCTGAAATTCGAGCTGCTACCATCAAGCTTGACGGATGCACAAAAAAAATCTAATCCACATATGAAGAGAATTATTGGAAAAGAGGCTCATATGTTGTTGGTTGCTGGCGTCACATAACCATCGCAGATATCAAGTCTGGCTGAAGACTTAAAACTTAACGCTTCTTGGGAGGCAACCCATGTTTTCTTTTACTGCATTTAGATTTGATTTTTCTTTTAGTTTATTTTAATTTTAGTTTCTAATTTTATTTTGTAGAATTGCATAAGTTTGGAAGTAGCCGGGCGGAGCTATTTTCTACACCTGAATAGATGGCTGTTTTTTAGCAGGACGGAGTCTGAATCTGTAAAAGTGTATAAAATACCGATTGTAGGCAATTGTCTTAGCTTTCCATAACAAAACGAATCAGGCCATTTGGACATCTACAACTCCAGATATCGCTGAAACAATGAACGTTGCGCGTGCAGAATTTTAACACGAATCAGGGGAGAAATTCTGAACTTTTTGCATTTTTTTTTGTTTTTATTTTTCTTTTCCCATTGAGGACAATGTGATATTCAAGTTTGGGGGAAGGGGTACAATTTTTTTTTTATTTTACATATATTTGAAAGAAAAACTAAACAAAAAGGAATTTCAATTAGGCTTGCCAATACACTTTTGAGATCTTTATTGTGCTAAGGCATTGAATTTTTTTCTTTTTAGGATAGACAATTTCTTATAAAGCAAGATTAAGCATACTTATTTACTTTAGAATTATTGAATTTCAAAATTTCTTACAAAATTGTAAGAGTCATGTGATTATACATAAAAGAAAAATGTGATGCTTTTTCTTGTGATAATCCCCTTTGATCTAGTCCTAAACAGAGTTTAAGTAAATAGAGTGATAATGATAAAATAATTGAATAAATAAAGTCTATCTACTCTAATGTTTTGAGTTGCTTAGTTACTAGGGGTATTCATCACCAATGTTTACTTTTACATCAAACGACAAATTGAAATATGGATATGCAAAGCACTCTAAGTTTGAGATTTATTGAGTAACCGGGTGAATTTATCACAAATGTTTGCATTCGCGTCAAAAGGCAAGTGACAACTTAGAGAAGATACCAAAAAAAATAAATTAAAAAAAAACTCTAGTTTGGTACTCGGTTTGTAGTAGCGAGAAGGGGTAATCACAGATGGAGTTGTTACATACTATAATTAAATTAATTGCATGACAATTATGATTGGGTTCAAAATTATGTATGAATAATTGCACTGGAGAAAGTGGGTATGCTTGATTTTACTTTATTTGCTATTGTTTATATTTTAAATTGAAATTTTGATGCTTGCATGGTGTGATGAGTTGAGCCTATTATTGATTATTATTCATTCATTCATGGTTTTACTTTTTGCTCGAGGACAAGCAAAATCTTAAGTTTGGGGGTATTTGATGTGTCTAATTTTTATATGAATATTTGTACTCATTTACACATAAAAATTTCTTGTATTCGTCTATCTTGTTAATAATTTATCTTATTTCCATGGATTTCAGTTAATTAATTATTTTTGAAGGAATAAAATTTTTTTGATACAAAATGTGAAGATTTTTAGTAAAAAAATAACAAACAAAACAAGCAGAATGATTTGTTAATTTTTATATTTTAAATTGAAAATTTGATTCTTGCATGATGAGAACTCTTGGTGTGATAAGTTGAGCCTATTATTGATTATTATTCCTTTATTCATGGTTTTACTTTTTGCTCGAGGACAAGCAAAATCTTAAGTTTGGGGATATTTGATGTGTCTAATTTTTATATGAATATTTGTACTCATTTACCCACAAAAATTAATTGTATTCGTCAATCTTGTTAATAATTTATCTTATTTCCATAGATTTCAGTTAATTAATTATTTTTGAAGGAATAAGATTTTTTGATACAAAAGGTGAAGTTTTTTAGTAAAAAGTTAACAAACAAAACAAGCAGAATTATTTATTAATTTTTATTGATTTATTGAATTTTAAATTTTACAATTTGGCTATGTGAAGAGCAAAATATAAATTTTTAATTGCCAACTGAGGTGAAAGTGCAATAAAAAAATTTAAAAGGGTTCAATTGAGCTAATGTGCTTATTAGTTGGTTTAATTAATTTAAACTAATTTATTTCATTTTATTTTTAAATCCTAAATTTTAATTTTATTTTGTGTGTGCATCACGTGCTTCAAGAAACAGAAAAAGAAGAAAAAGAAGAAAGAAAAGAGCAAATCAAATAAGGAAAGTAATATATGAAGATGTGGGGTTTTCCGCAAAAATAAACCCTAATACCCATGTTCGGATCCCTATAAATAGAAGAGCCAAAAGCAATAGGGGACGCTTAACAAAGAGAAAGAGCGACGACTGATCTTTAATAAACAAAATTATAAATGAGGAGCAACAACGAAATGAAGCACCGACGAGGACGTGCTGACGTCTTCGTACTGGTTTTAGGCGACTCGATTTTTGAGATGCCACCTCAGCGAAGCAGAGAAGAAGCAGAGGGTAGTTGGCGCGGGACCCAACACGAAGTCAGAGGGGGCGTGAATAGGTTGACGTGCGGTTTGGGGTGCAAACTCCAAGTCGGAAGAGAGAACGACTGGAAAAAGACAAATGGTTTTGGGCACTCGGGTTTCAAGGCAAGACAGAGGGGGCACGGCGCTGACGTCAGCATGACGTCAGTGGGCGCGCAATTCGAGACAGAAATGAGACAGAGAAGGAGAGAGGAAGAGAAGGCTGTGTTTGCTGGCCTCGGTTTACAATTTTTTTTACAAAAACAATTCTTTCTATCGTTCTTTTCTTTCTCTAATTTTTTATTATGCAATCCAAGACAATATCTGTTAGTTGCAATTTTATTATGAACTAAATTTTATTTTTTCTAGGGTTTCGATGTAGCCTAGTTTTGAGAACACAATTTTAATTCCATATTATTTTTCTATTTTTCCATAGTTGTGTGTTTAATTTTTATTTTTAATGCTTACAATTGGTTGACCAACTTTTTGTACAATCTATTAAATCATGGAGAGACCGAATTGGTAATTTGTGATTTCGAATTTACAAAATTAAACACCATTACAAGAGCGAACTGTTGTTAATGTGACCGTTAAAAAATCCACAGATCTTAATGAATTTTCAATTAGTGATTTGTGCATGAACTATGACAAATAATTAGTTGAGAATATTTTTGATATTGCTTGAGAGAGAATATTGAATAATTTTGGGATTTTGGTTTACAACTTGGAAAAATAATATTTTTATTCACTCGGAGTTATAAATTGTGTGGGATTAACTAGGTGAAACCAAAAGCCCTAGAATTAATTTCGCCATTAACAAATCACAAAAATTTCAGATTCTGCACCTTTTAATTAATTTAGTTAAGTTCTTTAGGTTAATTTATTTTAGTTGTTTTCTTTATTGAATTTCGATTTTCCAAAAATTAGTTAATCTAGTAAATTTTGGTACTCAGTAAAATAATTAGTCCTTGTGGGTTCGACACTCTTTTCACGTATCTATAATACTTGTTACGATTTTGTACACTTGCAAATATTCACATCAAAGACTCTAGCTAGTTTCGAACCATGTTAAGCTCAACAATATGCACACCACATTGATCACATAAACA